>CAWUDS030002138.1:0-24999 GCA_963859935.3 Lathyrus sativus
ACCATACTATCTATTTTATTATTTTTCTTTATTAATTCTTTCTTTAATAAAACTCTAATCTAAAAACACTATTTATTATTATTATTATTATTATTATTATTATTATTATTATTATTTCTACTCTTTTTAAAAGAAAAAAAAACTATTTGTCTATTAACTATTAAAAGAAAATTAATTTCTAAAATTATTAAAAATCTCTAATATCTAAAAATTCTTTAAAAACCTATTAATTTCTAAAAAAATGATAAGAAAATTTATTTAACTCTAAAAAATATTAAAAAACCCTATAAAATCCAGAAAAATCCAATTAAGTACATTAAAATCCAGAAAAATGACAGAAAAATCCTAAAAATGCCAGGAGGCCGATTAAACCGAATAAAAACCCAAATACACAACCGTAGCGAAACCCTAGCACCTAGATGGCCTGAAAACACCAGGAACGAGCACCAATTCTCAACAGACTTTTATTCCATCCGGCCTAAACTGCTTGAAACGCCAGGGGCTATAATCCCGATAAAAACCAATCTGAATGATAAAAATGCAATGCATGCCGTATGCAAATGCGAATGCAAAATGTGTCGAAACATAAACCAGATATTAGGACCGGTTGGTCAAATTTTAGGGTGCAACAATGTTATGCAGAATGCCACACTTGCCTATTTATCATGCATATTCACCTTTTCACAATATGATTTGCATTCAACACACATAGTATTAGCCAGCAAAAGTCATATACATATATAAGTACCATGATTGTCGAACGATATAGTTATTTTCAAGTCATGAATGTTAAGAGAGAGAGAGATAAAAAGAAGGAGAAAGGAGCAATATCACCTCTATACCGACCACTTCTTGTTAATCACAGATTTGTACTTGCAACAAACTCAAAAAAAATTGTTAGTGGTACAAAAACATAGTTGTAAACAGATTAATTATGAACATAGTAATTTTTAAACCCGATCAGAAATGTTGAGAATACCAAGTTCTCGACGGATATGAAAGAAGGGCTCATTGGCTAGCGGCTTTGTGAAAATGTCCGCCAGTTGGTTTTTAGTATCAACGTGTTCAAAGACAACGTCACCCTTCTCTACATGGTCCCTCAGAAAATGGTGTCGGATTTCTATGTGTTTGGTACGCGAATGTAACACCGGAGTTTTGGTAAGATTTATAGCACTGGTGTTGTCACAAAATATTGGAACACGTTCTAGCTTCAAATTGAAGTCCAATAGTTGTTGTTTAATCCATAGGACTTGCGCACAACAACTACCGGCGGCTACGTATTCCGCTTTGGCGGTTGACAGAGCAACATACACTTGTTTCTTGCTGTACCAACTGACCAAGGAATTTGAAAATAAGTGACACGTGCCACTGGTGCTTTTCCTATCCGATTTGCAATCGACAAAATCGGAATCGGAGAAGCCTACCAATAAACAATCATTACCCTTAGAATACCACAATCCATACTTTGGAGTACCAGATAGGTATCGAAGTATGCGTTTGATAGATTTTAGGTGGGATTCCTTAGGACATGATTGGTATCTGGCGCACATACACACACTAAACATAATGTCGGGATGCGAAGCACTAAGATAGAGAAGCGAGCCAATCATACCTCTGTACCTTTTTACCTCAACATCTTTGCCACTTTCATCTTTACTCATATTTGCACACGTTGGCATAGGGGTGTCTATGGCTTTTGAATTTTCCATGTCAAATCTCTTGAGAAGATCCAAACAATACTTTGTTTGGCTCACGAATGTTCCTTTCTTTAGTTGCTTGATTTGTAAACCGAGAAAATATGTGAGTTCACCCATCATACTCATCTCGAATCCATCCTGCATAAGCTTAGCAAACTCTCTTACGAGATTCATGTTAGTGGATCCAAATATGATATCGTCAACATAAATTTGTACAAGAATTAAGTGTTTTCCTTGACGTTTAATGAAGAGAGTAGTATCAACCTTTCCTCTTGAGTAGCCTTGATCAAGTAAGAATTTGCTTAGTCTCTCATACCAAGCTCTAGGAGCTTGTTTGAGACCGTACAAAGCTCTTTTCAGTTTATAGACATGATCAGGATACTCATGAGACTCAAAACCAGGTGGTTGAGCAACATAGACTTCTTCATTTATGAACCCGTTAAGGAACGCACTTTTGACGTCCATTTGAAATAACTTAAAATCTTTTGCACAAGAGAAAGCAAGTAGAAGGCGTATAGCCTCGAGTCGGGCAACCGGCGCATAAGTTTCCTTATAGTCGATGCCTTCCTCTTGGTTATACCCTTGCGCGACTAAACGCGCTTTATTGCGAGTTATTACTCCGTTCTCGTCCAGTTTATTTCTAAACACCCATCGGGTGCCGATTACTCGATGACCTCGTGGAGGAGGGACAAGGTCCCAAACCTCATTTCTAGTGAACTGATTCAGTTCCTCCTGCATTGACAAATACCAATGTTCATCGAGTAGGGCTTCCTTAGGATTTTTAGGTTCCATCTGTGACACGAAAGCGAAGTGATAACAGAAATTACTTAGCTTCAATCGAGTTGTTACACCCTTTGTGATGTCTCCAAGAATGTTTTCAATTGGATGGTCTTTAGATGACTTCCACTCTTGAGGGAGATCATCGTTTGAAGGCGGATGAACTTCCTCTGTTACATCACGGTGTACATCCTTATCCTCCTCAACTTTGGCTTTGTCAGGTTGATCAATTCCCGTCTCGCCACTTTTGAGTATGTCTTCAGTGGATGTACCTGCACCATGAACAACACTATCCTTTCCGACATTTCTCGGGTAGGACTCATCAAAAGTAACATGCACAGACTCTTCTACATCAAGTAATTGTTTATTATATATTCTATATGCTTTACTCGATTGAGAGTATCCGAGAAAGATACCTTCATCGACTTTGGAATCAAATTTGCCCAAGTTTTCCTTTCCATTGTTTAATACAAAACATTTGCATCCAAACACATGCAAGTGAGAAACATTAGGCTTTCTCCCTTTTAAAAGTTCGTACGGTGTTTTGTTTAGAATGGGGCGAATAAGCACCCTATTCAAAACATAACACGCCGTACTAATGGCGTCGGCCCAAAAATATTTAGGTAAACCACTTTTGTTAATCATTGTTCTTCCCAATTCTTCTAAAATACGGTTTTTGCGCTCCACAACCCCGTTTTGTTGAGAAGTGCGTGGAGCGGAGAAGTTATGATCTATACCATGGTTACCGCAATATTATTCAAATAAGTGATTTTCAAACTCACCTCCATGGTCGCTCCTAATTGACACGATGTTTGTATTTAACTTATTTTGGGAAAGCTTAGCAAACTTTTCAAAAACGGCGAATGTATCACTTTTATTTACTAAGAAGATGGTCCAACAAAACCTAGAAAAGTCGTCCACTATTACGAACCCGTAATAGTTTCCTCCTAGACTTTTGATCCTAGACGGTCCAAACAAGTCCATGTGTAGAAGTTCAAGAGGTCTCGTTGTTGAAATTATCTTTTTGGATTTAAATGAGATCCTCGTTTGCTTCCCTTTTTGACAAGCATCACAAAGGTGATCCTTGGTGAACTTTATTTTGGGAAGTCCTAAGACTAGGTCTTTTGAGACTACCTTATTGAGTAAGTCAAAATTAACATGCACTAAACGCCTATGCCATAGCCATGAGTCTTCACTCATAGTTATGAGGCATTTGTCGCTTGTTAATGATACTTCATTTAAGTCAAGCATATATACGTTGTTTACTCTAAAACCATTAAACATATTCTTCTTATCATTTTCATGCACAATTTTGCAACAATCTTTTGAAAAAGATACATTGTATCCTTTGTCGCACAATTGGCTAATGCTAAGCAGGTTATGTTTAAGGTTTTCAACAAGCAACACGTCGGAAATCATAGTAGAGGCGGGATTACCTACACTACCTTTACCTAGTATTGCTCCGCGGTTGTTATCACCATAAGTTACGTACCCTTTCTTCTTAGCCACAAAGTCTATGAATAAGGATATGTCTCCAGACATGTGTCTTGAGCACCCACTATTGAGAACCCATCTTTTCTCGGTGGTCTCGACACATTTCACCTATCAAAACATAATTAGCACAAGGAGGTACCCAATGGCATATTGGGTCCTAATAGGTTAGCGACAAAATGGTTGCGTTTGGGCAACCATTGGTAGATGCCTTTAGGAACAAGAAATCTCCTAAACCGGCATTTACCAATGGAGTGGCCTTTCTTGCAACAATATAAGCATGCAAAATCGACTTTAGAGTCACTTTCACTTGCTCGATCCCTAATTACATATGCATATTTTTGGTATGGGTTAATCATACTTTTTCTAAAATCCTTTTTATCAATAGCAAATGTAACTTTAGGCTCAAGTGCCTTGTTTAATTTGGCCTTGAGGTTTCTAACCTCACCTTACCAAATATGACAAGTATCACACCCGAAGTTGAAAGGATTTCTATTGTCCTTACAATCCGATTCATTGCCTTTCACAATGGAAGCCTTAAGGTCCTCTAATTTCTTTTCGGACTCTTTCACTTTGTGCTCTAAATACGTAAAAAATTTCTTATTAGAGGCAAGTTTCTTGAAGGCTTCAACTGCTTCATTATGTAAGGCATTAAATGCAGTTTGTAATTCTGAATGCGACATATTTGAGGACTTATCATATTTAGAGTGACGTACCTGTTTTTTCTTATTTTTCTGATTGGCGGAGAGGCATAGTTTCACGGACTCTTCTTCATCACTAGAGCTTTCATCAGAGGAGGAAGAGTCGCTGTCACTTTCCCACGCTGTGTACGCTCTCCTAGGCTTTGATGATTTCTTGTGTGACTTTGATGATTCCTTGTCCTTTCCCTTTTTGTTCATTGGACAGTCCGGTTTGTAGTGACTGGGCTTTCCACACTTGTAGCACGTCCCTCTAGTCTTTTTACCTTCTGAGTCATCATCCTTGGAGTACCTTGATTGTTTCCGGAATTTCACCAAGTTCTTCTTGGAATGTTAGATGTCGTTCTTTCTTACGTAACGTTTATACCGTTTGACAAACAACCCCATATCTTCGCTCTTATCCTCTTCTTCTTCGTCGCTTGAGGAATAATCACTTTGCTCTTTTGCTTGAGACTTCGAGGAGGAAGTCTTGAGAGCTATTGATTTCTTTTCACTCACCTTCGTTTTGTCTTTCTTTTCCATCTTTTCGCGTTGGTCTAGGCTCAAAAGTACTTGTTCATGCTCTTGTAGTTTGCCAAACACTGTTGTCAAGTCTAATAAGGTAAGATCATGTGCTTCTTTGATGGCGGTCACTTTAGGCTGCCATTCCCTGTTAAGACATCTTAAGATCTTATTAGTAGCAATATCATTGGAAACAGGCCTACCTAATGAATGTAAACGATTGATGAGATGAGTAAATCTCTTTTGCATGTCAGCAATGGTTTCCCCTTGCTCCATGAAAAAGAGATCAAACTCTTGTGTTAATGTATTGATTCTAGCCAACTTAACATCGTTTGTCCCCTCATGGGCTATTTGTAGTGAATCCCACATGGCCTTAGCGGTAGGACAATAGGATACACGATAGTATTCATCTACACCTAATGAGGAAATTAAGATGTTTTTAGCTTTCCAATCATAATTGTATTTTTTCTCATCGTCATTGGTCCATTGTGCTTCAGGCTTTGGCATAACTACGTTATCCGCATTGGTCATAGTAATTTCTATTGGACCATTAAGGATAACGTTCCATATTTTTCTGTCTATGGAGTTTATATGCACACGCATACAGTTTTTCCGATAACTATAATTTTCACCGTTGAAAACGGGAGCCCTATTGTACGCCCCTTTTGGTTCGTTAGCCATTTTCTATCTACGTTGTATTTGAAGCACCGAATAACCGGAGCTCTAGATACCACTTGTTATACTATGGCACGAATCTAGAAGGGGGGGTTGAATAGATCCCTAATTAAAATTTGAGTCGGCGCTACCAATTTAAATTTGGTTTTAAAAATGTTTTAAGTGCGGAAGCGGCCGAGGAAAATATAGTCTAAAATGAACGGTTATTGGAAAACCAGATATACGTAAGCCTTTGGATTAATGACAATTTGGAAAAAATAGAATCACAACACTAATTACACTTATCAATTATTTACTTCAGTTGTAAGGATTCCTAGTTCCAATGATTCAAAGAATAAACCAAAACTAGATACACAAGTAAGATAATTTTGGTTCAAGCAATATGTCAAACACTTGGTGTGCAAAAACACTCCAAGTGATATTTATGTTGAGTAAGTGATTCCAACCAGCCTAGTACAATGTCTTGTTGTACTTTGGAGTCAAAAACAGAGTTTTAACCTCTTACTCAATTGATATCACAATTTTGACAATAGAGCTTATACAAAAATTACTTATTTTGAGCTATAACGTAAATGCTAAAAAAAGAGAAGACAAGTATTTGGTGAGGCAGTTCCCCCGTCGTCCTCGCTTCGGGGTACGTCTGCCCTCAATTCTAAAACTAGAATTGAGATAGATTTTATAGATATCACCTGTTGAATGTAACAGTTTATACAAGGATTGAGCAGCAAATATACAACAAAAATCTCTATGTGTTGAAAGTTGCTTTCACTCCTTGCCCCTTGATTTAAGATGAATCAAGTCCTCCGATTTGTGTTGATGGACCTCCGACTCCAGCCACCTTATTGAATAACACGTTGTTGTTCAAACCTTTGGCTCCGACTGATCTCAACAGCACCAAATCGACCCCGAGATCTTTCCTTCAAAATCACTGAATCCGCTACTAGACTTGTGAAGAACACCTCTTCACAATCACCTTCGCTCGATTGACCTTTGATGAAGAATATCCTCCAAAAACCCCCAAAATTCAAACCAATCTTGGAGGGTAAAACCCCAATGGTTTTATTCAAGAAAGAACCTGTCACAATCTTCAACCCGAGCTTGATTCTCCAATCTAAGCCTCGAACCTTATCACCTTGAATCTCTCACAAATGCATTTCAAAAATGAATGTGTGTAATTGAACTGTTGTGAGATGTTGAAGATGAAGATGATGAATCTTGGACACCTATTTCACTCTTTCTTGTTTTTTAACACATGAATCAAAAGAATATCAAATGTTAATTTGACACAAGTGGTTAAACAAGTATATATAGTGCCAACATGATTCTAAACATAACAGTATTTCAAATATAAGAGGGAAGCATTTTAAAACAGATTTTCCGCGCGAACGGTCGACCACAGCAGGTTTGTGCGTCGACGCATGGCCTGTGTTGTTTGAAAATCTGGAAAATTCATCAGTGTGCGTCGACCATACAGTCGGCGTGCGCTGACCCATTGAAATCTATTTCCATTATGCGTCGACCTTATGGTTACTCATGCCTTTACGCGCTGACCCGTTGGAAAGTTATTCTTTCATGCGTCGACCCTATGGTCGACGCATTGCCTTGTGTGCTGACTAGTGCAGAATTGTTCTGATGCATGCGCCGACCCTATGGTTGACTCATGCCCTGCAAACCTGCAAAAATTCATCATTTTGAGGTCTTTCATGGCTTTGGTCATGATTGCATTTTATCTACACATAGTATATTCATTTCAGAAGTTTTAAGACAAGCGTAAAAGGATATGGTGGGTGATACGTTGTGTCTGGTTTAGTAGATCTGGAGTTCATAATTTCCAATCTATCCAGGGAATTTGTCATCATCGAAACCTGCATTAGCCAATGTCTTGCAGACTTGTGTGATGTGTGGCGATTTGCCTCCACAGTGACTACTCATACGTCATCAGTAATCCCAAAGGGGCCTCAACTGAGCATGGTTACATCATATATTAAACATGTTACGACTACTCCCAACCGTCAACTATCGATCATACCACAATCCTATCATAGGTATACACTCAAGTCCGGGATAGGACTTATCTCACCTCTCAAGGTAGCAACCCAATGCGTATATGCAACACAATAAGTATAATATACAAATATTCACAAATATACATGTATAAAGAAAATAGACATGAACAAAACACCACTGCAAACAAGGTGGGCTTAACCCTCTTAACCAACATCCCCAGTGAAGTCACCATTTCTGTTGCGGTGAGAATTGGATATCAAGCTATTAATTAACTTGAACCACAAATCTTTAAATATTCACCACCGAGCTTTGATTTATCCAAAGGAAAGGGTAAAGATCGAAGAAAAACCCTAAGTGCGCTACGTAACAACGAAGCTAAGAGATAGGGGGTTCGGGGGTTGGTTATACTAAGGGAAGATATTAGCACCCTAAGTATCTGTAGTACTCTATAGGAGCCTTTTATTTGGTAGTTGTGTTATTGTCGGATGTTTGTATGCTAATGGTTATGTGCTAAGGTAAAGACCTAAGGGTATATGCACTAAGTATGCTTGCCAAGCCGTCGTATCTCGTGCCTACGTATCTTAACAAGGATGGAATCAGAGCAACCGTAGTTCTACTAACTAGGGTGAAAGAAATCTTGACTATGGTCAAGGTTCCAAGGGGAATAAGTATCCATAACAGTGATACATATAGGGTTAACAAACTCTCTAAGTCTATGTTGAAAGACAAACAAGGGGGTTTGACTTTAAAAAAATCCAAAAGGCAAGAAGTGAGTACCCATAACAATGGTACACACATAGATTTAACAAACTCTAGACCTAAGCTCTAAGTTATAGGACTCCTAACAAGGTATGATAAAGGTCTTGACTTAACAAAGTCAAAGGCAAAGAGGTTCTAACTTAAGGCTAAGTTGGAAGTCCTAATGACTCTAACAAGGTCAAAGGGAGGTTTGAGAATAACATGAGCTATCTATGACATTGAGTCAATAGAGAGACTTTCCTTTGGACTTAGGAACACAAGGAAACTCTTTTGGGATGAAAGCTAACAAGCTACATCACTTGCGGGAAATTCAACAAAGTTTAAGCATACATATACATTCATTCAAACATGATGGAGATATAAAATCATGGTAACAACCAGGGAAGTAAAGCAAGCATGTGACAACATCAAGAAAAACAAATAACAAGGTTATAACTAAGTAGCTGCTTGTAGAATTATGAATGAAACCATGTTTTTTGTCGTTAGTAAAAAAGTCTTGTAATGTTATACAAGTTGATATGGTTTGTCAATTGACAGTATTTAGTAATTGTAACATGAGTTGAAGTTTGGCTCTCTCTCTTTTTTTATATAATTTTGTAATGAAACATGGATGATGGGCCCCCTTTGTAATAATTTTGTAATAGTTGTTTTTCTTGCAATTCATGTGTATATGGACATGATCGAAAACAATGATGGGATTTTTATTTTGTGGAACTTTTGAAATGACAATGGATTTGGGCTTTGGAAAGAATTATGAAAAGTAACTGAATTTGAAAAGAACAAAAAGATATAAAAAATTTAGAATTGGTTTAAAATTTAATTTAGAAATGGATATTTACATTGGATTTTTTTTTATAAACATGGATATGAATGAAAAGGTTAATTGAATTTAGAAAAGAAGGTTTAGTTGGATAATGAATATTAGTTTAGGAATGGGATAAAAGAAATGGTTAGAAAATGGATAATGATGGATTGAATAATGGATTATGGATATTGAATGTGAATTTGAAACGGGTAATTGGTTTAAAGAAATGGATGATGGTTTAGAAATTGAAAATGGATAAATGAATTGAATGGATTCAAAAATGATAAAATGGTTTAAGATGGATAATGGATATTTGAAATTGCATCTGAATTTGATGAACCTGAATAATCCTCCAGCAATATCTTTCATTGACACACATCTTGACTAAATTTAATCTAAAAACTAAACTTGAAACTCTTTCAACAACCTCTAATAAAATAAGCACAACTACCACTGACTAACTCGTAACTGAAACAAAGTACATCAACTTTAATTTCTTGATCAATAAGTTTTGAATACCCATTTCTTGAGAAATAACCACTGATGTAGGTAACTTGAAAAAGAAGCAAGCTTTTGATGGTTTGACCAAAATTAGGTCAAACTTAGGTCTGACCTTAATCACAACTGAATAACCACACTTGACTCAAAACCATGTCATCGTCCCTGATAGACCTGACCTTCTATCAATGATGAGGAATAAACCCTGATCCTGAGCCAGCTGGATATAAGTTTTCCAACAAACTTGAACCCAAGGACTGATGAAACCCTAGGCCTTTGATGCCTGACAATTCTTGAAGAAAGTAAGCTTGATACTTGATGATTTGATGCAAAGAAACTCATGATCCCATGTCTTAGAAGACCAATGCAAAGTATGATTATGAACTATGCTCTAATGATGATGCAAATGAATGTGAAGCAAAAGCCAGTTAAGGCTAGAAAAAGGGAGGGCAAGTTTTGGGGTGCTACACTTTTGCATGGACATTTCATTTTTTTGGTCCATTGGGACACCCATTTTTGCCAAGATTGTTCTTGCAGATGTCAATCTAGCGATCTCTTTATTCATCATTTTTTTCAGGCATAATATTTTTTGACTGCGTCGGAGTTCACAGGATGTGGCAACTCCTCCCCATCCATGGGGGTAAGGATCAGGGCTCCGCCTGAGAAGGCCTTCTTGACAAAAAAAATGGTCCTTTGTAATTGGGAGTCCACTTGCCTCGAGGATCTGAGTGAACAGGAGAATATCTCTTGATCACAATTTCACCTTCGTGAAACGCTCGAGGAAGAACTTTCTTGTCAAAAACTCGTTTAAGACGTCTCTGATACAATTGACCATGGCAGACGGCTGTTAGGCGCTTTTCTTTGATAAGATTCAGCTGGTTGCATCTGGACTGGACCCATTCAGCCTCATCAAGATCTGTTTCCATAATGACTCTGAGTGAAGTAATTTCGACTTCAATAGGTAGAACAACCTCCATACCGTACACAAGCGAATACGAAGTTGCCCTAGCAGAAGTACAAACTGAAGTTCTATAGCCATGTAATGTGAAGGGGAGCATTTTGTGACAATCCTTGTAAGTCTTGACCATTTTCTAGATAATCCACATGATGTTTTTGTTTGCTACTTCGACGAAACCATTCATCTTAGGCCGGTATGGTGAAGAGTTGTGGTGCTCAATCTTAAATTCTTGACACAACTCCTTCATCGCCTTGTTGTTCAGATTGCTTACATTGTCAGTGATAATGCTGCTAGGAATACCATAGCGACAGATTATCTCTTTCTTGATAAATCTGGCAACCACTTATCGTGTAACATTTGCATGAGAAGCAGCTTCAACCCACTTGGTGAAGTAATCGATAGCATCAAAATAGGGGATCAATTTCACGATGTGCTTTTGGTATGGAACCAGCTTGGAATCCCGAGTCAAAAAGTTCCCTCTGACTTGGCCAATCACCAGAGCAAAATCTCCATAGACCTCAAGAAACTTGATTTTCATGTCAATTTTTGCTTCAATTCTGTAGATGCATGCTTTAATTCAGCCATATCGTTGGTGCATTCAAAGCATAATCTGGAGGTAAAGGAAGAGGAAAACTTGTTGGAGAGATAAGGATGGAACAAAATCCACGACCTTTAGCATTAGCAGCACCTTCGAACACGACCGTCTATTGCGACCTTGGTTCGGGTCCTATGTCAGGGTCTGGAGTCTCATAATCTCTAATGAATAGAACATCCTCGTCGGGAAAGTCAAAATTCATTTGTTGATAACCCTCCACAGGTTGGTGAGCAAGGTAGTCAGACAAGACGCTCCTTTTTATTGCTTTCTGGGTAACATGCTAGATATCATAATAGCACTTATCACCAAGCAATTCGTCCAAAGACAACAAGCTTTTCAAAAATATACTTTACTGGATCCATTTTAGATATCAATAAAGTAGTATGACAAATCATATATTGTCTTAGGCGTTGAGCAGCCCAGACCATATCACAACAAGTTTTCTCTAAGAGTGAGTATCTGGTCTCACAATCAGTGAACTTCTTGCTCAGATAGTAAATTGCATGTTCTTTTCTACCAGTATCGTCATGTTGACCCAATACATAGTCCAAAGATTCATCAAGAACAATGAGATACATGATTAAAGGCCTACCAGCAACCCGAGGTACTAAGATCGATGGTTCTTGCAAATATTTTTTTTATTTTGTCAAAAGCTTCTTGACAATCATTTTTCCATTCAACCGATTGATTTTTTCTTAGCAATTTGAATATTGGTTAACAGGTAGCCGTCATATGAGAAATGCATCTGGAAATGTAATTAAGTCGACCCAGAAAGCCACAAACTTCTTTTTCTGTTTTGGGAGGCGGTATGTTTTTAATTGCTCGAATCTTGTAAGGATCAACTTCAATGCCCTTCTAACTCACAATAAAGCTCAACAATTTTCCAGATCAAACTCCAAAGGTGCACTTTGCAGAATTCAATCGTAGTCTGAACTTTTAGATTCTGTCAAATAGTTTCTTCAAATGGCCCAGATCATCATCTTCAGTTTTGGATTTGACAATCATATTATCCACATAAACCTCAATCTCTTTATGGATCATATCTTGAAAGAGGGTTATCATGGCACGTTGGTACGTTGCCCCTGCATTCCTCAAATCGAATGGCATAACTTTGTAGCAATATGTACCCCAAGGCGTGATGAAGGTGGTCTTCTCCATGCTAGTTGGGGACATCTTGATCTGATTATACCCTGAGAAACCGCCCATAAATGAAAAGACAGAGAACTATGCAATTTTATCTATCAAGACATCAATACGAGGCAGAGGAAAATCATCTTTCGAGCTCTCCTTGTTGAGGTCTCAACAATCCACACACATTATGACTTTCCCATCTTTCTTCAGAACCAGGACAATGTTCGCAACCCATTAAAGATATTCGGAAGTGGCTAGGAACCCAACATCAAACTGTTTATTTACCTCTTCTCTGATTTTAAGTACCATGTCGGGTCTGGCCCTTCTGATTTTATGCTTGACAGAAGGACATTTGGGCTTGAGTGGTAAGTGATGTTCAACGATGTTGGTATCCAACCCATGCATAGCTTGGTAAGACTAGGAGAAAATATCAACATACTCTTTCAATAACTTGACCAACTCGGAGTGTACATGCTTAGCAAGGGATGCCCCAATCTTGACTTCTCTCTTGACTTCATCCATGCCTAGATTGACAACTTCCACTAGCTCTTTGTGTGGCTGAATCTCTTTCTACTCATGCCCAATGAGCCTTGCTAATTTAGCCGGTAATTCACAATTTTCCTCACCATCTTCTTCGGCTTGGTTAATTGGAATCTCAGCATTACAGTGGATGTTTGCCATCCTGTTATCAATGCATTTATTTGTTGTGCGTGTTTATGAATTATGTTTAGAATGACCTATTTGAAAGGTGAAAATAAAAGAATCTTTGCCATTTTTTATTTGTGTAAAAGTAAAATAAAGGAAGGAAAGAGAGCATGATTTGAATGCAAAAAGACTTTTATTTATTGATCACATAATATTTCAAAAGCGTGAGGCTCTTACAAGCTATCCACTCATATCGGGCGAGGACGAGGGATAAAGAAAGCAAAATGAATTACATGTTTGTAGGAAAAACCACGAGAACCACAATAGATGTCTAATTGTTGAGCTTAAAGTCAGGCGGACACTTGCGTACAAATCTTGCACTTTGGTTCCTAGGACCAGCATCATCAATGGCTGCCATGATATCACCCTTTTGGAATCCAGGGCTATTGAACTTGATCAAATTTCCCTTCTGTTGACCGCGTGAGCTAGCTTGTTGAACAGGATGGTAACCTAGTCCAAAACGATCATGCTTCTCTACCACATTCAAGATCTGCCCTCAGCCAGGTAAGGCACCTTTCTCGATGGTCTCTTTAGCACTTTTGGCAGATGGCATGGTCATTTTCGGTGATCTTCTCTAATTGATAGAAGCGGAGCAGAAATCTTCAAATTCAAGACATTGCAACGGTACCTCAGTTATGCCTTCATCAGCTTCGACATATCGGAAGGATGATAACTCGCTTACTAGAAAATCTTCTTCACCACACACGATGACCATTTTATCATCAAACATGAATTTTAGTTTCTGATGCAATATGGAAGTAACTGCCCCTGCGGCATGAATCCAGGGTCGACCTAATAAGCAGCTATATGCAGCATTGATATCCATCACTTGGAAAGTAATGGTAAACAAATATGGTCCGATCTTAATCGGTAAATCCACCTCGCCAATAACTTGCCTTCTAGAACCCTCGAAATCACCAACAATTAAAGCACTCTGCCTCATCTCACTCCCTTTTATGAGTAGTTGACTCAATGTGCCCTTAGGAATCACGTTGAGAGAAGAATCGGTATCCATAAGAACACGAGATAACAAAGAGCCCGTACAAGTCACTGAGATATGTAATTCCATGTTATACGTGATTCTTTCAGGAGGAAACTCTGGTTTGTTGAAACCCAAGTATCGCTTTGCAGTTATGTTTGCTACCACATCATCAAACTGCTCTACGGGGATATCATGCATTACATGAGTAGCGCTCAAAACCTTCAATAAAGCCGATCTGTGCGCGGGAGAGCTCATGAGTTAAGACAAGATTGAAATCCTCAAAGGACTCTGACCCAACTGATCCACAATCTTAAAACCACTCTTCTTGATCAGCTTGAGAAACTCTTAATCATCCATTACCTCCTTACCCTTTGCAGAATCCATAGACTGAGTGACTAGCACTGACGCGGCAATAGATGCCCCTTGTTGGACAACAGGGGTTCCAAATTTCTCCTTAGGGGGAACAACAGTTGGAACTTGTATTGGCTTAGATATGACCTTCGGAGCGAATACTCATCCGCTATGACTCATTCATCTAATGGCAGTTACGTTCACAAATTCAGATTATCAAAACTGAATTTCTCGACCCCCAGAAAACACAGTAGAACCATACTTCTAAGGAACCTCTTTTTTGTTCTGATACGAGAATGGTTTTGCACACAAACAGTGATAGGCTGTATTTTCTTCTTAGGTGTTTCTGTGGGAACCTTCCTATATATAATTGTGAACGACTCGACGGTAGCTACCTCTTCCATAGACTTGGATCTAGAAAACTGAACCACAACTCAGTTCATCAGGATCTGAACACAACCCTTCAACCTTCGGCACGGATTAGGATTATCATCACAAATCTGGCACTTACCATGAAGAACTTTCAATAACCCTTGCTTGTTCAACTTCCTGGTCACAACAATCATCAGATTTTTCACTTTGTCGACTTCTCTGATCAACTCAGCCATTTGATCATCCTCAATCATATTAACCCCATATCTACCATGAGTAGGAAAGGGGTTAGTTTATATATTAGGATGTTCTTCAGCAAATGTCAGGATTTTATGATCAATGAGCTCTTAAACCTTGGTCTTGAAAATAATGCAGTCTTCTGTAGCATGTCCTATGTACCCAGAATGGTAAGCATATGATGCATTCAGATTATGCTTCAAACTATAAGGAGGAATTGCAAGTGCAATATCTTTAGGAACAATTGGCCCTTAATGAATCAGATAAGGAAACAACTCTGTATACGGCACGGGAATTTTGTTAAAATTTGGATGCTTGCGGTTATTCTGATTATTATTGTTCTGTCTGTTCTGATATTGCTGATTTTTTATCAGCAAGTCTGACAAGAGTTTATGGCTTAGGAAGTTGTGATGCAGTTGGAGCAGGTATCTAAGGAGAAGAAAACTGAGACGGATACACCAGCCCAGAATTTACCATCTGACCAGCATTCTGACTCATTTAAAAACCATACAGATAACTAGTAGGAAGTACCAAAGCAGCAGAGGATGCCCCAGGGTAGGGCATTCTAGAATGAACATTTTGAATAGTAGTTTGAGCAGGTTGAGATAAGATCAGAACATGAATAGGAGGACCCCTATACACATGCTCCTTTTCCTCAAGAATTTCAACATCAGTTGGCACAAGAGTCTGGTGAATTTGTGCTTGAGGAATCTCATGATTATCATGACTTACCACAAGAGGTGGAATTGGAGTAGGCGTGCCCCAAGGGTAAGTAGCAGAATATCCATTGGGCATGGGCGCAACAAAAGGTTGATATGGAACAAAGGCACTACCACTTGCAATTTGAGGAGTGAAATTCAGGGGCATTTCCCATAGAAAGGCAGCAGGCATCCTACTCGGACCAGACTGAGCACTAGGTAGGTTGGCAATAGGTTGAATAACAGTCTCAACTAGCACTTCAACAACAACAGGAGAAGAAGTAACAACAGGAGAAGATATCACCACAAGAGTGACCATAGTTTCATCAGTAATAGTTGCAACAACAAAAGTAGTAGCAGCGATGTCCTTCTGAGCACAAAGGAATTGCATGATAACATATGTATTAGTCTAGAACTGATCCATCTGACCCTAAAACTGAGCCAAAGTCTCCTTGTAGGTTGCATTCTCTTGTTCAATATCAGCCATGATCCTGGACTTGCTTAAGCGAGTGAAATAAAAATGATTCGTCATCTTGCTACAAGGCGGCAACAGACAGTCTAAGCAATCTGATCTCTAGATGAAGGGCATGCATATGCGTACATGATGGAATATAATTTCATGCAAAAATAACTTTTAATGCATATGCAAAACTGAGTGGACATGATGAAATGATATGCAAGAAACCAGCACAGTCTGAACAATCTGGATGATCTGCATATAACTCTGCTCAGCTACAAAGGTTGGACACAGTAAGAGAGCAAATGGTATGAAGAATCTTGGTTTCCAGCAGAAAAACCCAATATCCCCTCACAAGCATGATCTAGTCTTGAACAAGGGTTCCTAATGGTCCTCATCTTCTCAGGCTCTCAGGTCGAGCAGTAATAATACGTTCACCATTTCTGGTTTGGCATTATTACCCCTCAAGGAGGCCTTCACTAATTTCTAATGATCGGTCTCCAGAGTCATAAGTTCTCTATGTCAACATCCTATCATCTGCACCAAACACGCAGGATAGAATATCTCCAATGAAAACCTCGTCTGAATGTGGATTTTGTGTCAACTAAACGTGGCCAGATGCCATGTAAGCCATACTAATCTCCACTATAGTCCTATGTGTATGCTCAAGCTTAGGTAGTGGGCTTATCTCTCAAGTAACAACCCATCCCAACAACAGCAGAAAATAATAGATATCCACAATATGCAGCATATGAATATTTAAAGCAGTAAAGACATGCAGTAAATAACATAAAGAGAAAGCAAGCAACGCATAAAGATAAACACCTAAACAAGCAAGAAAGCAAACAAAACTAGGCGAGACCCCAACTTGCAAGAGCAAGGACTCCCTAACAGATTCGTCAGCTGAAGCTAGTAGGATTATACCTAAGTGAATCGCACACTTTAAGATACAACAAAGTGGCCACCGAACTTTATTTAATCCTAAAGGACAAGGAAAATATCGATAAAACCCAAACGGAAGAGAAACGGGTAATGGGGTCGGTTATGCGAGAGGAAGGTACTAGCACCCAATGCATCCGTCATACTCGATGAGAACCGTTTTGCTTACTTCTAGGCTTGGATGGGTTATCTATCTAAAAGCTTCTAGCTAAAAGAGGAAAGGGAAAATAGAAAAAGAAGGAAAGTGCTCGCGGAGGATTGGGGCCCTCGTGCTACGTATCCTCATAGAGCAATGAGGAATTCAAAGCTCCGTAATTCGGGGAACTAGGAAAAGGAAGAAGAAGAAGGGTGGAAGAAGGTGGAAGGTAGAAGGTAGTTCGCCAAGATCTCGCGATCTTGTGCCTACGTATCCTCACTGTGCAATGAGGAAGTCAGAGCCTACGTAGTTCGGGGAACTAGGACAGAGAAAAAATAGGAAACAAAAGTAGTGTCAAAACCAAGATCAAAAGGAGGAACGAGACCTTATTAGGGAATGGAAAGGAATGGTATCAAAACCAAGAAAGAAAGGAAAAGGAAGACTCCGCTAAAAACACAGAAGAGAAGTGGTGACTCTACTAAGGAGAAAACAAAGGAATGGTATCGAAACCAGGAGAATAAAGGAGGAAAGGAATCAAATTGAGACAAAGCAAAGGAAACTAAAGATTCAGTGCATTAACTGGCAGGAAGTGATTAACCTAAGGAAAAGAAGATTATGATTATATGGGGAAAGTAAAAGGTTGGTGTCAACAGACAGATTATGATGAACCAGAAAGAGAGCATTGAACCAAGAGAAGGTGTTTAACTCTGAGGGGATTTTGGTATATTAACTGATAAACAGTGGTTAACCAAAAGGATGAGTGTGGAACCAAGCGAAGGTTGTGACCCAAAGGACGGGTGTGAAACCAAGCAAAGGTTGTGACCCAAAGGACGAGTGTAGAACCAACAAAATTTATGACCCAAAGGAGCACGATACAAGGACTGAACAAGCATTACTTGATCGAAGAAATTGTATTTGAACCAAAATAGGGTTACTAACCCAAAGATGCGAGTGTTTGAACCAAAGAAAGGTTTCTAACTGCTAGGGATCCTGGTTTTAACAAAAGGACTATGATTAACCAAAAGAATGAGTGATTAACCAGGAAACGATGATTAACTTAAGAGAAGACAGTATATTGACAAACAGATTGGGGTTAACTGAGGAACGGGTGATTAACCAAGAGAAGGTGATTGACCCAAGGAAATTTGGTTTTAACGGGAAGATTATGATCAACCAAAGAACGGGTGATTAACCAAGAGAAGGTGATTAACCCAAGGGTAACTCAGTATGTTAACAGACAGACTGTGATTAATTGAGAAAATAAGCAATTTGGTGTTTTAACTGGTAGACAATGATTAACCAAACAAGAAGGGAGATAGAACCAAGAGAAGGTTGCGAACTCTGCTAGGGATTCAGTGTTTAATAGGAAGATTGTGTTTAACCGAAGAAAATGATTATGATTTTGCTGAGGAAGAAGAAAATTGGTTTTAACCAAAGGAAGTGATGATTACAAATCTTCTGAGGAAATCAAAGAATATTGATTGGCCAGAAGAGAAACGAGTGTTGAATTGAAAGGAGGAAATTAAACCAAGAGACAATGATTAGGGTTCAAGTGATCAAGGATCGAACTCAAGAGACACCACAGCTCAGGAATAGAGGTGACTTATCCCAGGTGTAAGGACCAGACGCCCTTTCCCAAAAATAGTCAGAATGAGGGTAAGACAGACTTCATCCTCATTCCTTCTCTAGTACCCAAAATGTAATGCGGAAGTTGAAACCGACAGAAAAATGGTGCAAATTGTACAATGCTCCAATGCGTTGTGCATACCTCCGACTCAGCAAGGGATCAAGAGAATAAGGCTCTAAAAGATATTAAAGAGAAGAAAGAGGGAAGATTAACTAATCAAACAAAGTTTTGATCAATTAATCAAAAGGGAAAGAACAAGCCAATAATCTTTCATACGAAACAAAAAATCGTCAAAGCAAACATGCGGATTATTAATTATACAAGATTAAAATTGCTCAATGAAGAAAAAACTTAATATGATCAAGAATGAAATGGCAAGGCAGTACCAAATGTCAGTTAGCATACATCACAAATCATGTCATCATGTAAGCAAAATGTGCAAGACTCAACATGATCATACAATGTCAAAATATGCAAACAATTCCAAGAATCAATAAATCGTGCATCAAAAGTTTGCATACATGCTTCAAACAGAAGTTGAACAGCTCATAAAACATCCACAAATATCGAGCATATAAAGCCATGGAAATTAAATGAGAAAAGAATATCAAACAAACTTGAAAAGGCACAAAAAAGGCCTTCTGTCACAGTGGTAATCGATTACCATATGTAGGTAATCAATTACCTGCTTGAAAACTTCAGAAAAACATGGAAAAAAGGCAGGGTAATCAATTACCCGTATATAGGTAATCGATTACCACTGTGACAGTGGCAAAAAACAACTTTCAGAAATGCACTTCCAGAAACTAAACACTTATCCAATTATCTACATGTTATATAATGCATTTGTACACGAAAATTAAGTCCAAAATCAACAATTGAGCATCAATAGAATCAATTAATCATCAAGATAAAGAATCCAAACAATTAAAGATCAAACTGCATCAAAAAGCTATCGAAGCTACATTGTAAATGCGCAAAAGTGATCGAAAACAGTAAATCGAGTGTGAATTACCAACCTACAAGGCGGAGGATTTCCTTGGTGATTATTTCTAGTGATATGTATGAGAACAAGCCAAGAAAACCAGAGAGTTCCAAGCTTGAGATCAAATCATAGCAAAACTAATCGAAATGCGATAAAAGCTCTGAAATCGAATTTGCACCAAAACAATTGTATTGATTACTTGAATTGAAGTGGAAGTTGTTGTAATTGCAGAGATCCAAGAAGAAGTTCAATAAGATGGAGGTTTAAGCTCAAGACAAAAGCAATTTCAATGTGAAATTTGCTACTCTTCAATGGTGATAATGGAGCTCTAGTGTGGTTTTAGGAAGAAGATAAAGATGAATGTGAAAAAATTGCAGCTCCAAATCAAACGGTTTTCATGCTTGGAAATGAAGTTACATGGTAGTCTTAATTCAAAGTGATGTAATGGAGCAAATACCTTGAAGTGTCTTGAAAGATCTTGAAATGTCTAGAATATTCTCCATAATGCTAGAACCAAGTAAATCCCAAAGAAGTAATGGAAAAGTTGTTGTCACGAAAATGCAGCAAAATATGCCCATTTACATATGGTAATCAATTACTTCATTTTGCCTAGCAAAGTGGTAGTTGATTACCACATGAAAAACTTGCCCAATTTGCTTAAAAAAGTGTTGTGGCCATGATTCTGATTTTCACCCTTCTGCTTTGATGAATGGGAATGGAAACCCTTATATTTTGCTTGTGTTGATAATGTGATGACCTTGTGAGGATGCAATTAATCAGGCTAAGAAAAACCTGAATATTCTTGCAACAAAATTACAGAGAAAAATGCTAGTGCATATGCCAGCGATGCAAATGCACATGCTCATGCAAAATGCAAAAGGGGATGTCAAACTTTGTGTTACGACAAAGTGTTCCAAGGGAACAAAGAAGAATCTTCAATGTCTCGAATGATGAATAAGGTGAAGATGATTAGGGAAACAATGGTGTTTATTTCAAAGATATGCATACTGGTGAGCAATCTAACTCAAAGAAAAGGTGCATTACTCCTAATCATAAACCAAAGTGTAGAATGTTATGTAACATATCTTAGAATCGGGTCAAACATAATTACCAATTTCTTAAGTGTGGCTATTCCATTCCCTTGTAATTTTGTAAGATGTATGGCAGACTACCACGCCATCAACAGTGGTATCCTCAATGGAATGAGAAACTTCAAAGGCAATGACAAGAAGTTTAGTTTGGCAATCCAAATATCATTTTGCTTGTTTTTGCCTCGAGGAGTTCTTTGGTGAATATTGGTTTCTTAGATGCATTAGGTAGATGATTGGAGAAAGAAAATTTGCTTATCCTTGTGGAAGTTGAAGACATTCCTTTTGGAAACATAATAAGGAAAACCATGGAGAATATTGGAAGTGGGGACATTGATAATGTTGTTAAAAACTCTGTCAGTACTAATGAGGGTTCTATCTCTATGAATAATGAAGATTGTGATGGGTCTAAACTAGTCAATGAAAGTGTTACTGAGGATGTTGAATTTGTAACTTCTCTCCTCATTGTAATGATATTGTGCTGAAGAATTTATGTCATATGAGAATATCCCTTGATATGTTGCTTCTCAAAGAAACTATGACATTTGAAGAGGATGTTCAGTTGCTGAAGGAAGTCATTGAGAATCATGAAAGAGCTCCCATGTATGGTGATGACTTGTCAAACAACATGGTGGAGCATGTTATTCATCAAATGCAATATGACTTTATGTTGAGAATGGTAGAAGATGTAAGTTTCCTTCCTATTTTTAAAGTGAAGAACTAATCTTGTGATTTCCAAGGTACATGTGTTGAAAGAAGTTGCACTGAACTATTGTATGGAAACCAAATGATCAATTATATCTTAAAAAGGGTAATGAATATGCCAACAGTTTTGTTCAAACAAGTGGATATATGATACATGTTGAAGCAAATTTCCAAGACATTGTTTTCACCATGAGAAGAAAGCTTGGAGAGAAGAAAATTCATATGGATGTCTCTTCTAGTCACATGGATAATGTGTCACTCCATCCAGAGACAAATCTTCAGAAGTGGAAGTGTGTTTTTTTCAAAAATAGACTATAGATAAAAGCGAAATAAATGAAGAAGCTCTTGATTGCTTAAAAATCGGGAAACGTAATATGCTAATGAAGACTATTATTGTTGATATTCCTAGTTGTAAAAAGCTATTTAAGGAGTGGAGAAAGGTGTTTGATAGAGGAATGTGTGTGAAGGTTTCACCTTCAACTTTAAATTGATTGGGCAGAATCAAGGTTCCCTCTATTAATAAAGATTATGGAAAAGGGAACTGAGGAAGTAGAAGGATCTGCAAATAAGGATGCAGAAGATTTTGTATTAAAGCACTGGTATTTAATGGGCTTATGGAAATTCATAATGATAATCAGATGTTGAAGATAATGTTGGAGCTTATAGGAGTTTGAGATTAAGATGATGGTATTCCTCATGAGTTGTTGAGGAATAGTTACAAGGTGATTTTTGGGAAAGAAGTCTCAGACTTTACATCTATCATCTGTGTAACAATTACTCTGAGTTGGTTTGTATGTAAAAGTGTAGGAGTTGTTTTATGATGACTTGTTGTTGTTTCCTTCAATCTTGTATTGCATAGGGTAGTATGAATTGTCTACAAACTCTACTAACTGTTTGATGTGAAGTTGATTCATGATGGTGATAGATTGGGTTCAATTTATTCTTATCTTATGTATGCGCACATGATGAAACTTCAAACTCGACATCTGGACCTCAATTGTTTATGCTGATCAATGTGTCAGTAGTTTTTGCTGATTCTGACCGAACTACTAACTGTTATGTAAGGGAATTTGGAGTTCCTATAGCAGTGATTCCATATAGGTATATACTCATTACAAGTCAAAGGTTCTACTAGGTTTTTGCTCTCGTCTAGATCCCTACTTATCGCCATAAACGAGAAAAGTGTGAAGAAAAGATATCAAACATGTATTTGTAAATAAGGACTTGAGTTTAAGACGGATGAAGAACTCATGAAGGATTTAGAGAAAGCCTTCAAGGACTTCGAAGAAGAAATGTGCGAAAAAGAGTTAGCATTGAACACCTTTAATATAGGTTTAAATACTAGGGGTGATCAATGTTCTCTCCTTATGTTTCCCATCAGACACTAAAGGATTTTCACGTAACTAACATGTCTTGGAGATTAAGGCTAATTTTATGTCACACGACTAAATCATCATTTATCACATTTAATATGTAATGTGCGTTTCACCTTGAATGACATTTGTGGAATTCCCTTTGTTGATGTTTTGGGTATTTCCTCAATTAACGTATGAGGATTTTCCTCATTGACACCAAGAGGTATATCCCATACCATACTTGAGGGAATCGTCCCGTGCTTGTGGGTCTCTCCCGCGATTGAGGGACTCCCCCGTCATTTGTTAATAACATTCATTTCCCAAATTGGTCACCTTTATGTGAAGACGTGGAGGTGATATGTCTCATTTCATAATAGTATGAGAGAGAGAGAGAGAGAGAGAGAGATTAAAACGAAGGTAGCCATGTTTCCCAAAGAAATAGAGGAAATAACTATTATTTTTCCACAGTATTGAAAACAGAGAGTGTGGAATCTATATTCATTTTTTAAATGAATTTAATACAAAATATATATTATAATTAATATAAGTTTTATTATGCACACTAATCACATTTTTAAAAGATAACAATTACTTATATAAAACCATATATATATATATATATATATATATATATATATATATATATATATATATATATATATATATATATATATATATATATATATATATATATATATATATATATATATATATATATATATATATATATATATATATATATATATATATATATATATATATATATATATATATATATATATATATATATATATATATATATATATATATATATATATATATATATATATATATATATATATATATATATATATATATATATATATATATATATATATATATATATATATATATATATATATATATATATATATATATATATATATATATATATATATATATATATATATATATATATATATATATATATATATATATATATATATATATATATATATATATATATATATATATATATATATATATATATTATATATATATATATATATATATATATATATATATATATATATATATATATATATATATATATATATATATATATATATATATATATATATATATATATATATATTATATATATATATATATATATATATATATATATATATATATATATATATATAATATATATATATATATATATATATATATATATATATATATATATATATATATATATATATAACCCAGACATTCCCAAAACTACTTTAGGGTTCTAGCCGCACAAACCCATCAAATAGATTTTCGTTAAATTGGCACACAAATAGTCGATAGCTTGCAAATTATTTTACCATCCGCCATCGATCACTTCGTGAACCACCTTCGATCGATAGTTGTTCAAAGATTCAACTTTTTGAATCTTCCCAAATCCAGGTAATCCTTTATTTCTACTTAATAGTTTATGACTTATTATATATCTTTAAATCTTATGTTGTTTTGTCCAATATATGTGTGTTTGTTGAAATAAAATAGAAAAAAATTCCTTTTAAAATTTTGATTTATTTTGAATTTTGGTAATCAAGATTTGGTTATAATATATCTAACTACTACAAAGACATAATAGATTGTTTAATTGAAAAGCATTACAATAAAAAAATTGATATAATTTAAATTTTAGGATTTTATAGCATATTGAAAACTTTATATAATTTAGTTTTAGGATGTTAATTTTATGCAATATTAATTATATATCATATTTTTAATTTA
>CAWUDS030002140.1:0-225774 GCA_963859935.3 Lathyrus sativus
TAATGAGAATTTTTCACCCATATACCCTACATTTCCCCACCTAAATCCCAAACTACCCAACATTTTCCCATACATTCCAATCTACCCATGTTTGGGTTTTTTTTTTAATTTTATACAAGGGGGCGCCATGGGGGTTGGAGCCTCCCTTATAATTTGTATGGGGGCGCCATGGGGGTTGGAGTCACCCTACAAATTATAAAGGGGGCGCCATACCCATTGGAGCCTCCCTTAAATGCCCTAAAGGGGGGCGCCGTGGGAGATGGAGCCCCTTCTTTAAATTATAAGGGGGGCGCCGTGGGGGATGGAGCCCCTTCTTTAAATTATAAGGGGGGCGCCGTGGGGGATGGAGCCCCTATGACACGTGTAAAAAAAGTAACTTTATGCATGCATGCAGTAAGACAAGTGTACGAATTATAAGGGAGGCTCCAATGGGTTTGGCGCCCCCTTTATAATTTGTAGGGTGGCTCCAACCCCCATGGCGCCCCCATACAAATTATAAGGGAGGCTCCAACCCCCATGGCGCCCCCTTGTATAAAATTAAAAAAAAAAATCCAAACATGGGTAGATTGGAATATATGGGGAAATGTTGGGTAGTTTGGGATTTAGGGGGTGTTTTGTAGGGTATATGGGTGAAAAATTCAGTTAATGAACACCTAAATATTAAAAATA
Organism: Lathyrus sativus; assembly: GCA_963859935.3. Classification (NCBI taxonomy): domain Eukaryota; kingdom Viridiplantae; phylum Streptophyta; class Magnoliopsida; order Fabales; family Fabaceae; genus Lathyrus; species Lathyrus sativus. The sequence goes on from CAWUDS030002140.1 coordinate 670, forward strand.
GTTTTTGATAGTAAAACAAAGTTGGTTAATGAAAAGTAAAAAGTTAATAAGTTCGTTAATAAACGCCCAAATATTAAAAATAACTTTTAGTAATAAAATAAAGTTGGTTAGTGAAATGTAAAATGTTGGTTAGTAAAATTATGAAGTTGGTTAATCATATAATTTTATATCGGTACCCCTTAATCAAAAATAAAAAATAATAATTTAAAAAATATATATATTATTATAATATTTTATTGTTTATCGTATTGGTGAACAGTAAAATATAGTGTAGGTGTAGGACTATAGATATAAGAATATCATTTTTGATAAATAAATAGATGTGTGGTAAAATTCAAGTTAAGTGGTAATCGCCATCACTTACTACATACATTGTTGTATATATGGGAGCTAGATTATTTTCACACCTTGTCTTAGGTAATAAGAAACCAACATAAACAAGTCCAATACTTTAGTGGCCACTAAAAGTAATCAAAACAACACACCCAAGTAGCTTTTGAATGGCATCAAATGCGAACATATCCTCTTAATAAGAGTGCAATATTTGCAAGATAAAAATAAAAAAAATAAAAAATAGAAACTAACTGTGTTTATGTTTTGGATTCATTCATGAGTGTTGAATCCATACCCCGTTCCTTTAATCATTAATACTACCGAAGATATATTGTCGCGATCGATAATGACGTTTGGGACTTTGTTCTGCATTTGGTTGATAAAACCGTTATTTTAGACTAGGCCAGAGGTTGGCCCATTGTCGGGCATGGCCCAACCCAACTTTGCGTCGGGGAGGGCCCAACACAAAGGCCTAATCTTCCATCACTGCGGGAGAAAACGTTCTTCACACATCCTCCCCACGTTCTCCACGTGCTCCCCACGCAGGAACACGTCATCAACTAACTACCCACGTCCAAGAGAACATGTATTCCACTCCCTGGAGTTCGTGGGGTAGTTGACCCATGACAAGACCACATGTGAGTCTTCCCTACTTCCATGTAGGATCCTGGTAGTCGTCTGTTGTGGGCCTTGTGATTCAGCCCAAAGAAGATAACCATTAACCCAACGTTGGGGGCACATTATAAATACCCTCTTCCATATAAGGGGTCAGGTATTCTGATTTATACTCACCTTCTGTACTTGCTCTCTCTCTCTCTCTCTCTCTCTCTCTCTCTCTCTCTCTCTCTCTCTCTCTCTCTCTCTCTCTCTCTCTCTCTCTCTCTCTCTCTCTCTCTCTCTCTCTCTCTCTCTTTAATTCCCTTTCTCACTTTAGCATCGGAGTGTCTTGCAGGAACACCCTCTTCTCTTCTCCACCACCGGCGAATTTGGAGCTCACGATGTGTTGTTGGTTGTTGATCCTCTTTTTGATCCCGATAAGATCAGTGGTGCCGTTTGTGGGAACTTTGCTCCCCCATCTTTTCTTTCCTTGAAACTTAAAATTAAAGCAACTCTTCAACTACCTTTCAATCATCATGGCCAGTTAACACACTGACGACAACGTCCATGAAGCTGCCTTCACCGCCAGCGACGACCACGACAACAACATGGAGCCCGCACGGATGCTGCTGAAGAGGGTTGAAGTTGCGAGGGTGCCAACTCCAACCACCGGAATATCCCCTCGTACGACGAGCATATGCGATTCATCTCTTTGGGCTTGTAGACCTCTAGCCCGCGGAGGCCCCTTTCTCTCAGTCCTCGACCGTTGTGAATCCAAGTCATCAAAAATGAAACACAAAGCAATGTTTCGGGGGCCGTGCCCGACCCAATCCAACGATGATTCAGCTTCTACGTCGGCCAAGTCGGCTTCGACATCTGCGTCGACCAAGTCGACTTTGGCGTGTTCGTCGACCATGGCAGCGTCCTCGAGCTTTGTAGCCATGTAACCTGGAAAGTAGAGGAAAACAAAAAATTCGACATTAAGATCAAATCCACCCTTCCACCGCAAATCAAGTGAAAGGGCAAAGAAAGGTGTGAGGATGCCTCCTCGACCAAAGCCTATGTCGACAAGTGCGTAGTCATGAGGAACTTCTCCTCGACACAAGACATGAAGCTTAATACGTGGGGTGGGGCTCCTCGTTAGAAAAACTCTGTATCACGACCTTCAAAGGGAATAATCCTCCTCGGCAATAGACGTTTTAGCAGCTTCTAGACCCTGTGGGGAGGACGCTAAAGCCTCATGGGTTCCCCGAGACCTCAATCAGAAACTTCATAAGTTTCCCAAAAACTTCATGGACTCCCCGAAAACTTCACTAGAAACTTCATAGGAAACTTCATTAGAAACTTCATGAATTCATAGGAAACTTCATGGACACCTCAGAAACTTCATTAGAACCTCATGAAGTTTTCCAGAAAATTCATAACAGCGTAGAAAAACACGTAACTTCACCGCGAAGTTCGTGAGTATCAAGACCACGCATTCCTAAAGCTACCAACCAAAACTAACTGCTACCATACTAGCTAGAAAAACAGAGGAAACTTACGGGTGTGAAGAAGGTTCTAGAAAGCTACAGTGGGTAAGAAGAACCAATAACAGCGATGAACGAGAAATGGAGAGAGCAGAAAAATTGAGGAATTCGTGTAAAATCTTGAATAGTGAGAGTGTGACAAATGAGTCCCTTCTCCTCATATTTATATCCGCTGGCACACAAAGTGAATCATCGCCTAGGCACTCAAGCACATCTACTCATAGGTCGTCAAAGGCATTTATTGCTTCTGACACGTGGCTTAAAAAGACGTCACACTTGTCCTTTTAAGTCCTTCACGCGACTCGAGGAAATGACAAGTCCGCACCTCCCACTTTCACAATGCGTCGAGCACAATGCTCGACTTCCACATTGTGCCACGAACACTAATTCAGGGAAACGTCTAGGTCGAGTTATACTGTCAAACACAATTTACGACTCTGACCCCCTCGTGAGCACATGGCCTCGAGGTGAACACGAAATTGGACCTTGTCGTTGAGCACGCGCAAACCTTGCGGGCGGCACCCTGGTGAAAATCTCCATACGTTCGCACTGTCAGGGACGATGACTAACTTATACATTCCCTCGCAAGCATGGCTTCACGAGCTCACCACTTTGAACCCGAAAGACGCTACCATGGACAACTTCCTTTTCTCACTCTTCGACGTGCGAACTGACTCTTAAGTCATTACTCCCTCGACTAGGAGCAACAACTTGGGGGCTCCTATTCTGGATTGGACCTGAGGCTAGCCCATAGTTGGACACGAACCAACCTAGCTCCGTGTCGGGGAAGGCCCAACACAAAGGCCCAATCTGCCATCGCCGCGGGAGCAAACGTTCCTCACACATCCTCCCAACGTTCTCCACGTGCACTCCACATGGGAACACATCATCAACCAACTATCCACGTACGAGAGAACCGGTCCCCCGCTCCTTGGAGTTCGTGGGGTAGTTGACCCAAGACGAAGACCACGTGCGGGTCTTCCCTACTTCTACATAGGATCCTGGAAGTCATTTGTTGTGGGCCTTGTGATCTAGCCCAAAGCAGACGACCGTTGGCCCAACACTAGGGGCACATTATAAATACCCTCCTCCACAGGGGGGTCAGGTATTCTAATTTATACTCACCTTTTGGTACTTGATCTCTCTCTTTCACTCTCTTTCTCACTTTAGCGTTTGAGTGTCTTGCAGGTATACCCCTATTCTCTTCTCCACCACCAGCGAATTTGGAGCTCACGATGTGTTGTTGGTTACTGATCCTCTTTTTGATCCAAGTAAGATCAACCGTCATAGACACGAGATGGGTATTTAGGAACAAGATGGATGAAAATGGTGTAATTACCATAAATAAAAATAGGTCTGTGGCAAAAGGACATAACCAGATTGAAAGGATAAACTGTAAGGAAACTTATGCTCTTGTAGCCCTCCTTAAAGTTATTAGACTCCTTTTGGCATTCGTTTGCTGCCTGAACTTTAAGCTTTACCAAATGGACATTAAGTCTGCTTTTCTAAATGGCCATATAAATGAAGAGGTTTACGTCTCACAACCTCCGGGTTTTGAGGATCACGATAATCCTAATCATATTTTTAAGTTGAAAAGATCCTTTTATGGTTTCAAGAAAGCTCCTAGAGCTTGGTATGATAGATTGAGTAAATTCTTTTATCAAACCTTGATTCAATCGTAGGAAAGTCGACACCACTTTGTTTATAAGACATAAGGAAAAACATATTCTCTTAGTTTAAATTTATGTAGATGATATCACTTTTGGGTCTACTAATGAACCTCTTTGTCGAGAATTTTCTAGTTTGATGAATGGGGAGTTTGAGATGTCACTTATGGGATAGTTAGCATACTTATTAGGATTTTCAAAATCAACCAAGGCGAAGAAGGCACCTTCACAAGTCAAATGAAGTATTATCTAGATTTTCTCAATAAGTTTGAGATGAAATATTCAAAGATTATATCAACACCAATGGTTTCAAATGTGCTTATTGACAAAGATGAAAGAGGAGTGGATTTCGACGTAACCAGGTATAGAGGTATAATATGTTTAGTGTGTACACGTGTGCTAGATATCAAACATCGCCTAAGGATTCTCACTTTAAGATCGTTAAATACATTTTAAGTTATCCTAATGGAACCTTCGATCATGTTCTTTGGTATCCTAAAGGAAGTTATTGTAGCTTAGTAGTTTATTCTATTTTCGACTTCGTGGGGTGCAAGTCGGATAGGAAGAGTACTAGTGGTACCTACCACTTATTTAGAAGTTGTTTACTTTCTTAACATAGTAAGAAGCATAATAGTCTTGCTCTTTCCACCATTGAGACTGAATATGTAGCCGTCGGGGGTTATTGTGCACAAGTCTTATGGTTAAAGCAACAATCATTGTACTATAATTTAAATCTTGGTTGCATTCTGATTAAGTGCGATAGTACTAGTGTTATAAGTCTTACTAAGAATCTGGTACTACATTCACAGACAAACACATTGAGATCCAACACCATTTCCTAAGATATCATGTGGAAAAAGGAAATGTTATTTTTAAGTACGTTGACACTAAAAGTCAACTTGCTGACATTTTTACGAAATTGTTATCATCAGAATCCTTCCACAATATTTGTAGGGATTTAAGAGTCTTAGACTCTTTATGCCTTAAATAGAAAGAGGATTTGGTTTTAGTTTCATTTGATATATAGTTTTTGATTGCACTAACACTGTTTTGTAACAAATCGTAGCTTTTGCCAAACTACAATGGTATGTCTCTATAACCCTTGTATTTCTTAAGGACATCCGATCAATTCAACAAAATGTTGTATTTCTTCGGGTTATTTGTTATGCATTAATCATTTCACGTGCAGTCGATTTGTTTCATTTTTAGCTATTTCTCTTTATCTTTTTATCAGAATGTTTAGCATAATTATTTTGAATTTTCCATGCTTGCACTTCATTTTTAGCGTTTTTATTTAATTAGTTGTGAATTTTCTAGTGGTTTGATTGATTTAATTCTATTAAGTTAATTAAAGCTTCTAGAAAGGGAAATTTGGGGCATTTTTATTTAGGTGTGCTTCTTTGATTAAATATGGATCGTTAGATTCAAGTTTAATCAAAGATCCATGTGCATTATCCTCATTTTTCATCATCAACCAATCACATTTTAGTACTTTGCTTTATTTTAAATTAGTTGATAATAAAATCAGAATTTGTGTATAAGTCTTTTATCTTGTCATTAAACCACATGGCTATCTCCAAGTGGTGGGTTTTCAAATTGTTTCCATCTTTCCCGATAGAAATGTGACACGTGGCATGTGTTGCTTTCATTATTTTCTTTTATTTATTTTTATATTATAATGATAGTATATGGATGATATTTCTTAAATAATATATTAATAATAATTAATTAATGAATATAATAATAATTAACAAAAAAAAGAAAAAAGAAAACGAAATTGGAATAAGAAGGGTTCTGTTGGCCATTAAAAGGGAGGACGCCTCTTCTTCTTCGAAAAAGGCCTGACCCCAAGTGAATCCTATACCACACATGCAGTCGCCACCTCCTCTTCCTCCTTCTTCCAACCACTCTTTTCTTCTTCATCTTGAACCTTCTTTCTCTTTCCATTACCGAATCCATTTCCTCTTCGCTTCTCCCTCACCTCCATAGACGAACCCTTCTTCTTCTTCGCGAGGAAAAAGGAAAACCCTCAGTACTTCGGATCCACCACCATATCTTCTCACTACCATAAAAAACCTCTTCACACCATCATCTCCACAAATTCCTCACCAAAAAATGCCTCCAGAACTCTCCCAAATCAATTGAAGCTCCACCACCGTTCAACGACTCGATGGCACAGACAACTCCACGACGTCTTCAAGCAGGACACGTTACCACAACCACCGCAGCTCCGATGGTTGGAAGGTTCTGAAAGGTACATTTTGGGCGACATATTTCAATAGCTCGCAACATCCACAATAACTCCACAATGCAAGTCCGACAACATTGTTTTGAACAACATCATCTCAGCAAACACATACCGGACCTGAGTGCGACGACTGAACATTCGGCTTACGGGTGGGTTTCATCCTTTCTTCTGGCTCAATCTCGGTACCTAGTAATCATGATTCGATGTTGTTTACTGTCTATAGCCTACTGCTTCGTTTGCTTAATCCATTGTCTGTTTTTTTCTTTTGTTTAAAATCGATGGTTAATATGTATTAAGAGCAATGTTGGAATGATACAATATATGGCGCAGACGGTTATGCTGATTGTGTTTTCAGCTCAATATATTTCCTGTTATTCTGCATATCTAATTCTTTCTCTGCTCTGCAAAACTGCATAGTTGTCAGTAATTACGCGTTGATTCGGTTTTTTGCGTGAATAAAGTTTGGTCTCTGGCTCACTGTTAGCTCCTAAAATTCGACACCTCTTGCAAAGTAAGAGATCTAAGGGGAAGCATTAAAAGCCTGCTGGAGGCGAGAGTTGGTCGAAGAATGTGAGACAGCTAAGGGGGAGTAGTCGAAACACGTACCAGACTTAAAGAAAAATCACGAAGGCTTCGACCGCGGCGCTGTTTGGTAGTTATTCCGAAGATTTGAAATTCAAATAATTTGGAGGGAATAGTTTCGTTTCCCAGATGACTAAGAGGACACATGGCGCCTTATGAACGGCGGATCCATGCATCACGACAAATGGCAAAGGATGGCGATGTAGGAAGTTATTGGTAGTTATTTCTTGCTATTATAAATAGGAAGTCTTAGACATAGAATGATGTGGGAAATTTACTGTTGTACAAGTCACTCTTAAACTTACTCCAAGTATCCGAGTGTAGAGAAAGAGAGTATCAAAGAGAATGTACGTGATGTAAACACACCATCTTTTATTTTCCAATGAAATTTATTTTACTTGTTTAAATTTTACAAAGCTTTTTATCTTTCTTGCAATCTTCTCCCCTTTCTATACCCTCTTTACTTCGTCCTTATTCTCAACTTCTTTCTTTTAAAACTTGAATCTTTTCTTTCCTAGAACTTTATGTACTTTTTCTCCTATAGTAGAATAGGTAACCTTTAAGAACCTTCTCCCAAATATTGTCAAAAGGGAAAACCTTAGATAAATGTTCAAAGAAAACCTTTTAGCATATGTCCTAGGATCAATCTGATCGATCCTGTGAGTCACCAGAGTTAGATTTGGAAGATCAGCGATTGTTTTCCGATTTTCAAGGGAAACAAAATGGGACGCCCAGTGGGATAGTGCTAAAAAGAAATTCCTTCATATAATCAAAACTTGTAGAAATTATAGTCTTATTGGTCTGTTCGTGAAAAGTGCATTTTATGTTACTGAGAAGTGGTAGAATTACCGCTGTAAACGAAGAAAGACTAACAAGACGAAACATTAGGAATACGGCGACAGATGCAAATCAGCCAAATAATCCTAACCCCCAAGGAGACGGTTCTAGTGAAAGAACAGGGAACGGCGTAATCCCGCCTTCGATACTATCAACAGGTGAACAAACATTGCATCCTGTGAGGCCAGAACCAACACCCTCAGTACTTGGGACTGGGTCGACTGTGATAAGACCTTATAGTCAACTAGTGTTGGAATATATTAGGCCTCATATGTTGAATCCTAAAATTCTGTTGGGAGGAAGTTCAACTTCTAGACAGTTTGCTCCTCCCAGGTTTTCACAGTCACCAAGAAACCCCTTATATGGGATGCCCACAACTGTAATGCAAGGGCTCCAAAATGCGCCCCCCATATTCTCAGATCATACAATGGCTTCGCCATTACAAGGATCAGGGTCTGGCGTGAACGTCGGTCGAAATCCCCAAGGTTCAAGCCTAGGATATTCGGCACAGGGTCCTAACTTGACCAATACCTCTGTTGCATACTTAAGACAGCAAATGGATGAAAGCAATTTGCAAATGGTTCAGACTTTGTCCCAAACCATGGGGGAAATCTTTCAACCATTGATCCAAAACATAACCCACACTAATCAACAGTTAGCAATACAGTTGACATGATTGGCTGAATTCATAGGGGTACCTCCCCTAGCCAGGAATCAAGCCCCGGTAGCAAACATTCCACGAAAGGACTTGGGACATCAACCAACAATGGAAATCCAGGAAAGGATGGGTCATCCCATAGTCGAACTACCTAGGGTAGAATCGTTGAGAGAGAAGGTTCGTGTTCCAGGGGAAAGGGGCCCAGAAGTAATTATGGTGAATCGAAACCAGGATGCAAATAATGTCGTCCAGCAGGTTCGACGCAATGATGTGGATGTCGACAATAATTTAGCAGCCATGGTTGAGAGAATTATGGTTCGAAATGGGTTGAACAGTGCTTTCACCCGGCCAAACTACACCTCCCAAATAGTAGATTATATCCTTCAGGCGGAGTTGCCTCCTAGGACGAAAGTGCCCAAGTTCACTAAGTTCTCAGGAGATACGACGAAATCCACTGTCGAACATGTGGCCCGTTATCTAGTTGAGGCTGGAGAGATAGCAAATGATGAGAGCCTTAGAATAAAATACTTCCCAAGTTCTCTCACTAAAAACGCCTTCACTTGGTTCACGACGCTACCCCCCAATACGGTGTGCAATTGGACCCAGTTAGAGTGTTTATTCCATGAACAGTTCTATATGGGCCAGACCAAGATTAGCCTAAAAGAACTTGCTAGTGTGAAGCGTAAGTTTTCTGAGCTAATCGAAGAATACCTTAATAAGTTCGATTACTTAAGGCCAGGTGTTTCACACAGGTCCCTGAACACGAGTTGGTCGAGATGGCCGCTGGAGGTCTCGACTATTCTATTAGGAAGAAGTTGGACACCCAGTATTTAAGGGAGATCACCCAGCTGGCCGATCGAGTTCGACAACTGGAACAGCTTAAAGACGAAAAGGCTAAGTTCAATAAAAATAAGAAGGTAGCTTTTGTCGAATTCAATGAGAATGTCGAAGGGATGAGCGATGATCCCTTATACTTTGACGAAAGCAAAGTGGATCTTGCTGAACTTAAACAAGGTTCACCTTACTCTTGTAAAGTACTAGCTCCCCCACAGGGGAAGAGTTGTGCCGAATCCGAAAAGAATGACAGGTTCCCAAAGAAAACATATACTTTTGACATCACAAAATGTGATGAAATCTTCGATTTGTTAGTGAAAGACGGACAAATGATAATGCCACCTGGTGCTAAAATGTCGTCTATAAAACAAAGGAAGAAAAGAGGGTTTTGTAAATACCATAATTTTTTGGGTCATAAAACTTCTCAATGTATTTTAGGGATCTCGTTCAAAATGCAATTCAGTAGGGACATTTGAAATTTGGAGAGAAGGCTAGTAGCCAGATGAAGGTCGACACAGACCCCTTGCAGATGGCGGATGCACATTATACAGAATCAGTGGAAGCCAACATGGTCGAAGCTACTGATGGCTACGATTTTTTGATCGACATGGTAGAGGTTACTGATAATCTCATAGATGGGGCTGTAATGGCAAAAGTCACCATGGGTTTCGGACAAGAGGATTGTGTGAAGATGGTCGTTGATGACCTCGACCAGGTTGATGAGGATGTAAGTTCAAATGACAAGGGCAATCCAGGTTGGGCAATAGTGACTAAGGAAACTGCTGATCACTTCATTAAAATGGACCAGGCCACTGAAGGTTTGGAGCTAGGCTTGAGGAAGCTTAATCTGGTCGAAGGGGTTGAAATCAATATGGTAGAGATCACTCAACATGAAGCTGTAGGGGATAGAGAATCAAACTACCAGGAGGAACTCACTAGGGAAGCTTACCCATAACAGGAAGAATCGATTGTTTCTTTCCTCCACTGTTGCTAGGAGAAAGGATCCAGTGTGATGTTATGCCCTCGATGCAGCGCCATTTCGACAAAAAGGCTGCACAGAAACTGGAAGGAACACGGAGGTTGAAACAAAATAAGGAAAGGCCCAGATTCGACACTCGAGGTAATCTCCAAAGGAGATCTGAACCTCGCACTAGGCCCCCGACAACCAAACCCACCGGTTTCAAAACCAATGTTGAAGTTGCTGATGGTAAGTGGATAAAACCTAATGAGAATAAATAGCAGGGACAACAGAGGTGGGAGAACTTTGAGGTGAAATGAGGATCTTCAATGATTTATCGAAAGGAGTTCCAGTCTTCAAGAACTGTCCATGTATCTGAGAACTACAAAGGAAAGAATCCTATGTCTCGATCATAGTGGAAACGGGAACAATGTAAGAGGAAAGCACTCAGGGAAAGCTCACTAAGGAACCAGGCGGAATCTAGTACCAACGCCCCTATCGAAAATCAAGAAGGACAGACAAAAGCATTTAGGAAAGCACCTGTAGGACGTAGATTGTTTCCTGTCCAGGTCGAAGAATAGAGAAAACCGGTTGGGGTCGATGATGAAATGATTGATAATTTTGATTCATACTCTGACGATTCCCTGAAGTTATTGGTTAATATAGTATCAATAATGCCAAGGGAATTCGACAGAATATCCGTGGTCGAAAATCTGGATACTTACACGGATTGGGAGATGGCGGCACACAAGCCTGTGTGCTACTATGTGATGAATAATGGTTGTGTCGAAGAACAAAATGCATTCTTCGAACGGCCCACAGAGGCGATGAAGAACCATTTGAAACCTCTCTATATCATGGCAAAAGTGGAAAGTGTCCCAATTAATAAAATTCTGGTGGATTGTTGCGCAATAGTGAACTTGATGCCACATTTCCTGTTAAATAAGATTGTCAAATATGATACTGATACAAAACCACACAACATGGTTTTGTTAAACTACGAAGGCAAAGTAGGTTCGACCATGGGAGTCATACAAGTGAACGTTACAGTCGGAACCATTACTCGCCCAACTGTCTTCATGGTGGTAGAAACAACAACCAACTATAATTTGTTGCTTGAAAGGGAATGGATCCATGGAATTGGGGCGGTGCCATCTTCAATGCATCAAAGGATTGTCATATGGAGACCAGATGGCATCATGGAAAATATCGAAGCAGACCAAGGATATTTTAAGGCACCCATAAACCACGTTGATCGAAGGCAATTTGACAAACATTTGGCCAGCATAGGCCCTTGTGTACCTGCAGATTTCGAATTTGTACCAAATGATGAAGTGTATTGCTCACTTTATCTACATCTCGTTGATGGTTTCTGCTGGGATAAAGAAGTACCAGGTGAGTGACTCCCATATCTTGGCACACTTCCAGTAGATCCCGCTGGATGGGGAAGTGAATTTAGCAATGATGACTGAAGCCATAGCGCTTCAAAGGATTTCGGCCTACATGGCCGAAACTAAACTACAAGCGACCCTAGAGGCTGCCAACAACAAAATGGCTAAGAAAGCCAATGAAGAACCTGAGTGAATGGGCTCTGGTGGACGTTTCGTGTAACACCCCGTTCCCAAAATAAAATAGAACAATCAAATAAAACACATATCAGAGTTTCTCTCCCAAACGGGATGCCACAATACACATCAAAGTTTCCACAAATATTTTTCCAAATAATTTAACTGATTTTTTCAATAAAATTGCAGCGGAAAAAAATATGGTCTGCCATAACACAAAATATCATGTACATACATCATCCATATCCATCATCGTCATATATATAATAACGGCCATCTGCCCCAAAATACATAACATCACCACCGATCAACATCAAACATCTCACAACATATCAGATACGCCACAGGGGCACACATATCAAAAATACACAATAATACTCCCAAAAACACCCCGGTGTTACGTATCAGAGCAGTCCTATGGAGACACCACAATCCAACTAGCTAAACACCTGGATTGTTTGTACTTCCGAAGAAGCACAGACCACAATAGTAACAAAGGGGTGAGAATTACGATTAAATAATAATGGTATAATAGTACATGAAATAAAAGGCAGAAATCAATAATAATAATATTTCATATACATATCATCCGGACTCACGGTCCCCACCGTCAACCACAACACACAATCACACAACAAATGCACGCACACGACTCTTAACATGCGGTACCGACTCACAATCACTATGGGCACTGGGCCATCAACCCTCCTCACAGGAGCACATATCAACGATGGGCACTTGGCCATCAACCCTCCACTCAAGGAGCACACCACACTGATGGGCAACTGGCCATCAACCCTCCACAATGGGAGCACCACAACAATACTGATGGTCACTGGGCCATCACCCTCCACAACGGGAGCCCACCAACAATATCGATGGTTGATCGGGAAAATAGCAAGTGTACTATTTTTACCAATTGTAGTAATAAGGGAAAAGTCCCAAGTATCGATCTCGAGGACTGCATAGTAATTAACGAAATTTTTAGGATTCAAATGAATAAAAGGTCTAGTGGTTTGTTTGGTAGCAGAGTAATATAACAAGTAAATACGGACTTAATGAATCAATCTAAGAACAGTGTTAGGGGAGTGGAGACGATGCGAGTAAAGACCATGTATGATTATTCTACTATACTAGTTATTAACCTTAATTTATCAGTTGGCCACTTTAGTTGCCTTAATTCCTTAATGAAAACCCTTTGATGATTTTCCTGTACACTAATTCCTCGGTGTCCCTGAAAAGCATCAAGCAATAGTTCCGACCATAAAATACGTGATACGGGATATCCTCATTCCTAAGCAATATCGACCGTGATACTATTTTGCAAAAGTGTTAGGTTGACTTTCCAGACTAAAGCCTAAGCACGATTCGAATTCTACTTTCCAATATGAATACGATTAAGATTAATGCAAAATAAAATATATCAAGGTAAAAACATAGTTCTCATAGAATAATTAAACAAAAGTCATTACATCGCACTTAGGACCACCCCCTAACAACTTAGGGTTTAGCTGCTCATGTTCTTGGTAAACATAAAAGCAATTAGAAATGAAAAGGAGAAGATCATTACAATGCAAGTTGAAATCCTTGGATCATCAATTGCTTCTGCTTTTGATCGATCCCCTGTTTCCAGCCGAACTCTCCTCTCAGTTGTCAATCCTAATATCAGTTCAAAAGTGTCCCCTACTTTCTAAAATGTGCCTCTTATATCTAAATTCAAATTACATCGCGAAATGTCTCAAATGCCCTTCGAAATAGGTCTGACAGCAAAAAATCAGAAAACAGAGAAATTTCACTTTCAATGGCCCTGACACGGGCCGTGTTGTGCAACACGAGTGGCCGTGTCAGGCTGTTGACTTCTTCAGGGCGTGTCTCCTCTCCAAGGGCTGCAACACGGGTCGTGTTGCATGACACGGGCACCCGTGTTGCAAGTCTGAGTCTTCTTTTCTTCTGCTTTGGTCCACCCGTGTCTGCCAACCGTGTCCTCCATGACACGGGCCGTGTTGTGCAACACGGGTACCCGTGTTGTAGCTCTGATTTCCTTTTTCGACTTTTCTTTGCCTCCGAATGCGGTTCGATTGTCGTGTTATCCATTCCTGCCAAAAACACACTAAAAGAAACCAAATCAAACGCACCAGCGGCAAAAGCAACATAAACTTAAAAATAAGACTCGAAGACACACAACTACGAGTAATGCAGATAATAACAACTAAAGCTTCGAAAAACAGATAAAAACATTGCGAAATTAACCACAAACAGCGTTTGAAAACACAACTGAAATCCACCGATCAAACTCCCCCGAACTTGAACTTTTGCTTGTCCTCAAGCAAAAAGCTCACCAACCCGAACTTAATATCTTTTTTTCGTAACGGAACCGTCCATAGAATTGTGAGTTACGGTGATAATACTCATACTTGAACTTCTCATTCCAAGTCCCCTAGGATTAATCTCGGCTTTTCCCTCAAAACAGGTAATATGCAAACACTAGACTGCGGTAAACCACAGACCTCAGTCTCCCTATGGGTAACCTCTCCGACTATGCTTTGTACTTAACTCTTCTTTTTCGATTTTCCTCCCTTTCATTCGGACAATCACTATACGGCTTTTATGATTTTCCTCGTGTGCACAAGATTTATCAATGACATTTTCTTTTTCTGGCACTGTTATTCTTTTTGAATGGCTTTCAGGTTCGACCGCCGTTGGGCTGAATAACCGGGTGAGGGTTACCCAACTTAGAGGGATTAGTCGCCTAATTGCCCCTTTTTTTTTTTTTTTTGTGCCTTAACTCAATATTTTTTCATTACCCTTGCACACACGATTATTTTTTATGGAACCTGATTGTCAAAATAAACTACTCAGGGGTACTTCTCAGATCAAAGCACTATGGTACAAATATACACGTCGAACTCGTTCCTATTTGGGAAACCCAGGGTGTTGGCCTTTTACCTATCTCTCAAGATTATCCCGATTTCATCCTCACGGTTCTTTTCTGAGTATTCTATATACTTTCTCATCACCTCACTCAACATCTTCACTAAACAGTTCCCCAACCAACAATGTTATTAATTTTATTAGCTCAATGTCAGGGGGTCTTCCTGTGGATCGCTATCATGTTCTCAAACTAACACTGGAAATTAAATAAACAGATAACTGCAATAGAATTGAAAACACACGAATAACATAAACAACTAACATACAAACACAAATAAAATAAAATAAAAACACAAATAAAATACCCCCACACTAGAATTCAACAGTGTCCTCACTGTTGGAACACTAGTAGCAGAGGACTCACAGAGTTCATGGTTGCGGAGGTTGGTCGCGCAACATCATCTGCCGCATCCATTCATGCATCTCACCGATCAACCTGCCTTGTCGGATTTGTTCGTTCCCTTGTCTTGTCTGCTCCTCGCCTTGCCTCGTCTGCTCACTTCGGAGATGGCACATCTCATTCTCCATCCAATCCCATTCTTTTTTAGATAAGCTCCAAGAGCCTGAGTCGGATTCCTGATGGGGTGAGACTCGAGTAGGCGGTATAGGCGCTTCTTCTACCTGATTGTCTTCATCCTCAAAGAATTTTGCACCTGTACCATCATAAAATTGGTCTTCTTCATCCTGCATGGGGCTCTCATATAGCCAGTTATTCACATTTTGAATACTAATAAAGTCAGGGGCAGGTAAAGCAAGGAGATGACTGTTTCGGCTTACCAAGGAGTAGTAATTATCAAAGACTTGAATCATACCTTGGGCAGTCAGTGTGGCAAGATCTATTTTTGTCTTACCTGCAACAGTGGGTTCCTCTCTCAAGAGAGCACCGTGGCCAAAGTGATTTGCGATTTGAGTAATCATACCGCCTACACTTATTTCGCCTAAAGGTGCATTTGCAACCCTCTTCAGGTGATCAGCTGCAAAAGCCGCTACATTAATTAGTTCTTGATTTGCCATGCCGTACATGAAGTACAACTCCCTCTGAGTCGCCACTCCTGTGCTGTCACCCCTGCCGAACAGTGTATATGCCAATCCCTTTTGAGCGTACCTGAAATAAGGGTTATGGATACAAGAGGCTTTTGCCGCTTTCGCGACATAATCAGTTCTGCCTGTAATAGCTTTCCAGAAGTCCCCTGCACTAAAATTTTCCGGAGGGGCTCCGGGTCCAAAATTGGGGAGCTTTAGAATATCTCCCAACTCGGCTATGGTCAGGCTATGGTCAGTATCAAATAACCTAAACCTCAGTGTACCATAATATTCTTCCTCCACCCCTGTCCACTTGTGCTTCAACTGAAATTCTAAAGTGCTCAAGAATTCAACAGTTATGCGCTCATAAGTTGGCGCTTCTAATTGCATAAATTCTAATATACCCAGAGTGTGAAACATCCTATGGACCTCTACTCTCAGCCCTAGATTATCAAGCGTAGTGTTACAGATATACCTTGTGGGCGCGAGCTTACGCTTGATGATGTTAGAGTACTTTTTCTGATGATCCGGGTCTTCAAAGAGTATACCGTGAGGGTTCGCCATACGGTGTGCTCTCTTTCTGGGGCGCGAAGTTTCCGCCACTGCTTTTCCGGTGTCTCTACAAGGAGGCATTCTTAACCTGCAAAACACAAACAACACAGATGGTTCGAAAATTTTTTAAATCACTGTTAGTGAAAAACGCAACCGTAGAATTAATCACAATGATGAGTAGAATGTTTTTTGTGAAGGACGGAAGTGTTTCCGATGAGTGGGTGTGGTAGATAATGAAGCTTTTGTGGAGAGAGGGTTATGGAAGTTAAGGGTTTTGTGAGGGAGAAGAAGGAGGAAGATGAAAAATGATATGAATTGTGTGGTTGGTAATGATAAGTGGGGGTTAAAGTGGTGGACCCTACGGGGTAGAAATTTAAAAATCAGAACGCGCCTTGCAACACGGGCCGTGTTGCACAACACGGGCACCCGTGTTGCTCCTCCTGTAACATATTTTTTTTTCATGGCCACGCACCTGCAACACGGGCCGTGTTGCACAACACGGGCACCCGTGTTGCTCCACTGCTCCATATTTTTCCAAATTTATCATCTCTGTCATGCTGGGCCTGACACGGCCCGTGTTGTGTAACACGGCCACCCGTGTCAGGGTGCTGTTTTTCAACTTTTTCCTCTCCTCTGGTCTCCGACATTCTTCTTTCACCGATGAACTGCGAGTTGATCAAAACCTATGAAAACAAAAACAAAATGAAAGCGTGAATGTGAAATACGTGGGTTGCCTCGTAGTAAGGTTTCAGAAGCTGACCATTTACTTTAAAAATGTCTCCATTTGCTGGATTTTTCAGCTCGACTGCTCCGTGCGGAAACATCTTATGTACTACAAATGGTCCCGACCATTTTGATTTAAGCTTTCCCGAAAATAGTTTCAGTCGGGAGTTGTACAACAGTACTAATTGTCCTTCCCGAAATTCTTTCTTCTGAATACGTCGATCATGCCATTTCTTTGCTTGATCCTTGTACATTTTTGCATTCTCATATGCCCGGTTCCTGAATTCCTCTAGCTCATGGAGTTGGAGGGTTCTGGACTCTCCTGCTCTGGTGAGGTCTAGGTTAAGGACTTTTGATGCCCATAATGCCTTGTGTTCTAACTCTAGAGGCAGATGGAAAGCTTTACCATAAACCAGTTGGTAAGGGGACATACCAATTTGTGTTTTGTATGCAGTGCGATATGCCTAGAGAGCGTCGTCCAGCTTTACTGCCCAGTCCTTACAGGATGCACGCACTGTTTTCTCTAATATCTGTTTGAGTTGTCGATTTGACACCTCGGCTTGCCCGTTGGTTTGAGGATGGTACGGAGTAGATATTTTGTGCTTCACATTAGACTTAAGGAGTAGCTTTTCCATGAGATGATTTAGGAAGTGAGTTCCTTCATCACTTATAAGGGCCCTTGGTACTCCAAACCGCGAAAATATGTTCTCCTTCAGAAATCTGACCACTACTTTAGCATCATTTGTTGGTAGTGCCACTGCTTCTACCCATTTCGAAACATAGTCAACTGCTACCAGTATATAGTGTTTTCCAAATGATGGTGGGAATGGTCCCATAAAATCAATCCCTCAAACATCAAACAACTCTACTTCTAACATGGAATTCTGCGGCATCTGGTTTCTTTTCGAGATATTTCCAGTCCGTTGACATCTGTCGCATTCCTTAACTACGTTCTGGGCATCCTTGAACAAAGACGGCCAATATAACCCTGATTGGAGGACTTTGGCTGCGGTGCGGTCGCCAATGAAATGCCCTCCATAATCTGAATTATGACATGCTTCGAGCACCTTCCTTTGCTCGTTTTCCGAAACGCATCGCCTGATCAGTCCATCCACCCCTTTCTTGTAAAGAAACGGGTCATCCCATAAGTAGAACCTGCAGTCATGAACAAACTTTTTCCGTCTGTTAGAATCAAAATCGTCGGGTATGAGACCCCCGACTAAATAGTTGGCGTAATCCGCAAACCAAGGAACACCATGAATAACTAGGATGTGTTCATCAGCAAACTCATCCTTTATCGGGCGTTTTTCCTCGTTTTCTTCAATCGGTGACATTCGCGAGAGGTGATCAGCTACAGTATTTTCACATCCTCTCTTATCCCGAATCTCCACATCGAATTCTTGGAGAAGAAGGATCCATCTCAGCAGCCTGGGCTTCGACTCCTGTTTAGCAAAAAGATATTTTAACGCAGCATGGTCAGTATAAACAATCACTTTAGAACCCAATAGATATTTCCTAAATTTGTCAAAGGCATACACCACCGCTAGCAACTCCTTCTCGGTAGTTGCATAATTCATCTGTGCCGGGTTCAAAACGTGACTCGCATAGTAAATAACATGCAAAAGCTTCTCTTTCCGCTGCCCTAATACAGCCCCTACTGTGATGTCACTAGCGTCACACATGATCTCAAACGGCAGCGACCAGTCTGGGGCTATCACAATTGGTGCTGACACCAACTTATTTTTCAGGTTCTTGAATGCATCAGCACATTCCTTATTGAACACAAACGCCGTTTCCTTGACTAACAAGGACGTCAACGGTTTAGCTATCTTGGAGAAGTCTCTTATGAACCTGCGGTAGAACCCTGCGTGACCCAAGAAGCTTCGGATACCTTTCTCGTTTACGGGTGGTGGTAACTTGGATATTACTTCCACTTTTGCTTGATCAACTTCGATCCCTTTGTGTGAGATTTTGTGACCAAGGACGATGCCCTCTCTCACCATGAAATGACATTTTTCCCAATTCAGGATCAAGTTACTTTCCTGACATCTCTGCAAAACAAGTGACAGGTTAGTTAAACAATCATCAAATGATGACCCGAAAACCGAAAAATCATCCATGAAGACTTCCATATGTTTCTCGAGCATATCCGCAAAAATGGAAGTCATGCATCTTTGAAATGTGGCTGGAGCATTACATAACCCGAATGGCATCCTCCTATAAGCAAAAACTCCGTACGGGCATGTGAAAGTTGTCTTCTCTTGATCCTCCGGCGCAACCGCGATTTGGTTGTATCCGGAGTATCCATCTAGAAAGCAATAGTAATCGTGACCAGCCAATCTTTCTAACATCTGATCAATAAAGGGCAACGGGAAGTGATCTTTTCTGGTGGCTAAATTAAGTCTCCTATAATCAATACATACCCTCCAACCAGTGACGGTACGCGTAGGAATCAACTCATTCTTGTCATTAGTCACCACAGTTGTACCTCCTTTCTTAGGCACCACGTGAACAGGGCTCACCCATGAACTATCTGATATAGGATAGATAAGTCCAGCATCCAATAATTTCACCACTTCCTTTCTTACGACTTCCTTCATAACGGGGTTCAGTCTTCGCTGGGGCTGCACAACCGGTTTATGGTCCTTCTCCATAAGGATTTTGTGCATGCAAACTATAGGACTTATACCCTTTAAGTCTTCGATTTTCCAACCAATAACACTCTTAAATTTTTTAAGAACCCCAATCAGTTGTTTCTCTTGGACACTTTTCAAACTAGAGCTGATAATGGCGGGACACTTTTCCTCGGTGTCTAGAAACACATATTTGAGATTTTCCGGCAGTTGTTTCAATTCCGAACCTTTAGGCTTTTCGTCATTACCCTCCAGCGCTATAGGTTGCCGTGAGTCCTCCCATTGGTGTGGTCGGGATCCCCTTTGGAATGGTCGAGTGTCCAACATTTCGACTACCTCTCTGTCATTCTCATCTACTTCTTTGTCTTCCTTAAAGATTGACATGCTTAGCACTCTCTCTATGGGTAGTTGGGTCACACTCTCCAAATGTTCGCTCTCTACGACTTGTTCTAGCACTTGTATGTTGCTACTGGTGCCACGATCCTGTTTATGCTTCATGGTATTACTAACATCAATTTTTAACTCCTCGTCATATACTTTCAAGGTCAGGGTGCCGCCCTCCATATCTATCATGACTCTCCCGGTTTCCAAGAATGGTCGGCCCAAAATTAACGACATTTCTTCATCTTCCGGCATCTCTAGGATCACAAAATCAACCGGAAACACAAATTTATCTACCTTAACCAGTACATCTTGAACCACTCCATATGGCCGCTTAACTGAATGATCAGCAAACTGGAGGGTCATCCGAGTGTCTTGAACCGCACCGATATCCAACTTTTTGTAGATGGACAAGGGCATGAGGCTAATACTTGCTCCCAAATCAATTAAAGCTCTGTTGAATGACCTATCGCCAATAGTGCATGGGATAGTAACAGCTCCACTGTCTTTCTTCTTGACCGGAATCTTCAGACCCTGCAAAATAGCACTACAAGTTTCCGTTAGAATAACAGGTTCGGACTCACTCGTCCGCTTCTTAGCAATGATGTCCTTCATGAATTTTGCATAGGTGGGCATTTGTTCTAGTGCCTCCAACAACGGAATGTTCAGCTCCAACTTTTTAAACAGCTCCATGAACTTCTCGAAATTCTTCTCTTGCTGTCCTTTCTTCTTATTTCTTGAGGGGTATGGCAGCTTGATCACCGGTTTCGGTTCTACCGCTTTTTCTTTAGTTACCGGTACCGGTGTCACCACTTCTTCCTCGACTATTTCATTCTCTTTAATTTCCAGCTCCACTTCAATCATCTGATCATTTAGTTCCGTTTCCTCTTCTCCTACTTCCTTGGCTTTTCCACTTCTTGTTACTACCGCCTTAATTTGGTGGTGATCCTTCGGATTTGGTACTGCGGCACTTGGAAGTGTACCCGGCGCTTGTGAACTTGCTAGCTGTTGGGCAATTTGACTCATTTGTACTTCAAGATTCTTTATGGATGCCCCAGCATTCCTGAAGTTACTCCTTGTCTCTTCTTGAAATTGAGAACTTTGGGCGGCCATTTTCTCAATGGCCACTTCCCAATCAGCTTTTCGAGGCGCTTGTGGTTGATATTGAGGTTGGTACGGTGTCTGCTAGTACTGTTGTGGCTGAGGTTGATACGGTTGTTGGCCTTGAACAGGTTTTTGTACATTTCCTTGTTGATCTTTCCATGAAAAGTTTGGGTAATTTTTCCAACCAGGATTATATGTGTTGGCGTAAGGATTGTTCTGCCTCAACATATTAATCTGTTCCACTTGCTCTTGAGTTGCTACACAATGCATTGTAAAGTGTGGTCCACCGCATATTTCACAAGGTGCTGCTTGAACTGGCTCAACCTGTGCCACTACCTGAGTTTCAACATTCATTTTCTTTAACCTTCTCTCTACCTCAGCGGTGATCTGATCCTCCATTTTAACAACCTGGTCTGCCAGCTTCAGATCAATCTTACCTTCCGGTTGGTTAACTGTGTGATCATACAACTCAAGGTGCTCGTTAGCGGCGATTGCTTCTATGATCCTTCTGATACCTGTGGCCGTTGAGAAGTTGGTTGAGCCACCGGCAGCAGTATCTATGAGCTGTTTTGTTTTGAGTCGTAATCTATTCACAAAGTTTTGCATCTGCTCAGTGGCGTCCATGTTATGAGTAGGACATGTTGTAAGACACCTCTTAAACCGCTTATATGCATCCCCTAAAGATTCTCCTTCTTTTTGCTTGAAGTTGACAATGTCATATCTTTTTCGGATGAACACTGAGGCAGGGAAATACTCATTCAGGAACGCAGTTTCCATCTCTTGCCATGTTGTGATACTCCCAGCGGGAAGCGAGTAAAACCATTCTTCCGCATCATCAGTGAGTGTGAACGGGAACATAACTAATCTCTTGGCCTCTTCGGAATGTCCTTCTATTTTCAGCGAGGTGGTGGTTGTGAGGAATCTCTGAAGATGTTTATTTGCATCTTCGTTGATTCTTCCGGCGAACGGCTTGCTCTCCAACTGACGGATGGTGGAAGGGTGTAGCTGAAAATGCGCAACATTCACCGGTTGATTCACAATGGTCATCCGGTTTGGTTGAGCATTGACCCCTCCATAGTCTCCTAGCAGTCTTTTAGGCTGAGGTGGATTTCCAGCCATTTGAACAGTTTCAGGTTTTGTCTCTCTCTCTTCGGAGTCGCTCTGCACAGATATAATTTCCTCTATTTCTTCCAGTCTTTTAACTTTAGCTAATCTCCGTCTTTCGTGTAATGCTCGTTCTGGTTCTGTATCAAAAGAATATTTAGTTGAGGCTTGACCTCGCATACACAATTAGACAAGCGTTAGATAATAAGCGGATAAAAGTTATGCAGTAAACAATAAAATTTTAGTCGCAGACCAACAAAATTTCTTTTGGATTCTAAAAACAATGTTAATTTGGCAGTCCCCGGCAACGGCGCCAAAAACTTGATTGGGAAAATAGCAAGTGTACTATTTTTACCAATTTTAGTAATAAGGGAAAAGTCCCAAGTATCGATCTCAAGGACTGCGTAGTAATTAACGGAATTTTTAGGATTCAAATGAACAAAAGGTCTAGTGGTTTGTTTGGTAGCAGAGTAATATAACAAGTAAATACAAACTTAATGAATCAATCTAAGAACAGTGTTAGGGGAGTGGAGACGATGCGAGTAAAGACCATGTATGATTATTCTACTATACTAGTTATTAACCTTAATTTATCAGTTGGCCACTTTAGTTGCCTTAATTCCTTAATGAAAACCCTTTGATGATTTTCCTGTACACTAATTCCTCAGTGTCCCTGAAAAGCATCAAGCAATAGTTCCGACCATAAAATACGTGATACGGGATATCCTCATTCCTAAGCAATATCGACCGTGATACTATTTTGCAAAAGTGTTAGGTTGACTTTCCAGACTAAAGCCTAAGCACGATTCGAATTCTACTTTCCAATATGAATACGATTAAGATTAATGCAAAATAAAATATATCAAGGTAAAAACATAGTTCTCATAGAATAATTAAACAAAAGTCATTACATCGCACTTAGGACCACCCCCTAGCAACTTGGGGTTTAGCTGCTCATGTTCTTGGTAAACATAAAAGCAATTAGAAATGAAAAGGAGAAGATCATTACAATGCAAGTTGAAATCCTTGGATCATCAATTGCTTCCGCTTTTGATCGATCCTCTGTTTCCAGCCGAACTCTCCTCTCAGTTGTCAATCCTAATATCAGTTCAAAAGTGTCCCCTACTTTCTAAAATGTGCCTCTTATATCTAAATTCAAATTACATCGCGAAATGTCTCAAATGCCCTTCGAAATAGGTCTGACAGCAAAAAATCAAAAAACAGAGAAATTTCACTTTCAATGGCCCTGACACGGGCCGTGTTGTGCAACACGGGTGGCTGTGTCAGGCTGCTGACTTCTTCAGGGCGTGTCTCCTCTCCAAGGGCTGCAACACGGGCCGTGTTGCATGACACGGGCACCCGTGTTGCAAGTCTGAGTCTTCTTTTCTTCTGCTTTGGTCCACCCGTGTCTGCCAACCGTGTCCTCCATGACACGGGCCGTGTTGTGCAACACGGGTACCCGTGTTGTATCTCTGATTTCCTTTTTCGACTTTTCTTTGCCTCCGAATGCGGTGTGATTGTCGTGCTATCCATTCCTGCCAAAAACACACTAAAAGAAACCAAATCAAACGCACCAGCGGCAAAAGCAACATAAACTTAAAAATAAGACTCGAAGACACACAACTACGAGTAATGCAGATAATAACAACTAAAGCTTCGAAAAACAGATAAAAACATTGCGAAATTAACCACAAACAGCGTTTGAAAACACAATTGAAATCCACCGATCAATGGTCACTGGCCTCCACAACGGGAGCACACCAACAATACCGATGGTCACTGGGCCATCACCTTCCACAACGGGAGCACACCAACAATACCGATCCTATTGATCCACCCCTCACACAGTATATATATATATATATATATATATATATATATATATATATATATATATATATATATATATATATATATATATATATATATATATATATATATATATATATATATATATATATATATATATATATATATATATACACGAAACACAAGGCGTACTAATCCCACAGATCTATTCCCATCACAAAATACATACATAACTGTCGCTTTCGCGAAAATAAGGTGCTGGCAAAACAGAAGAGTCACCACCTTTCGTTATTTATCCCTCGGAACGGGAAAGGAAACGATTGGAAAAACCTGACGAGAAGGTATAAGACAAGGTCATCGCAACCGTTGTCTGGGTTCGGGAGTCGGTTACGCAAGGGGAAGGTGTTAGCACCCCTCACGTTCGTCGTACTCGATGGGATCCACGCTTGTTGTGTTTACTGGACGAGTTGGTTTATCTATCTACCTATCAAGGCTGGCTTAAAAAAGAAAAGAAAATGACTCGGCAAAGCGTCGCACTTTATGCCTACGTATTCTCATCAAAGAATGAGAAATCAGAGTCAACGTAGTTCGCCTAACTACGGGTTATGGGGAAGGTGGCTCGCCAATACATCAGTATTGTGCCTACGTACTCTCAATAGGTATAAGAGATCAGACTTATATAGTTCGGGATAATACGGATTACGGGAATTTAGATTCATCTGTTTTATCGAGTAGGGTTAACAAATAGTTCCGGTAGTTAGGGACAAAGCCTGTTTGCGGTAGAACTAGGAGTTAACGACACTCTTTTCTTCAGAAAAGCTTCCTTTGAATTATGGGCCCACGGGGCAAAAAGATTTGAAGTTTGTTTTCTGTCTTTTATGGAAGAACTGTTTTTTATTGTGTTTGCAATTTCCATCGCACTAAAGACTATGACCTGAGAGTGAATGCGCCGCATGTCACCCAAAGGGTACCATACTAAACATTCATACTGTTGAAAAGAAGCTCTCCAACAATATTTTCTCAGATAGCTTAAGGCTTGTAACGTACGAAAGAAATCATTCATGATTACTGTATCTTAAGCTGTTTTGAGATGAGAAGAGAACAGACTCAACTAAAGGGAGACTATCAAGTCCTACTGTTGTCATGCCAAGGATTCATCCTATGGTTGAGGTTTGAAACAGGGAGCTCCTAGAAGTTACCATGCATAGGTTTCAACCTAGAGTTCTATCATCACTTCCTTATCAAAGGAACTGAGATTCCTAGGGGATCATGTCAATGATACAGAAACAGAGAAAGCATCAGCTTAACAGTGAACAGTAAATAGTAAACGACTGTAAAATGCATGCAATGCAAGTGAGGGAGGAAATGTGTGTGGGGCAGCAGCCTCCACAAGCTCATCTCAACCTCAAGCCAGAATGAATAACAGTAATCATACAGAGGAAACAAAATAAAGTGTTGTCAAGCAAAATACAGTAAACTGCAATCATACAGATAAAATGAAATGCTGTCAAGCAAACACAAACCACATGGGCAAGGGAGCTGGGCTCTACCGAATACCCGCAAGCAAAGCCATACAGTAAAAATACAAGCAAAGGGAGCAACTTAACCTCTAGTGCAATCATGCTCCTAGCTTACAGTCAATCTAGATATGAACTTATTCTAATGCATCAAGCAAGTCAAACAAGTCACAACAATACAGAAAAGAAAACAGACAAGCAAGAAAGCAGATCAACAACTCCCTCAATTCCAAGCCTCAGCTCTTCTAAAAGCAATCCAGTCTTCAGACTTTAGTCACCCTTCAAGGCTATCCTCTTCACTAGCAAGTATCAACTTGCTTCTCTAAGCTTTCAATCCATCAAACACAAGTATCAACTTGTCCTCTCTCTCCCCAAACTGCAGCTCTTCAGTCAGTTCCACCTTCAGGCTTCACTCTTAACTACAAATATCAACTTGATTCCTTCAGGCTCTCAGTGCATCAGTGCAAGTGTCAACTCACCCTTTATTCCTCAAGCCTCGACTCTGCACTCAATCTCAATGGAGTCTTCTTGATAAGTGTCAACTTAGTCTTCAAGCTTCAGCTTTCTTTGCTTTACGAGTATCAACTTGGTCTTCTTCATCTATAAGCCTCAGCTTCTCTTAGTAATCTTCAATCACCTGGAAGTGTCAACTTCATCCTTCAATTCTTTTTTAAGCCTCAGCTCTTCATTCAATCCCCATTGGGTCTTCAAGTATCAACTTGTTCTTCAACTTGCTCTTCAGGCCTCAGCTGCTATGGTAATGCTCAAGGAATCATCCTCTTCCACACTCTTCAATGAAGTCCTCATCTTCAAACTCAAGTCTAACATCTTTCAAGACACTGAAGCCAGGAGACAATTGATTTAACAGAATGAGTGGAAATGATAAACAGCTTACTGACAACCAAAGGAAGCCTGTAAGGGTTCATCATTATGAGAGACTGGTTCCCTCAAAGTTCTACTTCCCAGATAAAGCCACTCATCCCTCTAAAGGAGGGATGTGAATATCTTAGAAGGACTTTTAGTCATTGGGAGGAATGGAAGCACAAGATGCTTTCCATATTTGTGAAAGAAATCCTTCTAACTATAAGGCTCTCCCTATGGCTCCTATCTCCTAAACCTTCATCAGGCACCTTCAGGCACAAGCAATTCCTAGCTCCAACCAACTTCAAGCAACTTCAAGCATCCTCACCTTGTCTTCAACTTGTCTTCAATCTCAACCAAAGGCAAACCAAGCAAAAACACTAATCTAAGGGGACTAAGGAAGTTAGTCTAGTTGAGTTAGTGCCCTAGAATCATCTAAAACTAGCACCTAAACTAAAATCAATCAAAAATAGGAAACTATCCTATAAATTTCTACAGAAATTCCTAAGGGATCCTAATTCAATTAAGA
Organism: Lathyrus sativus; assembly: GCA_963859935.3. Lineage (NCBI taxonomy): Eukaryota > Viridiplantae > Streptophyta > Magnoliopsida > Fabales > Fabaceae > Lathyrus > Lathyrus sativus. Next base: position 27,645 of record CAWUDS030002140.1, read on the forward strand.
ATGCCTCATACAAAAACCAGGGACTAAATCATCTATTAAGCCCTAAAATTAAATCCTATATCCAAAGGTATCAACCATAAACCCTAAAAATGGGACTTCTAAAGGTTTCAACATAAACTACCACCTAGGTTCATCACAAAAATGTGAGAAAAATGATATGGGAGCATACATGTCTAACCTAATCACACACAAAAAATCAGGATCAAAGTCATCACCACAAGATCATACAAAATTCCACAAAACTAGGTATCAAACATAACCATTTTAATATCAATTAAAATATAAAATTCCCATAAAATCAGAAAATGCATGAAATGAAAATATTTTTTCTCTAAAAAATACTAGACTCAATCACGAGTAAAATGAAAAAAGAATGGGATTAATTGGATTAATTTTCAATTTATTATGAATTTTTCAAGAACCATAAACAAAATGAAAAAATAAAGAAAATCCAATTAAAAGAATAAATGCACGGTGTGGATAGCAATGATAATCAACACGAATAATGGATTGGGCCTTCAGGGGGTGGGGATATCAATTTATCCACTAAGCCCAGAACCACTGATTAAATGAAACGGTGCGTTTCATTTCTTCAGATCCTTCACAAACTGAGTTTAAAACGTGGTCGTTGGATGAGCTTCTAGTCAAAGGTCCAACCAAGATCTGATGGTCCTGGGGTCGTCTTCTACCTTTTGAACATCTAAGCTTCGCTCCCAGCTCCGGCCACCACCGGTGGAGCTCCGGTCATCTTCCTCAACCCTAATTCTCTCTACAGGCCTCCATTCCAAGAGGTTCCTACATGAAACATGTCCCAAATCTCCTCACGAGCTCATTCATACCCTTAGTTCAACCTAAATCCTCAAGATTCACCATATCCAAATCTCAACCGAAAATGGTAATGCACCTATTTTGTCTCTAATTCTCAAATTAATGGTCTGAAATCAATCCTACACCATTCTACAATGCATCTAGCACCTTAATTCATCTTGATTCTACCTAAATCATGCTAGAGGAAAAAAGTTACCAACCTGAAAATCTTGGATGAACAGATGTACTAAACCTCAAATTCAAGCTCCCTAATCTTTCAGACACGTTCAATGAACCTTTTCCTTGCTTCTGTATGCAAAAGAACCGGTTGAAAGCTCCTAAATCTTGAAACCCGATGGTGAGTTGCAGGTGGAAAATTCTGAGTTCAAGAGCACCAATTAGCCACGAATTCTTCTTGATTATGATCTGAATTCAATCCCTAGCATCCATGGAAGAAGTTTCAATCAAGAAAATGGATGGAAAGTGAAGAATTTGGTGAAACCGAATCCAATTGCAAGCCAAGAATTCTCAATCTCAATCTATGCTCTCTCCTTCAATCATCACCAACCTTTGTATTGGATCACCTCTACTCAATATATAGATGATGTATGAATGATCTAGAACCCTCTAGACCCTTCTAATGAGAGTTTCAATCTCTCATGTCATGAGATTTTCAATCACATCTCATGATATGCATAATTCTGTTTGCAGCTTGGAATCAATCCCATTCTCTTCTAGTTTCTCCCCTAGTGACATTTTGAAAGAGTTTAGCTTGCAAAGGCCCTTGGTTATGCCTTGATTCTATGTTTTGCACATGTTACTTAATATGCAAGCAAGTACTTTCCAAAGCAAGTCCACAAATTGAATCTCAACTCAAAAATGTGGCTAAACCAATGTTCTTAAAATGTTTTCTAGAGTCAAAATGATATATTACATGCCATGATTTGGATGTGTAGGATGAAAATATCAATTTCCAACTTTGATTCATTTAACTTATACCCTTATTTTAGGTCATTTTTGCAACTTTGAGCTATAAGCCTTTCCATCATCTCATGAGCTCCTTACTAGCCTTAAAACATCATTTTGAACAAGTTTGATGTTGAAAATTTTTCCATTTGAAGCTTGGAAATAGGAGTTATGGCCTTATACTTGAAATGACCTGTAATCTCCAAATGACCAAAATGCCCTTGACTTGTCAAAGCCATAACTTAAGTTCTACAAATCCTATCAAGGACTTTTAGTACTCTCTAGAAATCTAAAAAGATAAGGAACAACATTCATGTTGACCAAAAGTTCATAGGAATCATCCTTCTTGGGCAAAAGTTTGATGCAAGTTGGGTAACTTTCAAGGCCCCAGATTCACATACCTCAGATGACCTGTAACTTGTCAAAGTCATAACTTGAGTTCTACAAACCCTATCAAGGACTTCTAGTACTCAAATTAAAGCTAAGAACAAGCTCTACAACATTCATGTTGGGGGCAAGATGATATGACAATCACATCTTGAGCTAAACTGCCTTGAAGATAGGGGTCAAACTAGGGGATTTTACACTGTCAAGCCTTAGAAACCCTAGCTTGAAACTTCTCAAACTCTTCAATCATGATGAGTTGACCTTGGAATCATCCTTATAACATCTCAATGTGTCACTCCATGATCACATGGATCTTTGAGTTAGGTCTCAACCTTCTCCAAATCATCAGTTGACTTAGGGTTGACCCAGTCAAACCCTAATTGCACCATTCATGGCTGAGCCTCTTTAATCTTGCACAATGACCTGTCTAGGCTTTATGATGGCTTTCAAGACATTTCATAAGCTCTCTCAAGGCTTCAAGTCCACATTCCTGGCTTCAAAATCATCTGAGGAGCTCCCACAGCTCTCAAGTTAGGAGGCACACAACTCTTGGTTTCAACCACTCTCTCTGAGGATCTTTTGACTTCTCTGACAAGGATATCAACCCTTGAGCACCTGAATAACCTTCTTAGCTAGCTTCATAGTCTTTTGTAGCCCTTGATTGGTAATCATACCTCTTGATCTCCTGCACACATGTCAATGAAATGCAAATGATAATGCTAATGTGAATGAAATGAAACATAAGCTAGGTAGAGAAATGTTGGGCAAATTTTGGGGTGCAAAAATAATAAGCACACAAAGTGCGTCGATCCCACGGATCCGCTCGCCACACAACTTATCACATACAATGCACACAAGGCATGTCGGTCCTACTGACCCAAATACATCCCATAACAGCATATAAATGCAACGCACAATCAGAGTATCGATCCTCACGGATCCACTCACCACAACACACCAACACAACGCACTCAAGGCGCAACGATCATGCTGATCCTCATATCTCACATGCAGCACACACACGGTGCACACATCTCACGTACACATCCATGTCGGTTCATACATAACGCATAATTCAACGATTATGCCACCTGCGATAAACGCCGGTCAAACAGCCCTACAACCACCAACATACGCTTGCATCAGCTCTCCAGCAAGCCTCCCATCGCACATGACCAATGAGGGTCCAAGTCCACAGAGGAACAACAGAAAAACAGCAGCAAAAACACAAACTGCTGTCGGGCTCGCTGGCACATTCGGCCGGTGAAGCCCCGCAGTGAACACTCGTTGCCATTCGCCTGGCGAAACCTCTGGCAAAGCCAAACAGAAGCTTCTGCCAGCACTCGCTAGCTAGTTCGCCCAGCGAATACCTGCGTACTCAGAAAAATTTTGTGCTGCAGAGTCACCTCCCACGCCGATTTCGCCCGATTAAATTGAAACCTACAACCATCCACATACTGCAACTTAGTTACGGGGTCTATTCCCAATTCCATCCGACTAATCATCAACTCTGCTCTCAAAACCAACTTCTAGCTCAACTTCAAAATTTACCCGGAAAACTCCAAATTTACTCAAACATCATCCCACAGCACATGCAAACGAAATTAACATAATCTAACACAATAATCTCAGCAACAACAACATGCAATAGCATTAATTCATCATCAACATGCAAATTATTCATACATGGGGTTAGGGATTCCCCTTCTACCAACATTCATGTAAAATACCATTTAACCGATGTATCTCCCCCCTTACCTCAATTCAATTCTGATGTTGATGAAACTCCACAATCTTCACGAAAAATCCTTCTTGCTCAAGCTTGCTCTCTTGATCAAGCTCTTCCTCCTCTTCTCGTGTTCGTACGCGTTCCTTTCTTCCTCTATTTTCTCCAAAATGGCAATGTTACCCCTCATTCCAAATAATCCTCTTTTAATCCAAAATAAATATAACTCTCTTAATTCTTTTAATTCAAAAATCCAATTAATAACATTTTCTCATTTATATTAATATTAGCAATAATAATGATAATAATTAATAATAATTTTTACATTACTATCAATTATCACATTTTATCACAATTTATTAATATTATGAGTTATTGTCCTTCCACAATAATTCTCAAAATACACCCACGAATAAAATAATCACAGAAACCAAAAATAATTAAAATGGGTGTTACAACTCTCCCCCACATTAATTATTTTCGTCCTCGAAAATACCTAATGGAAACAGCTCCGGATACGCTTCCCGCATCCTGCTTTCCAATTCCCAGGTCACACTGCCACATGCAGCACCTCCCCAAGCCACTCTCACCAACGGTATCTCTTTTCCTCTAAGTCGCTTCATCTTGCGATCCTCGATCCTCAACGGCAATGTCTCCACAGTTAGATTCTCTCTAAATTGGACTTCATCTCTCTGAATCACGTGAGACGGATCGTGTACATACTTCCGAAGTTGCGATACGTGAAACACGTCATGCAAGTTCAAAAGCTCCGGCGGCAACGCCACCCTATAAGCCACAACACCAATCCTCTGTAAAATCTGACACGGTCCGATAAACTTCGGATCCAACTTTTTGGACTTCAAAGCACGTCCAACACCCGTCACTGGGTTAACCCTCAAGAATACATGGTCACCCTCACTGAATTCCAACTCTTTCCTGCGATTATCATAATAACTCATCTGCCGATCTTGAGATGCTTTCATCTTTTCACGGATCATCTGCATTGTCTCAGTAGTTTGTTGTACCAACTCTGGTCCCAAAACCACACTCTCGTTCGACTCATACCAACACAAAGGAGTCTTGCACCTCCTACCATAAAGAGCCTCAAACGGTGCCATCCCGATACTGGAATGGTAACTGTTGTTGTACGTGAACTCTACCAAAGGCAAATGAGTATCCCACGTACCATCTTTCTCCAACACACAAGCCCGCAACAAATCCTCCAAAGTCTGAATAGTCTGCTCCGACTGCCCATCCGTCTGCGGATGATAAGCTGAACTCAGCTTCAACTCAGTACCCAAAGCCTCTTGTAAACTCTTCCAAAACACAGAAGTGAACCTCGGATCTCTATTCGACACAATACTCAACGGTATACCGTGTAGCTTCACAATTACTTGAATATAAATCTCTGCCAGCTTCTCCAACGGAAAGCTAATACTGATCGGTACAAAGTGTGCAGACTTCATAAGCCGATCCACAATCACCCAAATGGCGTCAAATCCTCTCGCCGTATTCGACAAACCCGTAACAAAGTCCATAGCAATACAATCCCACTTCCAAACCAGAATCTCTAACGGTTGCATCATCCCAGAAGGTCTCTGATGCTCCACCTTCGACTTCTGGCAAACCAAACAAGCATAAACATAACGAGCAATGTCCCTCTTCATACCCGACCACCAAAACAACTTTTTCAAGTCCTGATACATCTTCGTAGCTCCTGGATGAACACTCAGGCTACTATGATGTCCTTCGTCCAGAATCGACTTCTTCAACTCATCATTATCCGACATGCAAATTCTGCCCCAAAATCTCAACACACCTGCACTATCCAACCTGAAATCACTACCGGAGTCACTTCCGGCCTCTCGCATCAAATCCATAAGTTTCACATCCAATTTCTGATGTTCTCTAATCATGTCCAAGAAATCATTCTTCACTTGCAATTTATCCAACATCACACCATCCGATGTAAACTCACAAACCATGCTCAAATCCCGAAACTGCTCAATGAGCTCCATCTCTTTTACCATCAATACCGACATATGAATTTTCTTTCTGCTCAACGCATCCGCAGCCACATTCGCTTTCCCTGGGTGATAACTCAAACTAAAATCATAATCCTTCAAGAATTCCAACCATCTCCTCTGCCGCATATTCAGCTCCTTCTGATCAAACAAATATTTCAAACTCTTGTGATAATTGAATACCTCAAACCTCGAACCATATAAATAATGTCTCCAGATCTTCAACACAAAAACTACCGCAGTCAATTCAAGGTCATGAGTAGGATAGCTCCGCTCATGCACCCTTAATTGCCGCGAAGCATAGGCTACCACTTTTCCATTCTGCATAAGAACTCCGCCCAATCCCATTTTGGATGTATCACAATATACCACAAAAGGTTCACACGGATTCGGTAACACCAACACCGGCGCTTGTTGCACCCCAAAATTTGACCAACCAATTATCGCATTTGACTTATGTTTCGACTCATTTTACATTCTACATTTACATACCGTATCCATTGCATTTTTGCAGTTAGATTGACTTTATCGGGATTACAGCCTCCCCTGGCGTTTCAGGCATTCCAGGCCAGTTCGAACAAGTTTATTTTGAGAATTTGTGCCCGTCCCGGTGTTTTTAGCTCTCGTTGTTGTTTTTGAGGATATTTCGGTGTCCGGTTTTTACCGCTTATTTCGCTATGGTTGCGCATTTGTTTTCTAATCGATTTAATTGGCTTCCCTGCATTTTTAGAATTTTCCCTTTTATTTTCTAGATTTTTAAATAGATTTTAATAGTTTTTAATAGATTTATTTGAGTTTTTCTAGATATTAAATAGGTTTTTTATATATTTTCTTATAGATTTAATAGTTTTTCTAGATTTTTAAATAGATAATTCTTTCTAAATAGTTTTTAAATAGATATTTGTTTAAATAGTTTTAATATGTTTAATAGATCTTTTTCTATTTGTTAATAGGGTAGGATTTAATAGGGTTAACGGGAGTATATTTTCTTTTTAGAATTAATAGATAATAGAAATTAATTGAGGTGCTTAGTTTAATAAGATTTTCTTAGGATTTATTAGTGCTAATCTTTTTTAGATATTAATTAGGGTTAATTAGAGTTAGTTTCATTAATTAGGGTTAGCTTTTATTAATTAGTAGTATTCATTTCCGTTTTAATTAATTGAAGCCATTAGTCATTAATTTTCAATGTTAATCTGCATTAATCATTAGTGTTATTAATTTCCGTTTTAATTAGTTCAATTAATCAGAGTCATTAAGTTTGTGGGCCAGATGTCCAGTCTTTGGAGGCCCAGTTCATGACACTTGTCACAATATAAAGACTTCACACGTCTCACTCTCTCACCGCCAACTCACCCTTCCACTTCACCACAACCTGACACCTCACCCCCCCTCTCTGCATGCAGCTGTCACACGTAGCCCCACCTATCCCCACGTGTCGCATCTTCCTTCACCCTCTCACCCTCATCGCCGGCCATGCAGCCGCCACCGCAACGGTCGCCAGAATCCCATAACCGTCGCCGGAGCTTCGCCGGAATCATCATCATATTTCTCCAGAAATCCACCATCTTCATCAACTCTTCACCGGAGCTTCATCGAAAATCTCCAGAAATTCATCCAATCTTCATCATTCTTCAGCATTGTTCATCGTCTTCCTGAAGTTTCCCAGGAACTTCATCCTTCGTTCGTCAACCATTCGTCATAAACCATCATGTCCATGAGCATTTTTATCAGAAGAATCAAGAACATCAGCGTGTTCTTCGCTTCTGTTCTTCAGATCTTCAAGCAAGGTTCATGAAGAATCATCATCTTTTAGATCTTCATAAAGATTTCCAGAAACCGTCCCCAGATCCTTCAATCTCCAAGGATCTTCGTCAAGATCTGCAGGCGCGTTCATCTGGCGTTCATCAGGATCATCACCTCCATGCTCGATCTTCATTCCGTTCTTCAAGTTCTTGCAAAATTTTCCAGATCTTCATCAACTGTTCAAAAACCTTCATTGGACACTCAACCGTTTTCCAGAACTTTCCATCAGCTCCTCAAGATCTCTTCAAGCGTGTTCGACAACCTTCACTTTCATGATCTCATCGTCTTTGCTCAAACAATTTCCAGAAAGCACGTTGAATCCTCAAGATCGGGCGAACGTGTTCTCCAAAATCTCCAGAAGTTTCATTGACATCCTTGAACAGATTCGTAAAGCTTCCTTTCCATATCCGTCGAGCTCGCGCGTTGGTTCGGCTGGTTTTGTTAGGTGGTGATGATTGAATGTGGTGGAGGTTGATGGAAAGGAAGTCTGAGTTTGAGTGAGGATGAACGTCAACGGCGGCGGAGAGAAGAGAAGAGGATTAGGGTTTACTCTGCTGAGATTGAGAGAAGGTGGAGGAGGCTTTGGGTTGGTTTGGTTCGTGGGCCTTTAGGCCCAATAGGCATTTTGGATCCATACCCCCGTTTCAAACGTTCACCCCCGTCCCCCTTTTCTTTTTTTGGCTGAGGAAATTTTGATGGGCTGAGGCCCCAATCCAACTGATTTTCTGCCTGCACCCTGTTTACCTGGCGCACCCCCCCTTTTTTGGCTTTATTTTTGTTTTTATTTTTTTTGTATTGTGGGGTTAAGGCCCAGTGGCTGTTTTTTCTACGTACACCCAGTTTTGCAGATTGTACCCCCTTCCCCTTTGATTTTCAATTCCCTTGGTATTGGATGAATGCTTGTAATAGTTTAGTATTATTTTCCTATTTTCTTTTAGGAGATTATTTCTTTAGGGATTATAGTATTATGCATATTTTTTAATCTAGATTTAATATAGTTTTTTTTCTTTTTTCTTTATAGAATATTATAGTATTTTAGATAGAAATTTTCTATACTATTTTCATATGCATTTTCTTTTATTTTCTTTAGAATATTTTTCTAGTAGAACTTAATTGTTAATTTTAGGAGTAGATTTTTATTTCCATCTGTTAGTGGATTTTTCTCCTATTTTTCTTTTCTATCCGATTTAATTTTGATTTCATTGTTTGGCTAGCCGTGTGACACGATTCAATCGGAGAATGATTGTCGATATCATTTCTTTATCTTGTCTCTGACACGGACATCAATACGCTACCTCTGAGAGTTCGATTTCTCGTGTAAGTCGAACCATGACGGTCTAAGCGTCACATTGTTCCTGATTCGAGCGTCATCATCAAGGATCCAGAGAGGATAAGATTGGAATGAAGCTTGCACGCATGTCAGGAGCCAACGGAGCCGCTTCGTTCAACATCATCTTATTCAAGTCTGCAGGCAACCGTCGAGTGTTGTAAGCTGTATCGTTAGATACGCAGGAAATGACAGTTGAGGAGTTTCTTCTCAATTGTCTAGGATGTCTAGTATGGTACCCTTTGGGTGACATGCGACGCATTCGCTCCTACGTATTAGGTTTGTGCGTGTGTGTCCCGAGTTTCTTCCCGTTTAGGCGTAAGCCTGCCTCCTCTTTGTTCTCGCCCGCTGGCGATCGAAACCCTTTTCTCTCGCGTTCAGGCGATTGAGACCCCTTCTCTTGCTCCTGTGCAATTGAGACTCATTTTCCCGTCGAACTACGTTTGCTCTGATCTCTCGTGCCAGGCGAGAGTACGTAGGCATAGGATACGATATCCTAGCGAGCTACCTTTTTCCCTTTTCCTTGTTTTGTTGTAGTTAGCTGAACTACAGCTGCTCTGATTTCTCGTATCAGACAAGAATATGTAGGCATAGGATGTGATATCCTAGCAAGCACACTAACAACTAACCTCTAGGTTCTCTCGCTGCCGTGCGATCGAGACTTTCCCGCTGACGACTGATGTTTCCCTTTCTCTTTCCCGTGCGCAATCGAGACCAGACTGTAGTTCTAGTTCCCGTAGGTTCCCATACCTTCAAAACCCGACATACTACGTCCGTTCTACCACAAATAGGTAACGCCTAAGTCTCCGTCGAGCGAGCAACATACACCTAACTGCTAGAATGCGTACGCTAGTTTCGTCAATCCCTTCTCTCACCCCTGTGTGATCGAGAACACCCTGTGTAGCCGTAGTTAGTCTGAACTACGTGAGCTCTGATCTATCACGCCATGTGGAAGTACGTAGGCACGAGATGCGATATCTCGGCGAGCCAATTCCCCGTAGTTTCCCAAACTACATTGACTCTGACTTTCCCATTGCACGAGGGAATACGTAGGCATAGAGTGTGATGCTCTATCGAGTCAGTTTCTTTCCGTTTAGCTTTAGCAGCCGTAGATAGATTGTTTTTTCACCCGTAGACAAACCAGCAAGCGTGGATCCCATCGAGTACGATGGACGTGAGGGGTGCTAATACCTTCCCCTTGCGTAACCGACTCCTGAATCCAGGATTTGGTTGCGATGACCATTCCTTTCCCTTTTTGCGTTAGGTTTACTCTGAGCGTTTCCTTTCCCTCTTGTGGGATAAATAACGCACGGTGGCGACTCTTCTGTCATAGTCGGCGCCAATTTTCGCAGTAGCGACAGCTGGCGACTCTGCTGGGGACTTTTCCCATCCCCTATGCGGGGACCGTTTCCCATCCTCTACGAGAGTCAATCCTAGCGCTTGTTTGCTTGTCTTCGGGTGTTTATTTTTGTGCGTTGTATATTACTGATGTATTTACATTTCCCGCACTTATTATTATCTGTTGCTATTGTGCTGTTGTGGGAGGGGAGCTCTGATGAGAGATAAGCCGGACCTGGGCTTGAGTGCACATAGACTTAGAAGTGGAGAGTAGTGGTTAGCCTGCTTGCTTTGCTCGCACCAGCTAGCTATGAAATCTATGCTCGGACGAGATTCTCTTTGATGGCATCTTGCCTGGCCCTTTGAGCTCGACAAGTTGTCTGACCCGAGGATTGTCGACTCTAAGGACCGATCATTTGGGATTCAGCTAAGTGAGGCCGCTTCAAGAGATGATGATGCCACACCTTCTGGGTATCGTATCGTCCCTCTTGAAAGTCTGTGACGCTGATGACCGTATAGGATGCCGAACCTGTGTCAGTTTAGGTCCATACCCGTGAGTGGGAGGGTTTTTGCAGGAAACTTGACTTCCAGCCTACCCGGTATTTAGGTTTTCTCTCGTCAGAGCAAACTTCTCCCGTCAGCAGCACAACAGTATTCAGAGCTTTGTGGGGGCTGTGATCCCGTGTTTGTTGCATTTTGCATTGCATTTCATGTGCATCTCATGCTTGCATGTCCGTACTCAACCGGAACAGAGAGCTTACCAGTCTTTTGTCCAACTCGCAGTTGACTTCCCGGCATTCGCATTGGACTTAAGTTAGTTTCTGGAAGGATCATGGACTCAGCAGGGCAGAATCAGTTTGTTACCAGGGCCGAGTTTGAACTGTTGAAGAACCAGTTGAGTCAGGTCATGGAAGCCATAACAACTATGACCAGAGAAGCTAACATTCAGAGGACTCCGGTGAACAATATAGCCCAGAATGTGCAGATTCCTGTTGGAGACAGAGATGTATCTTCTCTCCGTGACACAAACTATCAGCGTTTCATTTTCCCTGTGCCAGATCGTCAGAGGGCCGCTCCGAGGGTCAATGCTGAGAACCCTAGGGCTGTTGAGGATGCAAGGAGACTTTAGCGGTTGGAAAATCAGGTGGCTGCCTTGATGAACAAGAATACTCTTGACCTGAATGCTGCGAGCATGTGTTTGGTGTCAGGCCTTGTGTTGCCTCCGAAGTTCAAAATGCCCAATTTTGAGAAATACAAAGGGGATAGTTGTCCAAAGCTACATTTGGTTATGTTCTGCAGAAGAATGACTTCACATGTCACCAACGACAAGCTTATGATTCACTGTTTCCAAGATAGTTTGATCGGAGCATCTTTGGATTGGTACATGCAGTTGAAGAATGACAACATCAAGTCATGGTCGGATTTAGCCAATGCCTTCGTGAAGCAGTACAATTACAACCTGGATATGGCTCCTAGTCGCGTGCATTTGCAAGAGTTATCTCGGGCGGATAACGAATCCTTTAGAGGATATGCGCAGATATGGAGAGAATTGGCTGCTCGTGTTCAACCACCACTTGTGGATAGAGAAATGGTTGACCTTTTCATGGGTACTTTGAAGGGCCGTTACTATGACGCATTGTTCAGTTGTGGAAATGCAAGCTTTGCGGACTTGATAAGAGTAGGAGAACATACTGAGAGTGGAATCAAGAGCGGAAAGATTCAAGACATTCCTCATACTGCAGTTTATGAAGATGAATCAATTGTCAGTTCTCAAGAAGAATGGGAGAAAGGCAGTGATGTTGTCTCAGAATCTCCTGTACCTCAGATTCAGTATCCTGACATTTCAAGTACTCAGAGTCAGCAACCTGTTGGGTCTGTGTGTCAGATATCCGTTACCCGCCAGAGTCAACAGCCGTATCATTGTCAGCACGCCCGACGAAGACAAGGAAACCTGAAAGGCAGTTTACTCAGCTACCGATGTCGTATAGCCAATTGTTGGCGGATTTGGTCAAAAGGGGGCTGATAGTGCCGAAGGAGATCGATCCAATGATCCCGCCTTATCCCCCAGGTTTTGATGCCAACGCTTGCTGTGAGTACCATGTTAGGGCACAGGGGCATTCAACAGATGACTGTAAGGTGCTTCGAAGCCAGATTCAAGCCTTGATAGATTCTAACAAGATATTTGTCATGCCTCATGGTGTCGACCTTCCTTTATCCAGTCAAGTGGGTGAATCAGTTCAGGTTATGGGAGAATTCACTGATAGCAGATGTTCGGAAGAGTATCAGGATGACTTCGAAGGTCAATTCTGAAGAGGGCTGGCTCAGCAGTAAATCGAGATCGAGAAGCCCGGTTCCCAGCAACTGGCAATCTGTGTTTTATCATGTCATTTATTTGCATTTGTAGATTCTTTTCTGTTAAAAGCGCAAATTGCATTCGTAAAACTTGTATTGTTTTCAATTGATATTGATAATGAAATGAGTATGCATGTTTTGATTCAGTCCATTCGTGTTCACTAATAATGTTTTTATAGATATCCAACGGTTGGTTAAGCGGAATCTGGGGATGATGACAAAGTTTAAAGACGCACGAGCTTCCGATCGTATGCTTTTGAAAATAAAACATGCTGATGATGTACATGCATTATTTCAAATCCCTAAACACCGGATACATAAGGAAGATAATCCCTTGTCAACCCCTTTGAGCCTGGTAGTAGAAGTTTCTTTCGGAAAACGGAAAAACCCTCAATCTTAACCCGGGGCAGGGTAGGTGATAGCTAATTTGACCAAGCATCCAAACCGCAGAAAGGAGTGTCCGTTCGAGGATCAATCACACCTCTAGAGGTCGTGCCTAAAAAACCACAAGGGTTAAATTTCAAAAGTGAAACAGTCACATTATTCCCCAAAGAGTCAAACAACCAGGGTCACACGACTTGTTTTAAAAAAAAGGGGAAGGAAAAAGAATCAAAAGCCCGCCAAGTTAAAACTTGAAAACAAACGACTTAGGCAAAAATAAGGGTGTCCCGCTGGACTTGAAAATCAAAAGAAACTCAAAAGAGTCAGTCCAGGAAAAAGTTAGGGAAAGAAAAAGAAAAATGAAAAGTATTACAAAAGAAAAATCCTCAAATGAAATACGAGTCGTGTGACCCCAAGTGTCAAAGACGAAGAGTGAGTGGTTGTCACTCCAAAAATTCATAGTTTCTTGAACTATCACTCCTATCTTTCAATCTTTAAGAGGTAAACACTAAGGTCGAATTAGCCGAACGTAGGATTGGAGAACATCAAGGAGAATGGGTGGGTTAAAATAAACTTTGAGCCTTTATCCTTTCCTTTCAAAACTGTGAACCTGACCACGTTACAACCTTCAAAAGTCCTAATTGAAGCAGGTTTGTTTCGAAGGCATACATCGGTAAAGATCGCGTCGAAACTGACTCCTAAAAGGGTTCTTCTTACCATGTTGGTATTGATGTTGATATTCTGATAGATGATTTGTGCATTACATGCCATAAATTGTTTTTCCTTTTCCAGTGAACAAATTAGATGTCAAAACCGTCATGTGCATTGCATTAATATATCTTTTGTGCATAACAACTTGTTTTACTTGCGAGTAAGTGCCTGACAGCAAGAAAGTTTCCTACAGTGGAAAGTCTAATCATGATAGAATGCAGAACGCACGAATACTCCATGAACTGGGGCAAGCTATAATCCCTGGTGATGTCAGCCATCCGAAGACAGTTATTCTGAAGCAGTCAGGTCGAGATTTGGTGAATCTCTCGAGGACAACCAGTGTATCTCCCCGCAGATCAGCCTATCAGGGGCAAAGTCGTCGCAGATAGGGGCAGACCACTCTAAGAAAAGCGCAAAAGTTGTTCCTTGTCTGAGGGGCCTTTGATTCGAAGCATCTCTCCGAGGTTCAGAGTGTTGGGGCAGTTTATGTCAGGCCATCAGGGTACAAATTTTTAGATCTCCATTCGAGGAATATCCCCGTAAAGATCCCACAGGCTGGGGCATATCGGAAGCGAAGGAATTGTTCCTCTCTATGTCATTAGAGCTACTCAGAGCTACTCAAGCAGGTTTCAGCCGGTCTTCAAGTGTGAGACGAATATCGGGAAGTTGTATTATCCTTTGACCTTTCATTCAGAAACTGTGAGTTCAGACATGATGTTTTCCAGCGTCAGTCGTACCTGACCCATCATGGATAGCCTAATCCTTATTGGCGATTTTCAGGAACCCAATTCTCATTGGAGAGCCATTCCTAAAGCCCAATCCATATTGGCAACCATTGTGAGGCCCATCCGTGTTGGCATATCAGTTTCAAAATCCAATCTTCATTGGTATGTAAGAAGACTCCGTCTGTTTTCCCCAGCAAAAGTCCAACGGTCATTGGCACATGTAAGCTATTCCCAGGGAAGTCCGATCACGCTTAGCACATTTGGTTATCCCCAGCGGAGTTGGTTTCGCCTTTCCAGAATTTATGTTGCTGGAGTAATTATGTGATATCTGGTTATCCCCAGCGGAGTTGGCTTTGTCTTCAGCATTTATTTTGCTGAAGTGGTTCCGTATCCAGTTTCTCCATCAGCGGAGTTGGCTTCACCTTTCCAGCATTTATTTTGCTGGAATGGTTCTTCTGTGTACAACTTTTCTCCAGCATCCTAAGCCTGCATTTGCATCTTGCATATATCATCATATTTGTATCATATTTGCATTTCATCGTCAAATGCATAACATTTCATCTTATATGGAGCATTTACGCCATAGAAAAATTCAAACATACGCATATGCATACGAAGCATAAGCCAACTTTTCTGTCAACCTTACGTGGCAACATGAAGTACTCTGTAATCTGTTTAGGGGCATTTATTCAGCAGTTTTGATCAGATAGCTCATTGGTTTATTTGATTTTTAGATCATACGACAGTTATGCTTTGCTCATCAGTCATCTGATATCGACAGACTCTTCTTCCCGTCAATTCATATTGATGATGTGTTTCTTTAGCAAATGTTTTCTCCGTCTATCTTTAGACATTGCGAGTTTGGATATGGTTTTCTCCGTCTATCATTAGACGTCGCGAGTGTGGGTATGGTTTTCTTTCCGTCTATCTTTAGGTGATGTAAAGTTTCAAAGTTGTTTCTCCGTCTATCTTTAGACGTCATGAGTTCAAGTGGTCTTCTCCGTCTATCATTAGACATCGTGAGTTTCAGCATGATTTTCTCCGTCTATCATTAGACGTCGTGAGTTTGAGTATGGTTTTCTTTCCGTCTATCTTTAGACGATGTGAAGTTTCAGGTGATTTTTCAGCGGGTTTCTTACTGTCAGTTCATATTGATGATGTGTCTCCCCAGCGAGTTTTCTCCGTCTATCTTGAGACGTCGTGAGTTTGGATATGGTTTTCTTCGTCTATCTTTAGACGTCATGAGTTCGATTATGATTTTTCTCCGTCTATCATTAGACGTCATGAGTTTTGGGTATGGTGTTCTCTCCGTCTATCTTGAGATGTTGAGAGGTTTCAAGGCGATCTTTCAGATATTGGCTTTCTTTCTGTTTATCGGATGAGATGACATTTCAAAAGGGGTTTTTCTGACTGTTGATCTTTATTGACGTCGAGGCTCTTTGAAGAATGTTTGGTTTTCCTAGTTGTTGATCCTTATCGACGACATGACTCTTTGAAGGTGGTTTTCTTCCTGTCAATCCTTATTGATGATGTGGCCCCTTTGAAGATATTGTTCTTTCCATTAATTCCTGTAGACGAAAGGATTTTGAAATTTGATGGGTAGTGTTGAGGTTTATATGGTTTTCCTTCCGCCAGTTCTCACTGACGATGTGGTTCTTCGGACAAGGTATTTTCCTCTCGTCTATCATTAGACGATGCGAGATTTGAATAAGGTTTTCCTCTCGTCTATCATTAGACGATGCAAGATTCAGACATTTTCCTCTCGTCTATCATTAGACGATACGAGATCAAGATTGTTTTTCTTCCTGTCTATCAGTAGACGACGTAAGTACGAATATTGCTCTCCTTCGGGATGGTGTCTTTCTGTCTTTCTTTAGACGATGTGAGTATTTCTCTTCATGTCTATCTTTAGACGACGTGAGAGGATAAAGTGCATATTGATTCGACCTTTGGGTTTGTTATTTATGGCGTCACGCAGGTAATTGGTGCCAAAGTCAGGTTATTTGTCTGATGATTGATCAGTTTGTCGCCGTGACAACTGGATTCGGTGTTCTGGATATTTGTTCCCCAAGCCGTTTGTGCAGTTTATTTCTGCAGGTTGGCAAATTCTGGGTTTCTTTTGTATTCAACCGTCTTCTACCTTTGAATGTTTAAGAGTCGTTCGCTTCTTAACCCTTCAGGTCCAAGCCGCTTGAATAGGGGCAGCTGTTGCACCCCAAAATTTGACCAACCAATTATCGCATTTGGCTTATGTTTCGACTCATTTTGCATTCTACATTTACATACCGTATCCATTGCATTTTTGCAGTTAGATTGACTTTATCGGGATTACAGCCTCCCCTGGCGTTTCAGGCATTCTAGGCCAGTTCAAATAAGTTTATTTTGAGAATTTGTGCCCGTCCCGGTGTTTTTAGCTCTCATTGTTGTTTTTGAGGACATTTCGGTGTCCGGTTTTTACCGCTTATTTCGCTATGGTTGCGCATTTGTTTTCTAATCGATTTAATTGGCTTCCCTGCATTTTTAGAATTTTCCCTTTTATTTTCTAGATTTTTAAATAGATTTTAATAGTTTTTAATAGATTTATTTGAGTTTTTTTAGATATTAAATAGGTTTTTTATATATTTTCTTATAGATTTAATAGTTTTTCTAGATTTTTAAATAGATAATTCTTTCTAAATAGTTTTTAAATAGATATTTGTTTAAATAGTTTTAATATGTTTAATAGATCTTTTTCTATTTGTTAATAGGGTAGGATTTAATAGGGTTAATGGGAGTTTATTTTCTTTTTAGAATTAATAGATAATAGATATTAATTGAGGTGCTTAGTTTAATAAGATTTTCTTAGGATTTATCAGTGTTAATCTTTTTTAGATGTTAATTAGGGTTAATTAGAATTAGTTTCATTAATTAGGGTCAGCTTTTATTAATTAGTAGTATTCATTTCCGTTTTAATTAATTGAAGTCATTAGTCATTAATTTTCAATGTTAATCTGCATTAATCATTAGTGTTATTAATTTCCGTTTTAATTAGTTCAATTAATCAGAGTCATTAAGTTTGTGGGCCAGATGTCCAGTCTTTGGAGGCCCAGTTCGTGACACTTGTCACAGTATAAAGACTCCACACGTCTCATTATCTCACCACCAACTCACCCTTCCACTTCACCACAACCGGACACCTCACCCTCCCTCTCTACATGCAGCTGCCACACGTAGCCCCACCTATCCCCACGTGTCTCATCTTCCTTCACCCTCTCACCCTCATCGCTGGCCATACAGCCGCCACCGTAACGGTCGCCGGAGCTTCGCCAGAATCATCATCATGTTTCTCCAGAAATCCGCCAACTTCATCAACTCTTCACCGGACCTTCATCGAGAATATCCAAAAATTCATCCAATCTTCATCATTCTTCAGCATTGTTCATCGTCTTCCTGAAGTTTCCCAGGAACTTCATCCTCCGTTCGTCAACCATTCGTCATAAACCATCATGTCCATGAGCATTTTTTTCAGAAGAATCAAGAACATCAGCGTGTTCGCTTCTGTTCTCTAGATCTTCAAGCAAGGTTCATGAAGAATCATCATCTTTTAGTTCTTCATAAAGATTTCCAGAAATCGTCCCCAGATCCTTCAATCTCCAAGGATCTTCGTCAAGATCTGCAAGCGCGTTCATCTGGCGTTCATCAAGATCATCACCTCCATGCTCGATCTTCATTCCGTTCTTCAAGTTCTTGCAAAAATTTTCAGATTTTCATCAACTGTTCAAAAACCTTCATTGGACACTCAACCGTTTTCCAAAACTTTCCATCACCTCCTTAAGATCTCTTCAAGCGTGTTCGACAACCTTCACTTTCACGATCTCATCGTCTTTGCTCAAACAATTTCCAGAAAGCACGTTGAATCCTCAAGATCGGGCGAACGTGTTCTCCAAAATCTCCAGAAGTTTTATTGACATCCTTGAACAGATTCGTAAAGCTTCCTTTCCATATCCGTCGAGCTCGTGCGTTGGTTCGGCTGGTTTTGTTAGGTGGTGATGATTGAATGTGGTGGAGGTTGATGGAAAGGAAGTCTGAGTTTGAGTGAGGATGAACGTCAACGGCGACGGAGAGAAGAGAGGGGGATCAGGGTTTACTCTGCTGAGATTGAGAGAAGGTGGAGGAGGCTTTGGGTTGGTTTGGTTCGTGGGCCTTTAGGCCCAATAGGCATTTTGGATCCATACCCCCGTTTCAAACGTTCACCCCGTCCCCCTTTTCTTTTTTTGGCTGAGGAAATTTTGATGGGCTAAGGCCCCAATCCAACTGATTTTCTGCCTGCACCCTGTTTACCTGGCGCACCCCCCCTTTTTTGGCTTTATTTTTGTTTTTATTTTTTTTGTATTGTGGGCTTAAGGCCCAGTGGCTGTTTTTTCTGCATACACCCAGTTTTGCAGATTGTACCCCCTCCCCCTTTGATTTTCAATTCCCTTTGTATTGGATGAATGCTTGTAATAGTTTAGTATTATTTTCATATTTTCTTTTAGGAGATTATTTATTTAGGGATTATAGTATTATGCATATTTTTTAATATAGATTTAATATAGTGTTTTTTCTTTTTTCTTTATAGAATATTATAGTATTTTAGATAGAAATTTTCTATGCTACTTTCATATGCATTTTCTTTTATTTTCTTTAGAATATTTTTCTAGTAGAATTTAATTGTTAATTTTAGGAGTAGATTTTTATTTCCATTTGTTAGTGGATTTTTCTCCTATTTTCTCTCCTATTTTTCTTTTCTATCCGATTTTATTTTTGATTTCATTGTTTGGCTAGCCGTGTGACACGATTCAATCGGAGAATGATTACCGATATCATTTATCTATCTTGTCTCTGACACGGACATCAATACGCTACCTCTGAGAGTTCAATTTCTCGTGTAAGTCGAACCATGACGGTCTAAGCGTCACATTGTTCCTGATTCAAGCGTCATCATCAAGGATCCAGAGAGGAGAAGATTGGAATGGAGCTTGCGCACATGTCAGGAGCCAACGGAGCCGCTTTGTCCAACATCATCTTATTCAAGTCTGCAGGCAACCGTCGAGTGTTGTAAGCTGTATCGTTAGATACACAGGAAATGACAGTTGAGGAGTTTCTTCTCAATTGTCTAGGATGTCTAGTATGGTACCCTTTGGGTGACATGCGACGCATTCGCTCCTACGTATTAGGTTTGTGCGTGTGTGTTCCGAGTTTCTTCCTGTTTAGGCGTAAGCCTGCTTCCTCTTTGTTCTCGCCCCCTGGCGATCGAAACCCTTTTCTCTCACGTTCAGGCGATTGAGACCCCTTCTCTTGCTCCTGTGCAATTGAGACTCGTTTTCCCGTCGAACTACGTTTGCTCTGATCTCTCGTGCCAGACGAGAGTACGTAGGCATAGGATGCGATATCCTAGCGAGCTACCTTTTTCCCTTTTCCTTGTTTTGTTGTAGTTAGCTGAACTACAGCTGCTCTGATTTCTCGTATCAGACGAGAATATGTAGGCATAGGATGCGATATCCTAGCGAGCACACTAACAACTAACCTCTAGGTTCTCTCGCTGTCGTTCGATCGAGACTTTCCCGCTGACGACTGATGTTTCCCTTTCTCTTACCTATGCGCAATCGAGACCAGACTATAGTTCTAGTTCCCGTAGTTTCCCATACCTTCAAAACCCGATATACTACGTCCGTTCTACCGCAAACAGGTAACGCCTAAGTCTCCATCGAGTGAGCAACATACACCTAACTGCTAGAATGCATACGCTAGTATCGTCAATCCCTTCTCTCACCCCTGTGTGATCGAGAACACCCTGTCTAGCCGTAGTTAGCCTGAACTACGTGAGCTCTGATCTTTCATGCCATGTGGAAGTACGTAGGCACGAGATGCGATATCTCGGCGAGCCAATTCCCCGTAGTTTCTCGAACTACGTTGACTCTGACTTTCCCATTGTACGAGGGAATACGTAGGCATAGAGTGCGATGCTCTATCGAGTCAGTTTCTTTCCGTTTAGCTTTAACAGCCGTAGATAGATTGTTTTTTCACTCGTAGACAAACCAGCAAGCGTGGATCCCATCGAGTACGATGGACGTGAGGGGTGCTAATACCTTCCCCTTGCGTAACCGACTCCCGAATCCAGGATTTGGTTGCGATGACCATTCCTTTCCCTCTTTGCGTTAGGTTTACTCTGAGCGTTTCCTTTCCCTCTTGTGGGATAAATAACGCACGGTGGCGACTCTTCTGTCATAGCCGGCGCCGATTTTCGCAGTAGCGACAACGCTGAAGTCAATTTCTTCTTTAGTTCTTCAAAACTCTCTTCACAAGCAGCATCCCACACAAACACTTGATCTTTCCTTGTCAACTGAGTCAACGGCAAAGCCAATCTAGAAAAGCCTTCAATGAATCTCCGGTAATACCCTGCTAAGCCCAAAAAGCTTCTAACCTCTGTTACCGTCTTCGACGGTTCCCACTGTAACACCGCACTCACCTTAGATGGATCCACAAAAACACCATCACCCGAAATAACATGCCCCAGAAAACTTTCCGTTTTCAACCAGAATTCACACTTCGATAACTTAGCAAACAACTTTTTATCCTTCAACACTTGTAAAGCGATCCTCAAATGTTCCGTATGCTCTTCCTCATACTTAGAATAAATCAGAATGTCATCAATGAACACGACAATAAACTGATCCAAATAAGAATAGAAGATACAGTTCATATATTCCATAAACACACCCGGCGCATTAGACACTCCGAAAGGCATTACCGCATACTCGTAATGTCCATATCGAGTCCTAAACACCGTCTTCTGAATATCACCTTCTCTCACTCTTATATGATGATAACCCGACCTCAAGTTAATCTTACTGAACATACGAGCTCTCACTAACTGATCCATCAAATCATCGATCCTTGGAAGAGGATATTTGTTCTTGATGGTCACTTTGTTCAACTGTCGATAATCAATGCACAAACGCATGCTACCGTCCTTCTTCTTCACTAACAATACTTGAGCTCCCCACGGCGACACACTTGGCCTGATGAACTTCCTATCTAGCAACTCTCCAATCTGAGTCTTCAACTCGACCAACTCCACTGCCGACATCCTGTACGGAGCCATAGAAATAGGCCTCGTACCAGGAACAAGATCAATGCTAAACTCAACCTCTCTCTTCGGAGGCAACTCTGTAATATCATCTGGGAACACTTCCGGAAACTCATTCACCACAACTAACTCATCCAACCATGCCTTGTTGTCAACAGACAGTGATGCAAATAAATCAAACACCTGCACTTCATCTTCCAACAAGGTTCTCAATTCCTTACCAGACAAGGAATCTGCCAACGCTTCCTCTTCAGGAGTCAAAAACAACAACACTTTCTGAAAACAATCGATGTACACTCGGTTGAACTCCAACTAGTTCATACCAAGTATAACATCCAAACCACCAAGTGGCAAACAGATCAAATCCACACCGAAGTCTCGACCAAAGATAGTCAGTGGACACTTCAAACACACAAGTGAAGTAGTCACTGAACCAATCGAGGGAGTTTCAATAGTCATCCGCCGCTCAAGAGTAGTCGGCACCAAACCTAACCTCTTCACACAATCAACAGAGATAAATGAGTGGGTCGCACCCGTATCAATCACAGCAGTCAAAGGAATGTTATTGATAAAACAAGTACCTTTGATTGAATGTTCTCCATCTTCCGCTTGAGTTCCAACAACTGCAAATACTTTACCCGCCACCTGAGGCGCCTGAGGCCTCCTTGGCTTCTCACAATGGGTACTAATGTGGCCCTTCTCGCCACAGTTATAAAAAGTAGGCATATTAGTCCTACAATCTGCCATCACATGGCCCGACTTCCCACACTTGAAGCACTTTTTCGCATCAGGAGGACAATCATTAGCATGATGACCCATGCCACCGTACCGGAAACACTTCGTACCAGTCAACGCCCTACCCTCTCTGGGTTTCCTATCAACCGCACCCTTGAACTTCCTGTTACCATTCGGAACACTGTAAGGAGTACCACCAAACCTTTCTTTACCCTTACGATCACTTGCCGCCTTGTAGTGTGCGATCCCCGCACGGTTATCGTTATCATAGATACGACTCCTACTCACCAACTCAGGATAGCTCCTAATTTTCTGACATGCGATTCCCATCTTGATCTCTGGCCTCAGCCCATTCTCAAATTTCAGACACTTCGAAGTCATAGCTTCCTCAGTATGTAATGAGGGTAATACTGAGCCAGCTCCTCAAACTTAGCCACATACTCGGCTACCGACATACTGCCCTATTTCAATTCCAAAAATTCCACCACTTTAGCACTTCTGACATCTTCTGGAAAATACTTCTCCAGAAATCCAGACCGAACCACCTCCCAAGTAATCGGAGTCCCCGAAGCTTCCATCCTCTGACGGTAATTATCCCACCAAGCCTCAGCCTCCCCCTTGAGCATGTGAGTACCGAACCTCACCTTCTGCTCGTCACTGCACCCCATGGTTCTGAAGATCTTCTCTATTGCCTTCACCCATTTCTGTGCAGCTACCAGATCCAGAATTCCACCTTCAAAACTTTGGTGGCTTGTTGCTCTGGAACTGCGTCAGGTCTCTAAACTGAGCTCCCGCAGCCAGGTTCTGGTTGGCCACCACTTGTGCCATAGCCTGCATCGCCGCGGCCAATGCCGCGTCATTTTTCCCAGCCATTCTGCTCAACAACAATCCAGGTTAACCGAAAACAAAAACCTCTATCCTATAGACAGACTCAACACACTACACTGGCCGGACGGACCGACCTGCTCTGATACCAACTTGTAACACCCCGTTCCCAAAATAAAATAAAACAATCAAATAAAACACATATCAGAGTTTCTCTCCCAAACGGGATGCCACAATACACATCAAAGTTTCCACAA
Source organism: Lathyrus sativus (assembly GCA_963859935.3). NCBI lineage: Eukaryota > Viridiplantae > Streptophyta > Magnoliopsida > Fabales > Fabaceae > Lathyrus > Lathyrus sativus. The sequence goes on from CAWUDS030002140.1 coordinate 51,120, forward strand.
ATATTTTTCCAAATAATTTAACTGAATTTTTCAATAAAATTGCAGCGGAAAAAGATATCGTCTGCCATAACACAAAATATCATGTACATACATCATCCATATCCATCATCATCATATATACAATAACGGCCATCTGCCCCAAAATACATAACATCATCACCGATCAACATCAAACATCTCACAAAATATCAGATACGCCACAGGGGCACACATATCAAAAATACACAATAATACTCCCAAAAACGCCCCGGTGTTACGTATCAGAGCAGTCCTATGGAGACACCACAATCCAACTAGCTAAACACCTGGATTGTCTGTACTTCCGAAGAAGCACATACCACAACAGTAACAAAGGGGTGAGAATTACGATTAAATAATAATGGTATAATAGTACATGAAATAAAAGGCAGAAATCAATAATAATACTATTTCATATACATATCATCTGGACTCACGGTCCCCATCGTCAACCACAACACACAATCACACAACAAATGCACACACACGACTCTTAATGTGCGGTACCGACTTACAATCACGATGGGCACCGGGCCATCAACCCTCCTCACAGGAACACATATCAACGATGGGCACTTGGCCATCAACCTTCCACTCAGGAAGCACACCACACTGATGGGCAACTGGCCATCAACCCTCCACAATGGGAGCACCACAACAATACTGATGGTCACTGGGCCATCACCCTCCACAACGGGAGCACACCAACAATACCGATGGTCACTGGGCCATCACCCTCCACAACGGGAGCACACCAATAATACCGATGGTCACTGGGCCATCACCCTTCACAACGGGAGCACACCAACAATACCGATCCTATTGATCCACCCCTCACACAGTATATATATATATATATATATATATATATATATATATATATATATATATATATATATATATACACACACACACACACACACGAAACACAAGGCGTACCGATCCCACGGATCCATTCCCATCACAAAATACATACATAACAAGCATACAAAGTGTGTCGATCCCACGGATCCGCTCGCCACACAACTTATCACATACAATGCACACAAGGCATGTCGGTCCTATTGACCCAAATACATCCCACAACAACATTTAAATGCAACGCACAATCAGAGTATCGATCCTCACGGATCCACTCACCACAACACACCAATACAACACACTCAAGGCGCAACGATCATGTTGATCCTCATATCTCACACGCAACACACACATGGTGCACACATCTCACATACACATCCATACCGGTTCATACATAATGCATAATTCAACAATTATGCCACCTGCGATAAACGCCGGCCAAACAGCCCTACAACCACCAACATACGCTTGCATCAGCTCTCCAACAAGCCTCCCATCGCACATGACCAACGATGGTTCAAGTCCACAAAGGAACAACACAAAAACAGCAGCAAAAACATAAACTGCTGTCGGGCTCGCTGGCACATTCGCCCAGCGAAGCCCCGCAACAAACACTCGCTGCCATTCGCTTGGTGAAACCTCTGGCGAAGCTAGACAGAAGCTTCTGCCAGCACTCGCTGGCTAGTTCGCCCGATGAAGCCTGGCGAAGGCTCGCCCCTCATTCGCCCAGCGAATACCTGCGTACTCAGAAAAATTATGCGCTGCATAATCACCTCCCACGCCGATTTCGCCCGATTAAATCGAAACCCACAACCATCCACATACTGCAACTTAGTTACGGGGTCTATTCCCGATTCCATCCGACTAATCATCAACTCTGCTCTCAAAACCAACTTCCGGCTCAACTTCGAAATTTACCCGGAAAGCTCCAAATTTACTCAAACATCATCCCACAACACATGCAAACGAAATTAACATAATCTAACACAATAATCTCAGCAATAACAACATGCAATAGCATCGATTCATCATCAACATGCAAATTATTCATACATGGGGTTAGGGATTCCCCTTCTACCAACATTCATGTAAAATACCATTTAACCGATGTATCTCCCCCCCTTACCTCAATTCAATTCTGATGTTGATGAAGCTCCACAATCTTCACGAAAAATCCTTCTTGCTCAAGCTTGCTCTCTTGATCAAGCTCTTCCTCCTCTTCTCGTGTTCGTACGCGTTCCTTTCTTCCTCTATTTTCTCCAAAATGGCAATGTTACCCCTCATTCCAAATAATCCTCTTTTAATCCAAAATAAATATAATTCTCTGAATTCTTTTAATTCAAAAATCCAATTAATAACATTTTCTCATTTATATTAATATTAGCAATAATAATGATAATAGTTAATAATAATTTTTACATTACTATCAATTATCACATTTTATCACAATTTATTAATATTATGAGTTCTTGTCCTTCCACAATAATTCTCAAAATACACCCGCGAATAAAATAATCACAGAAACCAAAAATAATTAAAATGGGCGTCACATTTCGACCCTGAACCACCTAACAAGATTCAGTATGAAGAACAATGGCTCGACACTATTTATGACGATGAGCCTCTGGGTTTCGAGAAATATCCCTTGGCGAACGGTGCTAAGATGCTGGCGCAAGACCCATTAGAGGAAGTAGACCTGGGAGATGGAATAGTCAAGAGACCAACATATATCAGGTCCAACCTCAACCCCTAACTCAAGGTCGAGACTATCCAGTTGCTGCGAGAATACAAGGACTATTTTGCCTGGGATTATGATGAGATGCTCGGTTTAAAGAGAGATTTGGTCGAACATAGATTACCAATCAAACCTGGCAAAAAGCCAATCAAACAGAGCCCAAGACGTTTCGCTCCTGAAATCCTCTCAAAAATAAAGGAAGAAATCGAAAGACTCCTTCGATGTAAATTCATTCGTACGACCAGGTATGTTGAATGGCTAGCCAATATTGTACCAGTCATTATGAAAAACGGGTCTTTAAGAGTATGCATAGACTTTAGGGATTTAAATTCAGCAACCCCTAAAGATGAGTATTCGATGCCAGTGGCGGAAATGCTAGTCGATTCAGCCGCTGGGCATGAGTACCTTAGCATGTTGGGTGGATACTCTGGTCACAATCAGATTTTCATCGCTGAGGATGACATTCCCAAAACAGCGTTTCGTTGTCCAGGGGCCTTAGGCACTTACGAATGGGTAGTGATGCCTTTTGGCTTGAAGAACGCTGAGGCAACATACCAGCGAGCGATGAATTCAATTTTTCATGATTACATTGAGTCTTTTATATGCAGATATATATTGATGACATTGTGGTGAAATCCGTGTCAGGAAAAGATCATGTAGAGCATATGCGCAAGTCCTTCATAAGGATGAGGAAGTTTAGCCTCAAGATGAACCCCTGAAGTGCGCATTTTGTGTACAAGCGGGAGATATCTTAGGTTTCGTGGTCCACAAGAAGGGGATCAAAATCAACCAGAACAAGACAAAGGCCATTATGGAAGCGAAAACGCCATCGAACAAGAAGGAACTGCAATCCTTGCTAGGTAAAATAAACTTCCTAAGAAGATTCATATCAACCTAAGTGGAAAAACGCAGGCCTTCTCACCATTGTTTCGAGTCACTAAAGAAAGGTTCGAATGGGGGAAAGATTAGCAAGAAGCTTTCGACAAGATCAAAGACTACTTGACTCGTCCTCTAGTCCTTTCGCCTCCATGTTGAAGCAAGAGCATGAGATTGTACATAGCAGCATCAGACAAAACTCTAGGGAGAATGCTTGCTCAAGAGGACGAGAATGGCGTCGAAAGAGCCATTTACTACCTTAGCAGGGTTTTGAATGATGCAGAAACTAGATATAGCGAGATAGAAAAACTATGCCTATGTTTGTATTTCTCATGTATAAAGTTGAAGCAATATATAAAACCAGTTGATGTGTATGTCTCGTCGCATTTTGATATTATTAAACATATGTTATCCAAGCCTATTTTGCATAGTCGAATCGGTAGATGGGCATTGATATTAACTGAGTATTCTCTGGCTTATAGACCGCTAAAGGCGATCAAAGGGCAAATAGTGGCAGACTTCATTGTCGATCACTCCATAAATGAAAATACCCTAAACGTTGTCGAACTAGAACCCTGGAAGTTGTACTTCGACGGTTCTAGCCACAAGAACGGGACAGGCATAGGCTTGTTGATTATTTCGCCTGATAAAATTCCAACAAAATTCAAGTATAGAGTCGAGGGTCTATGTTCCAATAATGAGGCTGAGCACGAAGCTTTGATAGCCGGACTTGAAATTTTGTTAGAATTCGTGGCAACCCAAGTCGAAATAACGGGAGATTCGGAGTTGGTTGTAAAGCAGTTAACAAAGGAGTACAAGTGTGTTAAAGAAAATCTTATTATGTACTTCGTTATAGCCAATAGGCTACTCAAAAAATTCGAAGTCTGCATTATTCGACATATACCACGACTACACAATCAGGTGGCCAACGATTTGGCACAAATTGCATCAGGATATAGGGTTTCGAAGGAAAACTTAGAAGAAGTAATCGAGGCCAGGGGTAAGGTTATGTCCGTAGGCCTGCGACCATCGGGCCTTGAAGTGACAAAGTTTGGCTACGCTGATGAAGAAACTTTTGAAATTTTTACAGTCGAAGGGCTGACAGACAAATATTGGAGAAAACCTTTAGTCGAGTACCTTCAGAACCCTTCAGCAGCCACAGAACGAAAAGTAAAGTATCGAACACTAAGTTACGTTCTTTTAGGGAACAAGTTATTTAAGAAAACCTCTGAGGGAGTTTTGCTTAAATGCCTTAGCGAATCTGAGGCGTACTTGGCGTTGTCACCAGTCCATAGTGGGACATGTGGGGCACACCAGGTAGGCCACAAGATGAAATGACTACTGTTTCGCCAAGGGATGTACTAGCCTACGATGCTGAAAGATTGCATTGAGTTCGCCAAAGGTTGCCAGGATTGCCAAGTTCACGCTGACATACAACATGTTCCAGCAAGCGAGTTACACTCCATAGTCAAGCCATGGCCATTCAGAGGATGGGCTTTAGACTTGATAGGAGAGATTCGACATGCGTCTTCCAAAAACCAAAAGTATATTCTGGTGGGGATAGACTACTTCACCAAGTGGATCGAAGCAATACCTCTTCCAAAAGTAGACCAAGAGGATGTCATTGAGTTCATTCAGAAATACATCATTTATAGATTTGGGCTGCCAGAAACAATAACGACAGATCAAGGGTCAGTGTTTACAGGTAGGAAAATGCAGAAGTTCGCCAGAGAAATGGGATTTAAACTTCTTACCTCGACGCCTTATTACGCCCAGACCAATGGCCAAGTCGAAGCAGCAAATAAGGTGATAATTGGTATGATAAAAAAAGCAAATTGGGAGTAAGCCCAAAAACTGGCATAAAGCTTGGACCAAGTCCTATGGGCATGTCGAACATCCCCTAAGGAAGCAACCAACACTTCCCCATATCGTCTGACCTTTGGCCATGATGCAGTATTGTCGGTTGAGATCTATATACAGTCGGTTAGAATTCAGAGACATCACGGAAATCCCTCGAGAAATCTATTGGGATATGATGCTCGATGAGTTAGTAGATCTGGATGAGGAAAGACTTAAAGCTTTGGAACTCTTGAGAAGACAGAAGAAAAGAGTGGAGAAGTCATATAATAAGAAGGTTAAAGAGAAGGCCTTTTTGGTTGGAGATTTGGTATGGAGAGTAATCCTGCATATGGATCGAAAAGTTAGGTCTTTAGGCAAATGGTCTCCAAAATGGGAAGGATCATTCCAGGTTTCGAAGGTCTTCTTCAATGGGGCATACAAAGTGGCAGAATTGAGTAAAGATAAGAGAATATTAAAAGTGAATGGCAAATATTTGAAAAATATAAGCCTGCGCTTCAAGAGGTAAAAATATCAACGGAGTAACAATTGAATATAAAGCGAAGCCATAAATGGTGATTAACAAAATACGCAAAAATGGCCCAGTTTCTTACAACATAAAATCAAAAGTATGGCTTACAAAGACCAGCAAAAGATGCGCTATTACAAAAGTTCTAATAAACTAAAAAGGGAGATTTGCCTTCATCTTGAGGTAGTTCGACTTTTGAAGCTCGAGGCGGTTATGGCATAGGGCCTTGCTTGTTCTTAATTAAGCAACCTCAGCTTCCAAGCGACGAGCTTCCTCGGTGAAATTAACGGCGTGTTCAAGCTCAGTTGATAGGGAGGAATCATCAAAAAAAGATAATTCAGCATTCTTCTTCTTGGCTTTCGCTATTTTGTTGCGAAGCTTTTTGATCTTACGCTTCCAACAAGAAATTTTCGCCTCATTAGCAGTGATCTCTTGTTTATTCTTCTCTTTCCTCTCCTCCAATTCTGCAATCTTTTCTTCAGATTCGACAACAGCGGTCCAAGCAGCGGCTTCACTGCCTATTTTTGTCGAAATATCATTCTCAATCTGGGGCAATATTTGAAAATATTTGTGAACTTGATCAATCAAGATACCAACTTCTTGGATGACGCTCGCGGCCTCAGGAGAAATTAATTTGAGATCCACTTGTTGTAGAAGAGCTTTCAAGGAAAGGTGGTTGACTGGGCCCATTTGCAGAAGAGAGAAAAGATCCCCTTTGAAGATATTTCTCTTGATCTTTTCAAGAATGCTGTCAGTTGGCTGACTCGAGATTTGGCCTTCAGAGTTCGAAGTGCTAGGGGTCTTACCAGAGGAATCACTTCGCCTACTCAAGAGGAGTCTGATGTACTGTCGAGGGTTAGAGACCTTCAATGCATCAAGTTCTGCTGTGGTAAGTTGGGCCTCACCTTTGAGGGGTACTGCTTCATTTTCCTTGGGAGCAGAAGCAGTAGGAGTTTTAACCACCTCAACAGGGGTAGTTTCCTCGACAAGAGTTTCCTCAGGTTTTGCTTCTTTGTTTTTATCCTCCTCTGTGGCATCCTCTTCCATTTCATCTCTAGTATCCCCGTCGCTAGACTCGTTCAACTCTGACTGACGCATGGTTTGGTCTTCGACGGTGTTATCTTCCCCTGCGTCCTTTTCATCTACGACCATCATTTGATCCAAAGGAGAACTATTTGTGTCAACCAAGTTTGTGTCCCCCTCTATAGGAATTTCTTCATCATCTGCTACAACAGGATTAGCCGAAGAATTATCCTCTTCATGGTCAGATCCATCAGTTTGAGACTGTTGGGTCGTTGTCTTCGCAGGTGAAGGAGGAACTGTGAAAAAATCAGGTTTATTAATCTCGCCAAGAGAATTCATACCAGAACCCAAATCAGAGGTGGGATGGTAAGTGGGCTCACCTTGGCTGTTCAAGGGATAGATTGACAAAGGAAAGTTGGTTGGAGCAGTTTTCAGACCCCCAACATCAACCTAGAAAAAAAACAGACATCATAGAGAGCAAGACAAAAACAGTGCAAGTTCCAGGAGAAAACAGTTAGATGCGCTTAATAGGAACAATAGGTGGGATCGAGGTATCCTCTATGGGAGCTTTAGAAAGATCTTGAGGGGGAGTGTTCAATTTGGGAATGTTGGCTGTAGAGGGAGCAGATGGAGCATCATGAGTATCTAGGCCATGGGTTACTTTTCGCCTCCTCTTTATTTGGGCATTCTCGCGAGGAGATCTGTCTTCGTCGTCTGAATCAATGATAATCTGAGCAGAAGCCCTTTTGAGCTTCTTTTGTGGAGTAGGTGGTTTTCAGCTAACCTGAAACAACATAAGTTGTTAGGGGTAATTAAGGAAGGCGAGGTAACAAAGGCTTGCGGGAGATTACCTTTTGGTCTTCGACCTTGCCTTCAGTCTTTGGTGTTGGAGCAGTTCTTTTAGGAGCAGCTGCAAAAACAAATCATGCCAATACCAGTCAGTAACAATAAAGCTCAGTTTAGAAAATCCAAATCGAAGGGGGGTGAACTTTAAGAATGTTGGATTCGATGTGAACATCTTCGATACTAACATGAAGGTGCCTTTTAAATGTATCGAGTGTATGTTTAGTCGGAACCACCCGCTGCGCTTTGGGTTTCGACTGCTGTCGAAGGATTTTTATAGAATCTCCACAGATGAACCAATCTGGAAATGGAGGGGCAAGAGCCACACCAAAACCTGCAGTTGGTAATCGAGGGATTTTTGGAGGAAAGAGTTTAAAGGCAACCTCATACCGTTTCTCACGAGGAACAGATGAGGGAATCTTTAAATTTTCCATTTTTTTAGAAAACTTTTCCTTTAAAGTAACAGCAGCCTCACGGATGGTCCGACTAACATCGTCTGGTTGATAGGCTGTTTCAAAGTACTTCTGGAAGGCTTGAATCTCTTTGATATGGGTAGACGTACCTTTCTTGATCTTCTTCTGCACATCAATGAAAGCGTGGTCAATCAAGCGAGTAAAGCTCGAAGCGTCAAGAAACTCTGAGGCATAATGTTTTGACCATCAGTCGTAAAAATCTGGGGAGCAAAAGTAGGAGGGTTCAAAATAGACAGGTGTAAGAAGAGATTTATGGGCATGTCGCGCCAATTGTGTTGAACAGTCGAGGGGAGTAAGCATCGTAAGTGGAAGTATGATATGTGATTTCTTATCATATAAACATTTGGATAAAGTTTGTATTAACCCAAATTGCCTTGATACCAAGTTTGGCTGGTAGGCTACCAAGGTGGCTTGACCCCTGACAAGGTTTAGTTTATGAACCAACAATCGAGGTGTGAGGAATCGATCCCAAATCAGCTTCGATTCATCTTCTTATTTCTTTAGTAGAGCAGGGAAGGACCTGGTGAACCACTCAGGGCCGCATTTTCTTTCTGCAAAGGGAGCCATTTTCGAAGTAAACTTGTGCCGTTTGGAGAACATATGGATGAAGTTGGATAGGTTGGCTCGAAGAGTATGTCCTTCTTCGCTTGGAGTGAGTTGGGCCAAGCGGGGCCATTCGACCCGTCTCTCAGAAATCGAAGACGAACCCTCGTTGACTTCTCCTTTGTTAGGTAGGTTATTTTCAAAAGTAGCATTGAGCCACAACTGGAGTAGCCAGAAAGGGCCTGACAACAACAAATTGCCATGACTTTCAGGGTCCTTCAGTTTGGCAGTGCCTTCGCCCAAGGCTTCATAGAGGCTGGCCAAAATCATCTCGCTCAGGCAGATACCACTTTTCAGGTGTAGGTGGTTCGCCAAAACAAGATATTTGCGTGCCACCTGCAAAGATTTAGTACAAAACACGCAGCGAGATAGCCACATGGCCAAGAAGGCTATATGTTCCTCGTTTTCGATAGAAGTGGTGTTTTTGTTATGATAAAGTTGGACGAAGGTCGTGCAGGTATGTTTTGTGTTTGCAAATCCTATAGTATCTTGGCTATCGACTTCAGAGTCATAAACTAGTCTGTGGGGTTTTAGGCCCACAATGGCGGCTACATCAAACAGTGTGGGTATCATCATCCCACAAGGAAGGTGGAAAGTGTTATGGGTGTTGTCCCAGAAAAACAAAGAAGAAGCCAGCATAAGAGGACAATAATTGGGGCCGACCTTCGACATCATTATAAGGTCATAGATGTTAGTTTCTTTCCAGTCCTGGGCTTTCACTTTTTCTACTTTCTCTAACCAGTTTAGGTAAAGTTCAGAACCCTTGAAATAAGGGGTGGCTCTAAACAATCTGGCTCCATCATGGAGATACCTAAGGTCTACGTCGAAGAGAGCTAGGTTATCAGGACCATCAGCCGGAACTCTTCCAGAATCCTTTTTCCCTAAAGGTTTGGTGAGTCTGTAGGAAGGAAAGAAGTCGCTAATACTAGAGTAATCAAGACCTAAAGGAGGTAACGGGCCAGACATTGCTAAGGGTTTACCTGCAACAGTAACAGGGATGATTACCTGTGATTCATAGATGTGGCGCTTTTCTTCTAACAAGGGTTCGCGAAAAAACTGCTGATTCTTCACTACTTTAGGAACGCTCAAGTTAGCAAAAGGTGGGAGAACTGATGCAGAAGATTGCCCTTTGAGCTGTATCTTCTTCTTCTGGTGATCGACCATTGTTGAAGTTAGAAAAGGAGATTTTAAGAAGAAGGGAAAATTTGGGAAAGAAGAACGCAAGAGTTTTTTGCTGAAAGTTGAAAATGTTGGGAAAAAATGATAATACCTGAGGAAGTCATTTATATAAAGTATTGAAGACCAAGAGTTTCATTATTGAGTGGCTGGATTTAGTGGGCCACGTGTGTGTCTAAAATGGAGTGACAGGGGTAGTAGTTGTAACCTACATCCCCTAGGCTCTAAAAAAGTGATGATGATTTGCGATTTTGGTGATTCCCGAGAAAATCGCCATGATGCCCATGACGTCAGGAATGTATCCCAAGGTGGTGGAGTAGTTTCTTGTGTGCTCTTTTCTGTTTCCTTTTTCTCTTTCTTCCCCTTTCATTTTCCCATAAATTCATTGGCTAAAAGGATATTGGTTGACACATGTAAGGTGAAGTAAACGGCGTCGAAATTAGATGCTGTCAAAAAAATTTGCTTTTCTGCATAGGGGGTCGAAAAGACATTTTTTGGGGGGCAATTTGTTATCTCCTAAAATTCGACACCTCTTGCAAAGTAAGAGATTTAAGGGGAAGCATTAAAAGCCTGCTGGAGGCGAGAGCTGATCGAAGAATGTGAGACAGCTAAGGGGGAGTAGTCAAAACACGTACCAGACTTAAAGAAAAATCACGAGGGCTTCGATCGCGACGCTGTTTGGTAGTTATTCCGAAGATTTGAAATTCAAATAATTTGGAGGGAATAGTTCTGTTCGCCAGATGACTAAGAGGACACATGGCGCCCTATAAACGACAGATCCATGCATCACAACAAATGGCAAAAGATGGCGATGTAGGAAGTTATTGGTAGTTATTTCTTGCTATTATAAATAGGAAGTCTTAGAAATAGAATGATGTGGGAAATTTACTGTTGTACAAGTCACTCTTAAAATTACTCCAAGTATCCAAGTGTAGAGAAAGAGAATATCAAAGAGAATGTACATGATGTAAACACACCACCTTTTATTTTCCAATGAAGTTTATTTTACTTGTTTAAATTTTACAAAGCTTTTTATCTTTCTTGCAATCTTCTCCTCTTTCTATGCCCTCTTTACTTCGTCCTCATTCTCAACTTCTTTCTTTTAAAACTTAAATCTTTTCTTTGCTAGAACTTTATGTACTTTTTCTCCTATAGTCGAATAGGTAACCTTTAAGAACCTTCTCCTAAATATTGTCAAAAGTGAAAAACTTAGATAAATGTTCAAAGAAAACCTTTTAGCACATGTCCTAGGATCAATCTGATCGATCCTGTGAGTCACCAAAGTTAGATTTGGAAGATCAACGGTTGTTTTCCGATTTTCAAGGGAACACTCACTGCGTGTTTAGTATACAATGAATTAACTGTATTTCTATTTTGTTTTAGTTGAAAATTCTAGGATTATTATGTGTGTGTAATACTGTTGTGTGCTGAGTTACGCTTATGCATCTTCTACCGCGTCAGTTTTGTTTTTCTGATTGAAAGATTTAGTTCAAGTTACAGGCTGCATTTTTAGTGTAGGGTTATTTCTTTGCCTGATTTTATGGCAATGACTTGTTATGTGTACTGAAACAAACACTGTCGGATCGGTGGTGCCATTGCGGTTTGTATTTAATCAGTAATATGTCGTTGGCTTTTGTTATGGTGTTCTGTTTGTTTCAATCTTTGCTGACATCTTGATTAGCAAGGGAAAGAGGATCGATTCCCGTTACGATTCGTGGTGAGCTAGCTCTGGTTGGTCACCGTCATTTTCGATCACGTCTTTGTCTTTCGACGCATTTAAGGTTGGTATATTATGTCGCCTAATATTCAATGTACCGGTTGAATAATTCATAAGTGTTTGAGCTTTGCAGACACATTAAGTTTCTTAGTCAGTGGTAATTGTTTCTTTCGTTACTAGCTGGTACAGACCAAGTTTAAGGTCAGTTCATATTTGTTATAAAAAAACTTAGCATTCACTATCTTATTAGATAAAAAAATTATAATTATTAATTATTTTTTAAAATATTAATTATGATTATTAGTTACTTAAAACTATGATAACTTTGTAAATAATTGTGGAAATATGTGAATAATATTAATAGCGGTTTAATTTATTATTGTATTTTCAATCGGTTTTAAATCTTGGACTCAGTAAATTGAAACCGTAATAGTGTTTTCGTCGTATCGTTATTACATATGAGTCAACTTCTAATTTATTTTGTTTTTATCTTCTTTTAAAAAAAATTTAAAACATCTATAATATCAATAAATTATTTTCCAAATAATAAATCACTTTTTATTCAATATAATTAAATAGTTTATTTATTTATTTATTCTCTTTTTGAGACATTTCAAAACAATTTTTTAAACAAAAATCTAGAGTCATTTCACACTACATTTTCAAAATGTGATTAACTATTTTCAAAATACGATTAAATTTTTTTCTTAGTTAAAAGAATTGAATTCTTGAGATCTAGCATCTCTTGGGTTCGTGAACGACCACTATTGGGGCGTATGCCTTGGGTAGTGACATTCGACTTTTCGTTTCTAGAATTTCCCTTTAATTATTTGGACAACGAAATGTTGTTGGAGTCTAGCATTCCATATGGTACTTTCGTTGTTTATTCAAACAATATTTCGTAATTTAATCGAATGAAAAAGGTGTCGTTAGGATCTAGCATCCAAATAACGCCTCGATATATTGGTTGCGAGGTTGACGCCTCGTTTATCAAATGGTCGTCATTTCTCCTTAAAAATAGTTACAAATCTAACCTCACATTCTCGCCTCATGCAAACAAACCATTCTCGCACCCTAATTCGATTCAAATTCGTAACTAAACATTTTCTTGATCAAAAATTCGAAAGAAGAAAGTTCTTGGAGTCTAGTATTCCTTGAATCTTTGAATGAATAGCTTTTGAGGCACCCCCCTTAGGTTGTTATTCATTCACTCTTTCGACTCTCACAAAATAAATCATTTTCAAATACCCTCTATAAGTCGAGTGCTCGTCCGCATTCGCCATCAACTTACCATACACACTTTCACATTTCATAGTGGTCTCGATATTAGGAGCACCCTCAAGGACTAGTATCATTTCTCACAACCTAACCCCTTGACTCATCGGAAAGCCGGTTCCATTTTCAATCAAATCTTCGACTCGTCGTCGAGCCATTTTCAAACTAACTTTCGTTTGCCTCACAGTTCACCTCTTTTCGCAACATATTCGATTCAACCTGTTACAAACACTTTTCTTAAAAAATTAACGAAAGAAGGAGATTCATGGAGTCTAGCATTCCTTGAATCTTCGAATAAATGGTTCTTGAGGCGCATGCTTTGAGTTGTCATTCATTCACTCTCTCGTCTTAAAACACCTAATTTCTATTCAAACATATTTTGTAATCGAACTTACGAACGAAGGATATTTTTGGAGTCTAGCATTCCTTAAATCTTCGAATGAGTAACTCTCGAGGCACGCCCTTGAGTTGTTATTAGTTCACTCTTTCGATTTCAAAATGTTTAACATTTACCCTTAACATATTCAATCAAATTCCTAAAGAACTGAGTTCTTGGAATCTCGCATTCCTTGAATTCTTGAGTGACAGCTCTCGAGGAACACCCTAGGGTTGCTTGTCAGTCGATCTTTTATTTATCGACTTCAGACCCATTTCAAACCTCGTCTTTTCGTGGTCGTTACCACAAATTAAGGGCATTCTGATTCTTCATTCTCTTATGAATGTAAGATATGTAGGCACAAGATTGCGATGATCTTGGCGAGCACACTTCTATCTTTCTCCATTATTCCGTCCATAATTCTCTCCATCTTCCGTTTCCCCCATCATTTCATATAGTCGAACTACGACGCTCTGAGTTCTCATTCTCGTCCGAATGAGTATACGTAGGCACAAGGGCCACAATATTTGGCGAGCACCCTATCCTGTAACCACCCCATTTCTCCTAACGTCTTTATCTGTTTAACCTACCAATTTGCATGTATCACTGAGAAGAAAATAAGAAAGCTTAGATAACGCCTATCCCAAAATACCCTAAGAGGTTCCCATTGAGTACAACGGATGTGAGGGGTGCTAATACCTTCCCCTTGCGTAACCGACTCCCGAACCCGGAACATGGTTGTGACGGCCCTGTTCCTATATTTTCGTATTAGAGGTTTTCTCGATATTTTCCTTTCCCGTTTATCCGGGATAAATAAAGTTCGGTGGAGACTCTGTCGAACCGTATTTTCGCGCCTTTTGCGCGAGTGTCGCGTTTCTTAATTTATGATTTTTCGAGGTGCGACAATTGACGACTCTGCTGGGGACTATTTGCTCCATCCAAGAGAGAGTCGAGCCTACCTTAGGGTTTTGTGAGAAGCGTTGTTTTATTGGTTTTTCTTCTCGTTTATGTATTCTCTTGTGGATTTTATTTGTGCTTGTTGTCTTGCTCGCCTATTGGTTCTTGGGACGACATCATGAGTAAAGCTCTACACTCGAGCTTTGGTAAAAGTAGAGAGAACACATAGTTTAGAATTGGTAGTTGAGTAGTGTTAGTTCCCAAGGGCCTGCTCCTTGTGTGCCTAGCATGAAAGCTCCCCTAGAGGAGACCTATTCGTAGATCTTATTGTAACACAGCTAGCCTGTGGCACGATTTGGTTAATTAAGGGTCTGTGATTATGGGAACCATTTTTAGCACTAGTTCCGATACCGATGGTCGTGTAGTGTTAGTCTCCAAGGACTCCCTCCTTGTGTGCCTAACATGAGGACTCCACTAAGGAGAGACCTTGTCGTTATTATCGTCGTAATACCGTTAGCCTGTTGTGTGGCGCTGATGTGATTAGTGTCCGTGATCTTGAGAACCAAACATAGAAACCATCCCGTGAGTGGGCTTATGGGTAGAGGATTTAGATATTCCCGTATAAGGTTCACCTGTAAGGTTTCTTTGTTCAGAAACTATGGTTACCAGCTTCAGATTTGTTTGAACTATGATTCTCGATCTTGGATCTTTCATCCTGCATTGCATCTCGCATATCATTTGCATTTAATTTGTTGTGTATCTTGCCTTTTCTTTCCTTCAGCAGAATATCATTTCTCCTTCCTTCATCTCCAGTAAATCAAGTTGATTCCTCGACACCAGTATGCAACTAGAGCCAATACAAGATGAATGATGGAACAGATTCAACAAGAGCAAGTTGCCTTCAGAGAGGAGTTGGACTCCATCAAAGGGAAAATTGACCAGATTCTCAAAGCATCCTCACAGCCAGAAAGGAAGAATAACAACGTGAAGCCACTGCTATCGTCAACAATAATGGTCATGTGCAAGGGTCTACCTCAAGACTCTCAGCTCCCGTCCCCAACCCCTATGGGATACCAATGAACTTCTCTACTGCAACTGAAGGAACCACTTCTCAACCAATCCCAGTACCTAGAGTTATTGTCGGAGCTATCCCGCAAGCGCGACCTACTGTTGTTCAGATCCCCGCCGAAGATAATCTGATAGACCAGTATGATGATGTTCAAAACTATTATGCCACTATCCCCATTGCGAGTCCTGTTGTCGCTCAGGATTCAGAAGCTATAAAGATGTGTTGAGATCTAGTTGAGAAACTTCAAGTCATAGAGGGGCACAACTAAAATTCTTTTAGTGCTCTGGAGTTGTGCTTGGTGCTTGATGTTGTCATCCCTCCCAAGTTCAAAGTGCCTGAATTTTCAAAGTACAAAGGCCTTAGCTGCCTGAACATTCATCTGAAGATGTATTGTCGCAAAATGGTTGCCTATGCCAGAGATGAAAAGCTTATGATTCATTGCTTCCAAGACAGCTTGTCTCGGGCTTTCCTCGAATGGCATATGCAGCTAGAGCGTAACAGTGTGTGCACTTGGGCTGAACTAGCTGATGCATTTGTCAAGCAATATAAGTACAACACCAATCTTGCTCCTAATCGTACTCAACTTCAGAGTATGACTCAGAAAGATAGCGAATCTTTCAAGGAGTACTCGCAACGATGGAGAGAGCTAGCTGCAAGGGTGCATTCGTCGTTGGTTGATCGTGAATTGATTGACATTTTCATGGGTACCTTACAAGGCCAATACTACGAGAAACTGATCGGTAGTGTCACTGCTGGATTCTCTAACTTGGTGATTGTTGGTGAGAGAATTGAAGAAGGTTTGAAGAGCGGAAAGATTCAAGGAGGTTCTAACAGCCAGGTCAATACCAAGAAGCCTTTCAACGGATACAAGAAGAAAGAGGGTGAAACAAATGTCGTCTCTGTGCAGGAAGGGCAAACTCCTCAACAAGCTCCCGCTCCTATGCCTTATCAAGTCCCCTACTACCTGTATTCGTATGTTGTTGTTGCGTAATATGCTCCAATGCTTTATCCTCCAGCTGTTCAAGAAGCTCAAGCCCAAATGCCTCAGCAACAGGCTCCTTATTAACAAGCTTACAATCAGCAAGGATATCAGTATCCTCCTCAGCAACAACAATTGCAAGCTGCTCAACAACAGCAAGGTGCCCGCCGACAACGTCAGCAGAGAACATGGAGGCCATATAGAGTCTTTGATCGCCTGCCAATGACATATGTTAAAATCTTTGCTGAGTTGATGGAGAAAAAGGTTTTTGTTCCGAGAGATTTGGCTCCCCTAACTGTCATTCCTGCCGATTATGATGCAAATGCTCATTGTGAGTTTCATAAGGGTGCTCCAGGTAATACCATTGATAACTGCAGGGCTTTCAAGCACAAAATTCAAGACATGATTGACATGTATGTTATCAACTTCAATGGAAATTCTTCGAATGTCACCAACAATCCAATGCCACCGTCTAGCTAGTGCCAACATCAGATTAAATCAAGTCAAGTCTGGTTCATCTTCTCGAAGGAGGCAGTCACGTTGCCATTTCACTATTTGCTTTCTTGTATTTTGTCTTTATTTGTTTAAGTATTGTATGCTTTGAACATTGTCATTCGTATTTGGTTTCCATTAATGTGTTAGTTATGCATTGTTTTGAATTAGTTATGTCGTATTCACTCATTATTTCCACTTATCACAAGCACCAACATATTTATTCACTTCACTCTATCAATTGTTGTTTAGCATGATTTGAGGGAGGATGACGAAAATGAAATACTCATAATTGCAAACGATATGCTTTCAAACAGAATCGTCAATGATGTACAAGCATTGTTTCAATTCCCTAAACACTGGAGATACAAGGAGTTAATCCCTAGTAAGCCACTTTGAGCCTAGAAGTCACAGTTTTCTTCGGATATTCAAACCTTTACACTCAACCTGGGGCAGGGTAGTGTTTAGTTAATCCAACTTCGTACTCAAATCACAAAGAGCAAAATCCAAAGACACGACGGTTGTTCATCAATAACCTGTGACATGGCAGTAACTATTCTCCAACAAAAACAAAATAAAAAAATCAAAAGTCTGCTAAGTCAAACACCTCAAAGGAGACTTAGGAAAAAGTCAAGGCAATCCCGATGGATCTGACAAGCAAAATCAGTCCATGCAAAAGTTAGGGATCAAAAACAAAAAATAAAAGAGGTCCTCAAACCCTCAACAAAAACAAAATAAGATTCAGTGGCTACCAAATTGGAATCAAGGGGTCACTGATGTCCATCAAAAGCAAAATAAGGTGACTGCCGTCTCGAGCAGACCCTGAACCATCAAGCTTATACTGTCAAGATGGATATATGCAGAATTAACTGAACGTAGGACTGGAGATCATTACGAAGAAGGGGTAGGTACAAATCATACTTTGAGCCTAATATCCTTTATTTTGTAAACTGTGAATCAGACCATGTTACAACCCTCGAAAGACCTAATTGAGACGGTATTTATTCTGAAAGCATACTATTGCAAGGTTGCGTAAACTGACTCCTCGCATATTTGCTAATCATCAGCATTGACACGTTTGTGTATGTGTGTGAGCGCGTGCGCGTGCGCGCCTGCTTGTGTGTGTGTGCGTGCGTGTGTCTCTGCGTGTCTGTGTCTGTGCGTGTGCGTGTGCGCATGCATGTCTGTGTGTGCGCGTGTATGCACGTGCATGTCTGTGTGGGCGCATATGTGTGCGCGTGCATGCGTGTGTAAGCACGTGTGCACGCGCGTGTGCGTGTGCGTGTGCGCGTGCGTGTCT
The DNA here is from genome assembly GCA_963859935.3 of Lathyrus sativus. Classification (NCBI taxonomy): domain Eukaryota; kingdom Viridiplantae; phylum Streptophyta; class Magnoliopsida; order Fabales; family Fabaceae; genus Lathyrus; species Lathyrus sativus. The sequence continues at coordinate 69,198 of CAWUDS030002140.1, forward strand.
GTGTGCGTACGTGTACACACAGACACACACTCACACACGCACACAAACATACACATACAAAGATACACAGAGACACACGCACACACACGCACACACACACACACACACAGACACGCACGCGCACACACAAACACAGATACGCACACACACACAGACACGCACGCGCACACACACACAGACACACGCACGCACATACACACACAGACTCGCAAAGACACACACACGCACGCGCACGCACACACACACACACACACACACACACACACACAGACACGCGTGCGCGCATACACAAACACGCAGGTACGCGGGCGCACAAACACGCACACACACACATGCACGCACGCAGGAAAACATGCGCACGCGCGCACACAATCACACAGACACACACACACAAAGACACACATACACACACACACACGCATGCGCACTCTTAAACACACACGCGCGCGCACCCACGCGCACACGCACATGCTCACAGACACGTAAGCACGCACACACAGACACGCACGCATGCACACACACAAACACATGTACACACGCGCACGCACGGACACACACGTACACACACGCACACACACACACACACACACACACACACGCACACACGCACCTGCACACACACACACATGCACACACGCGCGCACACACACACACAGACACGCACGCGCACACACAAACACACACAGACACGCACATAGACACACAGAGACACACGCACGCGCGCACGCACAAACACACACACGCACAAACTCAGACATGCATGCACATACACACACACGCACACCCATAGACACGCACGCGGACACGCTCACACACAGACACAGACACGCAGAAACACAAGCACGCACGCGCACACACACACACACGCACGTACGCGCCTGCACGCACAGACACGCAGACACACACACACACACACACGCACGCGCGCGCACACACACAGACCCGCACATATACACGCACACGCACACACGCACGCCCACTCACACGCACGTACTCACTCACACACACGCACACACACAAACACACACACACGAACAAGCACATGCACACGCATGACAAAACACAAAAAATGCCCCCACTAAAAAAAATATTTATTTTTTACATGACAAAACACAAAAAATGCCCCCACTAAAAAAATCAGTATTTATATACTTTAATAATTAAATATTTTTAAATAATTAAACGGTTGTTTTGTTAGATATTAAAAATAAAAACAAAAAAAAAATTATTCAATAATTTCAAAATATAATTATTTATAAAAAAAAGTATATATTTAAGTATCTTTGATATTTTTTTAAATATAGAATAATAAAATTTTGATAGTTTTAACTTTTTTACATAATGATATATAATATAGTTTCAAATTGATATATTTTTCATATAAACATTTATAATAGTATATATATTTTGTCCCCACTAATTAAGATTTTTGAATCCGTCCCTGAACTTGACTGATTTGTATAGACAATTCGTCCCTGAGCTTGACTGATTTGTATAGGCTAAACCATATATCTATATAATTGATCTTATTTATTTTCACCCCTAATAACTTATAAATGAAAAAATAATTTTTATAATGTTGTTTTATTAAATTGAAGAAATGTGAAATTTTCATTAACTAAAATAATATCAAGGATTATTTTACAACTATCTCTAAAAATATTGAACCATATATAAACATTTTAAAGTCAAGTACTTAATTAATTACACTAAATTTTTATATGTATTATTAAGAAATAAATTTGAAAACATTCTTTAAATTAAGGATAAAAATATGATTTATCAAGTTGTACATGACTAATGTATTTTGTTATATAAAATCCATGTTGGTTTATTTGTTATATTTTCAATTAGGGTGCTTCTAATAGCTGCCCCAGGGCTACTCGATAGAGAGTATTAAATTGTCTTTGATCACACTTATATTTTTTTGAAAAAAAATGATGATTAAATATACTTAATTATTAATTGCTTCAAATAAATTTATTCATTCCATTTCTGTTGTGTACATAAAAGAAAATAAGTGAACTTATAATACAATTGATTATTTTTATGAGTGTCCCACGGCGCCCTTTAAATTTTACAAACAAATCAGTATATTCATTATATTGATGCAATGATGTGATCACTATTAAAATAATAATGATAAAGATCGTGACATTTATATTATTTATATTACAGTTAACTTTAAAAAGTATATTATTTATATTATTTATATTCTTGTGAGTAAATTATTTCACAAGAAACTTTAAAAAGTAAAACTTCATAGATATTAAAGTTAGAAACACTAGATCGAACCGTGACATTTATATTATTTATATTACAGTGATAGTGATAATTTATTCATGCTTGAGCTTGACCCAAAATATTTATGTTAATATAGTAATAAAATTAATATTTTATTAAATAAAAAAAATTATATGATTGATCTAAACTTACATGATTTTCTATGAATAATAGGCATGTTGTACATTTTTGATCAAATATTAAACTCATGTAAAGACGGAGCATTAGATACACCTTCAAATAAATTATAAAGATTTCATTAGATACATACTCAAGTACATTATAAAGATTATAGTCGTATTATTGCTGCATTTGTATTTGAACAATCATAAATACTTAAAATGTGGGTGAAATCAATATCTTTGGTTGTTGATATGTAACACCAAGTCAAATATTTTTAGATTTTTCTCTTATCCAATTCACTAAAGAAAACAATAGTCGAGAGATTGTAATTTCACTTAACAATAAAAGTCCAATCTAATTTAATAAATACGAACACATTGATGATATGTTGTTAAAACAATCGGTTACAAATTTTATGTTTACATATTTGTTTTAAGCAAATAAGATTTTTCCATGAGTCAAAAATCTTACTTATAGTCATTTTGTTTCTAAGTTTATTTATGTCATTAGAAAAAAAACTCATTATTGTCAAAGGTCCCAACAAGTTTTTTTGATTAGCAAAACACTGTATTAAAACTGAGTATAATGGTACTCAACCTAATACAGTAGGAAAGGCAAAACAAGAAACTAAACTAATTACTACAAGAAAACGAATTCAAAAACTAATCATTCTTATCTTCCTACCATATTTTCCTTTAACTCTAGATCAATACCAATCCCACAAAAGAGATTTCGCCAAGAGAACAATATCTTCTACCACCCTTGAAGAGTGTCTCAGCTCTTAATCAACCAAGTGGCCCGATCAAAAGCATGCACTTCTTCTTCTTGATCCTGTCTCTTAGAGAGGATACACAATCCAATAGGTGATTAAAAACATGAACTCCTCAATATCAATTTAAATTTACTTTGCTAGACAACAAAATAACTGCATTTCGTGGTGGAGACGATATCAATTTAAATTTATTTTGTTATATTTAAACAAACAAATGAACTTTAATTTTTCCACTATCAATAGAAACAATATCAATTTAAATTTATTTTATCATATTTAGACAAATAAAACAATCGTGTTTACTCGCAATTGATGGATACCATATCAATTTGAATTTATTTTGTTAAATTTAGATGAATAAAACAATCACGTTTACCCGCAAATAATAGGAAACGTGTGAATGTTATATTAATATTAACAAACTAACATATTATAAATAAATCAATTCTTTCACTATTCAAAAAATAGTTATCCAGATTTACTATCAAGTACAAATATAAATATTAATCATATAAATTTTATTTAAATTGATATAATTAATTAAATTAAATTAACAACATTTCAAATATAATATTAAAAGTCAAATTTTATTTATTTTAGGTTGAATATTTTTTTTATCTCGTATAATAACCTCAGAGTTAATTTTAATCACTTAACTTAAAAAATATTTATATTAATTTCTTAACTCTTCAAAATATATTTTGTTTGTCTTTTTTTTAATTAGTGACGAAGAAAGATTAATATCATTTGAAGAATTAAATAATTAATATAATTTTTTTAAAGTTAATTGATTAAAATAAATATAAAATTAACGCAAATTATTGAAATAAAAAGTATTATAACATTGTAAAATAATTTTACACTATTATTTAATAAAATTATAATATTTAATTCTGTCATGTCATAGTAATATTTTAAATTTAAAAGTGTGACTTGCACATCTTTTATTGATTTAGAATGCAAAAATATTTTATATTATTATTGTATATTTCATTTTTTCATAAATATATGAATAAATATTTGAATTTAATTAAAATACATCATGGATAATAATTAATCTTTAAATATTAAATATGTATATAAAAAATACAAAGGAATGAGGCATAAAGCATGAGAGGGAATCATTGTTGGGTCACTCAATCGTACTATTCATAAAGTGACTGAGTGAAGCGAGTTCGTCAGTTTCGTTTTTCATTTTCACTCTCTTCTTGCTGACTTAACCATTAACTTTATTTACAAGGTCAAGTTAAGTCACCCAATGCCGGACGGAGATTCCTCCACCGCAGGCACCGTTCAACTTCCGATGAATACCTCGGGAGACCTATTCGATCATCCACAGTCCCTCAATCTTACCCTAGCCAACAATCATGAGGGCAAACTCAAAAAAGATCCTACGATAATTGCACGAGAGTAAGTATCTTTGTGTATTTTTGATTCTGTTTGTAGGTTTGGTTTTATTGCGTTTATGGAGGTATGAAACGTGATGTTGTTGGTTGTGTATGTGTTTTTGATTTTCATCTTATGAGTGTTTTGCTTGTGCTTTTGGAAGGTATCAAAAGGAGTTATGCAAAATAGCTATGGAGGAAAATGTGATTGTTTATTTGGGAACAGGATGTGGGAAGACGCACATTGCTGTGTTGCTCATGCATGAAATGAGGCATTTGATCAAGAAGCCGAGCAAGGACGTATGTGTCTTTCTTGCACCTACCGTTGCTCTAGTTCATCAGGTGAGCTTTCGCTATATGATTGAAATCATTGTGATTTCGTCGGTCTTAATTTCTTCTGCTCGTTTTTATTGAATGAAAAGTTGCATTTATGGTAGAATTGTGAATTTTGTTTAATGTGATTGTTATGTGAGATATAGTCATTTTATGCATGTATCTGATGAAGTGATTTGATCCTGTATTTAACAATCTCTCATTTTAACCGATTTGAGCATGTTGGTGATTCCATTATGTGTCTCCTGAAGCTTTTTGTTTTTTTGTTTATTATCTATAGCAAGCAAAGGTTATATCTGATTCTACTGATTTTGAAGTTGGAACTTACTGTGGGAGTTCCAAGCGCTCGAAATCTCGTCAACATTGGGAGGAGGAGATTGAACAGTATGAGGTAACGATGCCAGTTATTCATGTTGAGATTAATTATGATGCCTGTGTTGCTTTTGTGCAGTGTTATCAAATATCCGCAATGGCGCTGCTATGGTGGATATATGTCGTGGTTTTGATTTCGCCACAATGGTAAATATCGGCCGATATTGCGGGTTTTTCTGCTATAACGCCGCCGCATAGCGTCCGTTATGGCAGGACTTTGGCTCTCTGCCACGGACAACACTACTTTTGCGTTGTATGTCCGATGTGTTGCTGATACAATGACTTGAAGTAAAAGCTAATGAAAGAAAATTGTGAACAACAGTTAAATTCAATTCATGAAATTAAATAAATAAATAAATGAGTAAATTAGCTCCAGATTTTTTGGCATCTATGAATATTCTTTTGTTAGAATTTTCATCTAATGGAGTTTGTTGGTTCTAAATTTGCACTATGTTTTTGTTTTGTTCCCTTTTCAGGTTCTTGTTATGACCCCACAAATATTACTTCACAACTTATCTCACTGTTTCATGAAGATGGAGATGATCGCACTTTTAATATTTGACGAATGCCATCATGCTCAAGTCAAAAGCAGCCATCCTTATGCTGAAATTATGAAAGTAAATTTCATTTTTGTCAATGCCAAAACCATTCACAATTGAGAATGCCATACATTTTTATGAACAAAAAACCTTTCCATTTCTGTCAGGTCTTTTACAAAAATAATACCACAAAGGTTCCCCGAATATTTGGCATGACTGCTTCCCCTGTTGTAGGAAAAGGTAATGTAGTGATGTTTATCTTCAATGTTTCTATTTAATTCCACATGTTTATTGTTGATATTCACAAAGATTTAGAATTTTGGGAAGGAAAGAGAGAAAGAATAGTGACTCTGAATAGTAATGCCATATGGTATGTTATGATGTGATTTTTTTTTGGCAAATCGGGTATCTTCTGCGCGCCTAGGACTGAGTTCGAACCTAGGACTTTTAGTTAAGTTGGAAGAGATCTCTTACCATCTCATTTAAGATCTCATCCAAGTGCTCATGAGTTTATCATGTGATTTGTTACCAAAGACAAAGCCCTAACCTTGTTTTATTGCAATAGTCATATTAGATACTAGAAGCTAACCCTAATCAAGTAAGGATCAAATAACTAATAAAGATAAAATCAAAATCCCTAAGATTAATATAAGGTTTCTCAAGCAGTGTTGTTAATAGTGGATTGCGAAAAGTGAAACATCTTCTATTTAGCAAATATCATTGCATGCAAATAGCGAAAGTTGTAACCATTGAAATATATACACACTCCACCTCTACATTGGCAAGTCTCATTCTGAGTAACAATATATATTTTCTTTGTTTTGTTTTTCTTTTCTCTCCTTTCTCTTCCTCTATTCTCTTTTTTCATGTTCTTTCATTTCCTCAATTGTTTATTTGGTTTCACTTTATTCTTTTCTTTTTCATTGTTTTTTAGGTATTTTTTTCAACTACCACATTTTCGGCGTTTTTCCTAATAATTTGTATTTCTTATGTTATGCTATGTTCTATCCTCTTTATAAATACTCTATTTATAAAGAGGATAGAACATAGCATATCATAAGAAGTACAGATTATTAGAAAAAACATAAAAACATAGGTGGTAAAAAAAAACTCTAAAAAACAATGAAAAAGAAGGGAGTAAAGTGAAACCAAATAAACAGTTAGAGGAAATGAGGGAGAGGATAAAAGAGAATAGAGGAAAAGAAAGGAGAGGAAAGAAAAACAAAATAAAGAAAAAAGAGATTGTTATCGAGACTTGCCATGGTAGAGGTGGAGGACATGAATAGAGGCATAGCACAATCCTCATATGTATGAAAAGGATTGGTTGTATGTGAATGACATTAGAGTAACTATAGTCTTAGCCTAGTTTAGTTTTGTAACTATTTGTCCTTAGACAGCCCAAGTTAGTTACTGATCTATAAATACCAAGTTCCTTAACGAATGTGATTGACTTTTGCATACTGAAAATTAACAAAAGCAATTATATATATATATATATATATATATATATATATATATATATATATATATATATATATATATAATGGTATTCAGAGCTTAATCTCAAACAATAGCCATGACTTCTGATGGAGACTCATCAACACTGTTAGAGAATCTCTTCTTCTCTAACCTTCAATTTGAAGAACGTATTCAAAAACGTTTACACAACAAGTAATGCTTAAGCTGGACGAAAACAATTTTCAATCATGCAAGCATCAGATTGAAGGTATCATTTGCACGCATAAGCTTCATCGTTTGCTGGTGAGTCCACTTGTTCCTCGCGTTATCTGACTGAGGAAGATCGCAACAGTGATTCAGAAAATCTTGCGTATGTGACATGGGAACAACAAGATTTGCTCCTTTTCACATGACTTCTCACGACGACGCTCTCAGATTCGGTGTTGTGTGCGTGTATGATTCAATGTGTTCACTCACATATAATTTGGGACGAGGTTCATAAGTATGTTTTTGCACACACCAAAGGCAAGATACATAGATTATCTAGAACACCACCTTACACTACATATTCAAGATGTTTTAACTTACGTTTTGCTAATGTATTGGGTCCAATCTCTATGGTTTCTACTTGTGGCTATAAATACTTTTTAACATGTGTGAATGTTTATTCTAAATATACATGGGGTTTCTTACCAAATTAAAGTCTGATGGTTTTGCTCACCTTCACACTATCTCACAGCTATTGAAGTTCAATTTACTGTCAAGGTTAAGGTTGTTCAAATTGATGGAGGAAGATAGTTCAAATATCTCACCTCTTTGTTTCACACAAAAGACATTGCTCATAGATAGGCTTGCCCACGCACACACAATCAGAATTTGAGTGAAAGCATAGGCACGTGGTTGTAACAGACCTAATATTGCTTGCTCAAGCAAGTCTTCCTTTAAATTTTTGGGATCGTGCTTGTCTAACTACTACTTATCTGATTAACATAACGCCTACATGTTAAGAGTTTCACATCAGATAATATAATGGCCTGAACACGTGCTTATAAGTGGGAGCAATTCTCACCCTACATGTCGATTTTGTAGGGATGAGTTAGACCCAAAAATATTTCTTAACATGGTATCAGTGTCTGGTTCAAGATTTAGTGGGCTACCTGCTATCAGGTTTCCGCTACTCGGATCACCCACCATTTATTTCCACGTTCCATATGTCCAGTCCTGCGCGTGAATGGGTGTGTTAAGAGTCCTACGTCGGACAATATATGACCTGAACATGTACTTATAAATGAGGGCAATCCTCACCCTACAAGCCGATTTTGTAGGAATGAGTTAGACCCAACCATATTTCTTAACACTACCTCTCTATTAGGCATGAAGTCTCCCTACTTCATGCTTTATTGATTACAAGTTCCTTAATGCCTATGGATGTGCTTGCTATCCACATCTCAGACCTTACTCACCTCACAAATTTAGCTTTCACTCTCAAGAATGCATTTTCCTTGGCTATTCCTCTAATTACAAAGGTTACAAATGTCTTGCATCCCTGTATATTAGAGGGTGCATGTCTAAAATCTTGACCCGCCCCTCAAAAAAGTGTGGACAAAACGGGCATGCCCAACAGGTCAGACCCATTTTGCCATCCTTATCAGCCTCTACTTAGATTTCTTTCTCAATCAGAGCTTTTTCCGATGCTGATTGGGGTGCAGATCTTGATGCAGGAAGTCTACTTCAAGATTTTGCATTTTTTTCTAGGCCATAACCTAATTTTCTGGTGGTCAAAGAAGCAAACCTTGGCGGCAAGGTCCAACTTGTAAAGTTTTATGGATTCAATCTCTTCCTACATTACACCATAATCATTCTCTTTTGTGACAATCTCAACACAATGGTTCTTTCTCACAATCACATGGAACTTAGGTGCTCAGCCAAAGCCTTATTGTTCAAGACATTTTTGCCACTGATCAATATGCTGATGTCCTTACTAAGCCACTATCTTCTATTAGATTTCTCAAACTCAAAAATAAGTTGAAAGTTCAAGATAAGTCATCTCTTGAACAAAGATGACCCTGCCTTTGAAGGGAAGATGTTAGAGTAACTATAGTCTTAGCCTAGTTCAGTTTTGTAATTGATGTAACTATCAGTGCTGAGTCACCACAAGTTAGTTAGTGATCTATAAATACCAAGTTCCCTAATAAATGTAACAAATTGTTGCATAATGAAAATTCACAAAAGCAGTTATATATATATATATATATATATATATATATATATATATATATATATATATATATATATATATATATATATATATATATATATATATATATATATATATATATATATATAGGGCATATCAAGTGAGAGGGATTTTAAAATGAGAGATGAGAGGAACAAACAACAACCATTAGATCATGATTAAACTTATTTATTAATGTGACTATTAATTTCTCTCTCTTATTAACTTGAATTTCATCTCTCTTATTAATTTGATCTAATGGTTGTTGTTTGTTACTCTCATCTCTCATTTAAAATCTCTCTCTCTCTCTTATATATATATATATATATATTACCTCCGTTCCTTTATATAAGAGACAATTCACTTTTTAGATTCATTGAATAATCAACGTGTATGAATAATATATATATATATATATACCTCCGTTCCTTTATATAAGAGACAATTCACTTTTTAGATTCATTGAATAATCAACGTGTATGAATAATATATATATATATATATATATATATATATATATATATATATATATATATATATATATATATATTGATTATTCATACACGTTGATTATTCAATGAATCTAAAAAGTGAATTGTCTCTTATATAAAGGAACGGAGGTAATATATATACCAATTACCTTTTACAGACCCAATTCTTAGCAAATTCTCAACATATCTAACAGTTTAGTGCCTCTATTTCGGCTAATTGCTAATTCTCAACATATAAGATCCCTAATAGTTAGTTAATAAAACATACCAATTACCTTTTACAGACCCAATTCTTAGCAAATTCATCAACATTCAGTACAGACAACAACCAAGCCTTATCCCCCTAAGTGAGGTCGACCATATGGATCAACTTTCAGGATAATGTTCTATCTAAGATTATGTTTCTATCCAAATTGTTAATCCTGAGAGCTTTTTTAATAACTTCTCTTGTAGTTTTTCTATGTCTTCCTTTTCCTCTAGCTGTTTGACTCTTTTCCATCTTATCTACTATCCTTACCACATAATTTACAAGTCTTCTCTCTACATGTTCAAACCACCTAAATTTATTTCCCACCATCTTTTTTACTATAAATACTACCCAACATTTGATATACAAGAAAAATCTATTGTGCTTCTATTTCCGCTAATTGTCAACACTGGTGTCAACATATAATATCCCTAATAATAAAGTAGCAATGCTTACCAATTATGTAAATATATGGTTCGAACATGTACTTATAAGTGGGGTAATTCTCACCTTATAAGCCGGTTAAGCCAGTTTTGTAAGGTTGTTAGGTCAAAGCATAATTCTTAGCATGGTATCAAGAGCCCGGTTGGGCCATCTGCCATAAGGTTTCTGCTATCGGACTACCCTCAATTTATTTTCATGCTTCAGATGTCTAGTCTTGGGCGTGAATGGGTGTGTTAAGGGTTCCACATTAGATAATATATAACTTGAACATGTGCTTATAAGTGAGAACAATCTTCACCCTACAAGCCGGTTTTGTAAGAATGAGTAAGAGGAAATTCTAATTTTACATTGTATACCCCTTATAGACCCAATACTTAATGGGTAGTGTACCACTTACCCACACTAAATAATGAAGTTCATCATTCTCTTTCTATGAAATTCAACAATATGAATGTTGTCATTCTTATATACGACTAGTTCTTCAAGGTGTTATCCTATACAAAGTTGCCTACATTGTTAATAGTGTATTCTTTATTTTCTTGCTTATTGCTTATATACTTCTGGAGATGAAGTGCCTTTGCTGAACGCTCCAAGTGTCGTAGTTTACGGTAAAAAAAATTCCTCCATTTTCTGATCTTACATATTTCATTTTCAGGCGGTTCTAATGCAGCAAATCTACCGAAAAGCATAAATAGTCTTGAACAAATGCTTGATGCTAAGGTAGGGTTTGCATAGTATTATTTGTCAAATAAATTAACTTTGAGAGCATCATTTGTAGCCCATCGTAAGAATCCAGTGTCAAACTTTTACCTTCCTGTCCTGTGGAAGAAAGCTGATACATTGATCAAGAGTTCTTGTTAAAAATTACGTAGTTGCACTGGCTAGATGGCAGGCTTTGTTGCTCAGCCCTAATGATTTGGATATTGTTTGTAGGTATACTCAGTTGAAGACTCGGCATTGGAATCTTTTGTTACCACTCCAGCAGTTCAGATATATCCTTATAGTTCGACTGCAAATATGGAATCTAGCTTATACTGGAAAATTGAAGAGATTAAATGCCAGGTACACCTCTGCTCTCTCTAATGGATCTTAAGATGATAGATGAACAAGGTATACCCGACCACTGCTTTGTTTCATGTTAGCAGTGCATAGAAACCCTTGGTAGAAGCATAGAAGATCACGAGAAACGGATGAGCACAAAGAAACTTCTCAATCGAGTGCACGATAGTGTGGTCTTCTGTCTCAGGAGTCTTGGCATTTGGGGAGCATTGCAGGTAAAACTCCTGGATCTGATTACAAGTCTTATAGTTGCAATCATTTAGCTTGAATAAATATTATTATTCATGGTGTCTATTGGTGTCTATAAATGCACTTTGTTTTGTTATTGGGCATGACTTGTTTAAATTGCCCCTTCGATTATGAAGAAGCCTACCTTAGAGTCCGTGTACTCTTCTCTTCTTCACTGGCTGCTTTGGGGCATTTATTTCTCCCGAAGTTCATTACTGCCATAGCTTTAGTCTATTTCTGATTTATTGTTGGGGTTGACTGTGGGAAATTTGGGGAACAATGGCTATACTAGCTTTAATGTTATAAATACTTGAATATATCTTATTTCATATGAGATTCAAATAAAATATAATATAGCATATCCTCCTTTTACTATACCCACAACTACACAATTTTTCTTTTATCCAAAACCATTTATTGCTATATATTGACAGTGTATTACATAGTTATACTATCAGCATTGCTATTTAATACGATGAATTATTTTCGTGAAATTCACGAATCATGATGTGTATTACCTTCGATGGATGTATCTTCCGGCATTTGTGGAATTCATGGGTAGTGGTGGCATAAAAAGGGGTCAAATCAATGCCACATCACTCGTTTATCTTTCATTTTGCTACATAAAGCATTTTTCTTATACTATTATATCTTACTATATATATTATCTAACTCAGTGATATTTATGGTTAGTTTTCATATTAAGTTTGATTTCCTACAAAATATTCTAGCTTGCTTGTTGTTTATCTTTATTTGTGTTAATTGGGAAGTTACTGTTTTGATTGTTATTCTTTTTCCTTCTTTAATATTCTTGTTCACCTTCCAAGGCTAGTCGTATTCTTTTGAGCGGTGATCTTTCTGAGAGGCAAGCATTAGTTGAGGCAGAAGGAATTTCAAGTGACGAGTCTGTATGTGATAAGTATCTTGCAAAGGCAGCTGAACTACTTACTTCCAAATGCATGACAGGTATTTTAACATTGCTTTGTGTTCTCTGCTACAGAATTTTCGAGCTGTTGCTTCTGAATTTTTTGACAAAATCCATGCACTCATAATTGTGCTGAGTGCTGACGTTTTACGTGGTGTTAGGTCATGGTTTGTCTGGCAATAAATTAATCTACTTATTATTGTAATTGTATGATATGTTTAGAACAGAGTTCTAGTAGGATGTATTTTTAAAACGTACATTTTATTGTCTTGTTTTGCAAATCTGTAGGCGACAGTGTTTCTGATCCATCTTCTTTGGAAATATTAAAGGAGCCTTTTTTCTCAGCAAAGCTCTTACGCCTCATTGGGATACTGACTAGTTTTAGGTTGGCAACCTCGTTTCGTTCACAATATTTGACAAATTGTGCTTTTTAAACAGTTTATTCAGACATATTTTCACATAGCACGTGTCTAATGTATATATAAGTTCTGATCAAATGTTCTTATTTCAGGTTGCAACAGAACAGGAAATGTATAATTTTTGTGAATAGAATTGTGATGGCAAGGTCCCTGTCATACATACTACAGCAGCTCAAGCTTCTAAGACAATGGAAAAATGATTTTCTTGTAGGAGTCCATGCGGGAGTGAAGAGTATGTCACGGAAGACCATGAACACAATTGTTGAGAAGTTTCGCTCAGGAGAGGTAAGAGTGTAGAGAATATATTAGATGTATTTTATGAATAAAGGTGCTCCTTTTATTGGAGAAAGTACAATCAATCAATTCCTTAATTTCACGAGTGATAAAAGAAAGATAAAATAAACATAAAAATAGAATAGTAAGAAAAGGAAATAATATATTACATTTAAACAAAAAGTAATTATGGATTTCACTTGTTGACTTTGAAATACGTTACTGTGAGAACGGAATAGTCTGTCAGATCTTGTATGCTATTTTTTCATTCAGTTTGATGAAAATGAGTTAAATTACACTACTGCACATGCATAAATGGATTTAACAACTTGATAAAAGTTATTTTATTTTTAGGCTATGTTTGATAAAAATTAACTGATAGCTGATAAGTTAGTTTATCGCATTTGAGCTTATAGCCGATAGCTTATAAGCTAGCTAATAGCGAATATGTATTGTTTGATAAAATTAGCGGTTGAACTAACTTATATTTGTAAAATGATATAAAAAGATATGCTTAATTAATATTTTATTTTTTCAATAAAGATAGCAGTGGTAAAATTGAAAGGAAAAATATAAGCTTTAAGCTATTAACTATTTGAATTAGCTTATAAAAAAGTTATAAGTCAGTTAAAATAAGCTATTAGCTTGTTGAAAATGACGTTACTAAGCAACTGTTTTTTTAATATATGAGCTTATAAGCTTTAAGACAAGTTACAAGCTTAAAATAGGAAATTTATAAGCAAAGCCTTAATCATTTGCTACTCTAAACAAAGTTATTTAATTTTCTATTACCCTCACTAATGTGGCAATAAATATAGAGTCTGCACCCTTCTACTTTCCAACATTTTCTTTCACTTCATTTCCTTTTTCAGAACCTTCAAACACTATTAAATAGAATGTAGCATGTATTTCAAGTATAGATGGTTTTAAGGTAATAAATGACAATTAATACAGATAAAGATAAGTTTATTAATGGTTTAAATATGCAATAACAATGTATTGCCTAGCTTAAGAGTTGAGTTTAGTAACATGCTTATTTGGATCACACCGTTAACAGTTGAATCTGTTGGTTGCCACCAAAGTGGGTGAAGAAGGGCTTGATATTCAGACATGTTGCCTTGTCATACGGTTTGATCTACCCGAAACTGTTGCCAGTTTTATACAGTCAAGAGGCCGTGCCCGAATGCCTCGTTCAGAATATGCATTTTTGGTTGACAGGTACATTTACAATTTAGATATTTTTAAAGGAATCTATGCAAATCTGCCCATCTCGTTATTTATGGAATCTTAATATTGCAGCGGCAATGAGAAGGAATTAGCCATAATTGATGGTTTTGAGAAAGATGAACTTCGAATGAATACGGAAATTGCTGTCCGAACATCCAGTGAGACACACAACATCCCTGTGGAAAAGATTTTCAGAGTTGATTCATCTGGTGCCTCAGTTAGTGCGGGATACAGTATCTCATTGCTTCACCAGTATTGCTCAAAGCTTCCACATGACGAGTATGGGCTTATTTAAGCTTTTGAGTGACCTTTCTTTGATCCAAAATATATACTCCACTAAAGAGTTTCATGGAAATGGAGTGCAAATCTTATGTGTGAATATTGTTAACCTATCTTTTCAGGTACTTTGATCCCAAGCCAAGTTTCTTTTACTATGATGATTCAGGGGGAACTGTCTGTCAGATAACTTTGCCTTCCAATGCTCCGATATACCAAATTGTCAGTGCGCCACATTTGTCTATGGAAGCTTCAAAAAGAGACGCATGTTTGAAAACAATTGAAGAACTGTATAAATTAGGTTCTTTAAATGACTGTCTCTTGCCAAAGCAAAATGATGCAGAGCCAGAGAAGGTTTTGGGCTCTTCTGATTCAGATGAGTGTGAAGGTCAAAATTCAGCCGCACTCTGATTAGTCATTGCTGCTTTCATTATCTTTCACTAGACTGTCAAAACTTGACGCAAACATTATATTTTCAAATAAAATACTGAGCATGCTTGCATTATCCTGCACCATTCATGTTGCTACATCACTGAAATATATTTTCCTCTCAGGCAGTTATTATTGTAGTCGAATCTTTTGATGATGTGGTAACACATGATCATAAGATAGTATAAAAAATTATTTCTCAGTTGATTAAAATTAAACTCTTTGTATTGTTGCATGCTTCAAGGTTTGTTGAGGATTTTTTCATCCGTTTTCTGTTGTAGTACTAGTATTATTATTGTTATTATTATTATTAGTTTATGGTTCTAGAGATGTAACAATATGGTTAAGATGTGAGTGCTATATTAACTTTCATTTATTTGCAGATGACACTTCAAGAGGAGAACTATATGAGATGCTAGTCCCTTCTGCGTTTGGACAGTCATGGAAAAATGCGGAGAAAATTGTTCGTCTCAACTCTTACTACATTAAATTTTGCCCCACTCCGGAGGATAGGGTCTATAAAAAGTTTGGCTTGTTTATCATGACTCGTCTTCCAATGGAGGCAGAGAAACTGGAACTTGATCTTCATCTTGCTCACAGTAGATCTGTGACGACAAAATTCATTCCATTTGGAGTTGTAGAATTCAACAATGATGAGGTAACTAACTTTGTTAACAAAAAAGAGAAGAAAATTTTAAGCTAATGTTCAGGCTTTTCGATCTTGCAGATTAAGATGGCGGAGAATTTTCAAGAAATGTTCCTCAAAGTTATTCTTGATAGATTAGAATTTGTTCCTAAGTTTGTAGAATTGAGTGCTGAATCTCACACACACACATCGACCTTCTACCTTTTGCTTCCAGTCATATTGAAAGAATATGATGATGTGATGAAAGTAGATTGGAGGACAGTGAAGAGATGCCTTTGTTCACCAATCTTCAGGCATCCAGAAGATGCATTGGATAAAAAAGTTACCCCTTTGGATAATCATCTGCAACTTGCCGATGGTTACAAAAGTGTTAGAGATGTTGAGAATAGTTTAGTGTATACTCCACATACGAAAGTCTTCTTTTTTGTGACAAATGTTATTTATGAAAAGAATGGATTCAGCCCTTTTAAAGATTCTGACACTTCAAGCTACGTGGACCACTTACACGAAAAGTATGTATATCAAGTATTATTATTGGTGCATCCTTATTTCACTCTTGGTTTTGCATCCCGGATTTCTTTTTATTGATAAAAGCATTTAGATTTATGAGAGCTATTGATAGAATCAGATATCACAGATTTTGTGCATGTAATTTGGAATACCATATATTTGTACTGAACTTTGACAACAAATCGTGCATGCTTGGATGCCAGGTTCTCCATTACTCTCAAATGCCCCGAACAACCACTTCTAAAGGCAAAACCACTCTTCAATTTGCACAACCTGCTACACAATCGAAGGAATGGGGATGCTGGTACTTTGTTGAATATTCTATTTTTTGGGTGTTATATCTTGTTTGTCTAAGTAATTATTATTTTTAGCATGCTTGATTTTTACCACGTTTCAGGTCCAATAGGTTGTGTGGGTGTGTGTATAGTTACTAATAACTTTATGAAGCTATGGCAACTGATTTAAGTCCCTTTCTGTCCAATATTTTTGAAAATTCCGTCTTCATTGCGGTCCATCCCTAGTCGCCTAATTGCGGCATTTGGCTTGCCTTCATTGCAGCCTCCAACACCTTAATTGTGTTGGGTTTGAAGGGGTGGATTTAGTCTCACATTGCTTAGAGATATAGCATGTGTAGTGTTTATAAAGCTTAGGCAGCCCTCACTTTACAAGTTGGTTTGGTAGAAATGAGCTAGGCTCAGCTCAAGTTCCAAGAAATATTATTGAATTGGCTTTGTGTACTTGTTGAACTGAGAGGTTTGCTGTTGTGTCCTAAGAAGGAAGGAGGTTGGACCTTGGCAATTTTTGTCCAAGATCACCTCTGTAAAAGCTAAATGGCTATGATGTTTTTCCTTTGGGCTTGGGACCTTATTCCCTTCAAAATCGTATTATCCAGAGAAAAATGAAATAGATGTCAATTACAATGATATACAGATACACAATCCTAAATTAAATAGCTTCTGCTTGATTCTACCATATACACATGCTATACTACCATAAAATCAATGATAGTCTACTGATGCATGTGTATTACTTAAATTTTTCGCATTGACGGTTATATCTAGATTTTTCGTTTTTCTTGTATTCAGATAATTCCTCTTTAAATAACTGAAGATTTTAATTTGCTAATGACAGAGCCACTTGAGCTAGAGGAATACTTTATTTATTTGCCTCCTGAGCTATGCGAGCTGAAAATAGTAGGCTTTTCAAAGGATATTGGTAGTTCAATATCTTTGCTACCTTCAATTATGCATCGTCTTGGAAACTTGCTGGTTGCCATTGAACTGAAGCACCAGCTATGTTCCTCCTTTCCAGAGGCAGCTGAAATTAGTGCCCTTAGAGTAAGGCTGTATTAAATGCATGCGTTATTCCTTTTGACCAAAAAAATGCAGTATATATATAGTACTAGTACAGATTATTGTTTTAGTTTAGAGCTGCTAACAATCATGAATAATTTCTAGGTTCTAGAGGCTCTCACCACCGAGAAGTGTCAGGAACGTTTTTCCCTTGAAAGACTTGAAGTGCTTGGTGATGCTTTCCTTAAATTTGCCGTTGGACGTCATTTTTTTCTCTTGCATGACAGCTTTCATGAAGGTGACCTTACCAGCAAGCGTTCCAATGTTGTTAATAACTCCAATTTGTTCAAGTTGGCTATTAGGCGCAATTTGCAGGTAAAGTTATACTCGTGTTTTTTTCGTTACCTAAATAATAAAGTATTAATATTTGGGGAAGGGCTTTTACCAACAAGCCCTGGGTGCACTCTTTAGACACATTACCGGAAAAAATAAAACTTTTTTAAGCTCTTAAAGAGTGCACAGTGCCCCTGGTGCACTCGATAACATTTCTCTTTAGAGAATAAGATCCCCCAAATTTTGTAGGCAGGCTTTCAACTAACAGTACTACTACTAACCCTATAGGGGGTACTTGACCTCTAGGTGAGGCCAAATAACATAGGAATAACATAAACCCAAACCTAAATACAATTTTTAAGCAAGGATTCTGTTAGTCCTCCTATTCAGAATTACTAGTAACTGAAATTGAATGTGACAATTTCTATTCTGTCAAGCAGTTAATTTAAGACAGTTGTGGTTTATGTTTTATCTTTTGTCAGTTATGTTTCATTAATTAATTATTCATGTCAGTTATTTGGCTTTTATGTTGAATAAATAGGAAATTGGCAAGGCATAATGGGTTGTGGTTGTGGAGAAGTTATTAAGTGGTTAATTGTGAGTGAGAAAACCAAGCTCTCGATATCTTTGTGGAACCGTGTCTTTGTTTAACTTTTCTGTGTAACATTACTCTCGATGTCTCTTGATTGAGAACTTTTTTTCCCAAGGATTAATCAATAATATCCAGTTGTTGTTCACAAATACTTCCTATTGACACCCGTTTCCATCAGATTGTAATTACTGTAGTGCCGCATACTCTGATATAAAATTTAATTGAACGAGAAGTTAGTAATGCTAATAACCTAGATAACTTCTTTCTATTTATTGAGGTCAGTTTCAAGCTTTAAAATGCATATTTTTATTTAATGGCTAAGGTCGTTTAATGTGTCTCCTTGCTCTCTCTTCCAGGTTTATATATTTGATCAGGCATTTGATCCCTTCCAATTCTATGCATTAGGCCGTCCTTGCCCAAGAGTTTGTACCGAGGAAACTGAAGACAGCATACACTTATGTTTAAATTCTGGTGAGGAGAAAAGAAGTGTAACTCAAATCCGATGTAATAAAAATCACCATTGGTTGCACAGGAAAACAATTGCTGATGTGGTTGAAGCTCTGGTGGGGGCATTCATAGTTGACAGTGGCTTTAAAGCTGCATTTGCCTTTCTTAAATGGATTGGCATACAAGTAAATTTTGAAGCCTCACAAGTTGTTAATATTTGCACCGGAAGTGTTGACTATTTTCCTCTTTCTGCTGAAGTAGACATTCCTTCCCTTGAAGGTAGGTTAGGACATCACTTTGTTCATAAGGGTTTGCTTCTCCAGGCATTTGTACATCCTTCTTATAGTAAGCACGGAGGAGGCTGTTATCAGGTAAACACTTTTCTTTTGACTACCAAAGTATTGACTTTGGATAGGATTTACTATCTCTATAGCTCTGACAATTCTAGTAGTACATTTTGATCTTTATTTTTCAAAATCTGATAAATCTTTGCAGAGATTGGAGTTTCTTGGAGATGCTGTCTTGGATTATTTGATTACGTCATATCTATACTCAGCTTATCCCAATCTAAAGCCTGGCCAACTGACGGATCTGAGATCGTTGTCTGTCAATAATAAGGCATTTGCCTGTGTGGCAGTGGATCGTTGTTTTGATGAATTTCTTCTATGTGATTCAAATGCTCTGACCCAGGCAATAAAAAAGTACGCAGACTATATTAGAAGACCTATATCAGACTGTGGCAATAATGGAGGGCCAAAAAGTCCTAAGGTAGATACTGTGACCTTTTTATAATGTTGCAGCTCCAAGAAATTTATTGTTATTCATTTCAAATACATTTTCCTTTGCGAGATGACACTTTTACTTGAGTATAATGTTTGTATCCTTTTTGAAGTTCTGATGGATTGTTGTATTGCTTTGTAATTTTGCAAAAAAGCATATGGAGTCTAAATTGACATTATGGATTGTTTCAGGCCCTAGGTGATTTGGTTGAATCATGTATTGGTGCCGTTCTTCTTGATTCAGGATTTGATTTGAAGAAAGTTTGGAAGATTATGACTTCGTTCTTGGACCCAATCATGAAATTCTCATCGAGTTTGCAGCTTAGTCCTGTTAGAGATTTGCAAGAACTTTGCCAATCTCATAATTTGGAATTGCAGATTCTGCCATCAAAACATGCTAAAACATTTTCAGTTGAAGCAAAAGTGATTGGGGAAGGTGTATGTGAAAAAGTTTATGTGACCAGCCAAAATAAAAAAGAAGCTTCTAGAATTGCTTCACAGCTACTATTTTCAAAGTTGAAGGTAAAATAAGTATGCTTAGTTTTCTCATACTTTCATCCCCATTTTCTCAACACCAACATTGCAATTTCCTCATTGCATTGTGGCACAACATTTGAGTATATTGCTTTAGCTTTTTATAGAATTAGGAATTGGTTTGGCAGATTTGGGATGAGCAGCTTTGTTCTCTCTGAGAATTGGGATTATCTTTCTTTTGCATTTCATTTCTATTTTTCATCTTGTAAGGCACATGATTGCTTGGTGTATCTCTAACCACCTCTGGTAGTAGGAGTTATTTCACTCAATTCACTTTATTACTCAATATCTGTTTGGTTCCTATCATACACAACAGATGTATTTTCAATTATTGGAAAGAGAATTGCAAGTATGTGTGCCAAAAGTACATGCAGTAAATAAAGCGGTATTCCTGGGTCTTTGCTGTTTCTGCTGTTATTGTGTTATTGAATTATTGCTACTGTTATTACTATCATATAGAGAGATGCATTTTACCTTTCTCGGCTACAACTTCAGGAGTTATATTGCTTGTATTTAACTAAATGATTGAAGGAGCTATGGGTGTGGATGTGCAGGCTCAAGGCTTGAAACTGAAGTCAAAAACTTTGGAAGATGTTATGAAATCAACATTTAAGACGGAACCAAAACTCATTGGCTATGATGAAACTCCCATTGATGTAACAGATACTACCACCATCGGACAAGTAATGGTTAATGGAGACCTATGTAACAAGGCTAACCCAGAAATCCGCCCTATCCAGAAGGTATCTGCTGATGCATCCTCCTCGTGTGTGAAACCTGTTGTCCAACAGCTTCAATCTTCTCCTAAGGAAAAGCTTAGCGAAACCATTCGAAATCATGTTTGTGTTAGTGACTCATCGAAGACAGGTAATATTAAGAAAAACTGTAGTAGTTTTGTTGTGCCAAACACCTCTGTTCTATTGATTCTTACTGTGTTTTCACATTACTTGTACAATGAAACAGCAAAATCGCGATTGTATGAATTATGTCAATCCTATTGCTGGAAAGCTCCTTCATTTGAATGCTGCAAGGAAGACGGACCAGACCACCTTAAGTTGTGAGTCTCCCATTACCTTTTTTGTTTTAATTTTTTTTGATAAAGATATGTATAACTACCCAGATTTTGTGAAATTCTCTATTTCTCATTCATGTGATACAAAATATATGATACCTCGCAGCATAAAAAGCTCTCAGAATTTAGTGTTCGACGCGTTATATATGTTTTGTTTTATCATGACTCTGAGGATTTTGTGTTGATAACATTTGCTTCATTTTAGATTCACTTGCAAAGCAACGATGAAGATAGAAGAGGCTCCAGATACAGTTTTTGAGTTTATCGGGGAAGCCTTGCCAAAGAAGAAAGATGCAGCAGATAGTGCAGCTGAGGGTGCATTATGGTACCTGCAAAAGGAAGGTTATCTGCATAATGATGATGGTAATTGACACACTCCTAACAATTATATATCATGTAGCATAATCCGAAACAGTTCGGTATATGAGAACCCTTTTTTGACCAAAAGGTTGGTATGGTTTATACCATTGAAGACCACAAGAGTCCCAAAATGGAAATATGTTGTATGATAATGTGTTTGTAATGTCTAAGTTGTTTCTGCCGTAGTGTCTATACTAGTGTCTACACTGTCGCTTAATTTATGTAGTATATTTTCTATAAACAATGTATGATGGTGCGTGAGTAATTTTGGTTTGATATTTTACCGAGTATACTATATTTACAATAAATATATACAAATTAAAGAAAATGAATGAATTTTTTATTTGTCTTTGATTTATCTAAACTATTCTAGGAAATTTGATAAATACAATTAAATATTAATAATATTATTTTCTGATTGACAACCAAGAAGGACCATGAAACATACAACATACCGCAGTTTAGAAAAATCTTTGTACCTCATCTCATACTCGGGTAAGCATCAACTTTTATGCATCAAGTGTTCATATACGTACATGCTAATCGCAATTCAAATAAAGTTTTAATAAAAGTAACTTGATTAATTAAAATAATATAATTTCATTTTAAAATTTTAACAATAACAAATATTCAAAGATTTTAATTATTAAATCATGAAATAAACAACCACTTGTTATACTAAATTTAAAATGTATAATAGATGTATTTTTTTTTAAAAGTGACGAGCATAAGTTTTCTTTTATATATATATATATATATATATATATATATATATATATATATATATATATATATATATATATATATATATATATATATATATATATATATATATATATATATATATATATATATATATATATATATATATGTGTGAGTGTGCGCGCGCGCGAATATGAAGCAGCGTGAGTATGATAGTTTCCATACGTGCATTTAAATTCATTTATTTTAATAGATAATTATTAGTATGTGGATCTATTTTGTGGGTTTTTATCATATCCATTGTAATATTTATTTTGTGGGTAAATTCATTTATTTTAATGGATAATTATTAATATGCTTATCTATTTTGTGGGTTTTTATCATATCCATTGTAATATTTATTTTCTGGGTATCCATTATAGGTATTTTTTGTGGGTATATGACTACAATTGTCATCCATAATCATTGATGGAATATAATAGACTACATTGAGAGGTTTCATTCTAGTAAATTAAACATAACACTCTGCCAAATAAAGAGATTTTTTGTGGGTACTCATTGGACATGACTACAATTGTCATCCATAATCATTGATGGAATATAATAGACTACATTGAGAGGTTTCATTCTAGTAAATTAAACATAACACTCTGCCAAATAAAGAGGATGATGAGAATGCATGAATTGACTTATTTATTGAACAACAAAAAATATGTCATATTGAGTAATAGTTAAGTAGTTAAAGCTACTTGCAAGTCGTCAATACAATAACGGATCAATCAAAAGATCATTGTCATCATGATTGTATGTAACATTGACCTCATGATGAGTACTTACAAATAATATTTATCATTGACCTCATAAGAAGTATCTACTGGATTAGTCAGTTGGAGATCAACCATAGAAATCAAATGTGTGACATACTTATGTTGATGGAGGAAATGGCTTTAGACGTGGAACGGACCTCAAGGCCAAGAGAATATTATAGGTTACTGATCTTGACGGCTGATCAGAACTTGAAGTGGGTTAGAGACTTTGTCGGTGATGCTGAGTTGTAAGGATGAGGAGGGGTGTACCTGCAAGACACTCCGATGTTAAAGTAAGAATCAAATAAAGAGAAGACAAGTACAAAAAAATGTATGCCTTATGGTGATGTGGAATGAATTAGAATACCTGACCCTCTCAAGTGAGAGGGTTTTTATAGTGCCTCCAGCAGCTCGGTCATTGGTCCCTATTTTCGGGGCGAGATAACAGCTCCCTAAAGAATAAGTAACTGCTAGAAACTAGCCGTTAGAATGGGCAGAGTTGCTCGAAACTAGCCGTTGCCGCGGGCAAGAACACAGTCGCTGGCACGGGCGTCGTGATTGTTTCTGGATGGTGAAACCGTGTGTGACAGACAGAAATGTGACGAGGGGCAGTTGATCCTGGGGATCAGCTAGCCAGCTTTCCTCGGTAGAGGGGCAGAGGAGAGGAAGCTTCACTTTGCCCTTAGCTAGAAGAGTGAAGGCTATTGGGTCGTCCTAGAAGCATAAGTGAATTGGGTCATGCCTAGCGATTGGGCCAGTCTGGAACAGGAGCCCCCCAAGTCGTTTCTCATGAGCATAAAAGTGATGACTTAAGGGCAGCCAGCGATCCGAGGAGGAGTGGGCATGGTTGATGCTCGTTACTGAGATAAGATCGTTTTGTAGTGCTCAAAGGCGTTCACATTCGAAACATTGTCCTAAGTGCCCGACAGACGGAGAGACCAATGGTTGATGGGACTTGAAGGGATATTGTGCCACGTGGGCATCGAGCCACGCGTTGCATTTAATGCGTAATGATGGTTATCCTAGGGTCATGATGATGCACTACGCCGCACGTGCTCGTGCACGTGTCTCTGCTCCGCCTATAAATAAGGGAAGGAAGTTCTCATTTTCACTTTTCACTTCTCTTTCTTCTCTTGCTACCTGCTCTTGTCTTCGTCGCTCCTCCGCTGCACGCGCAACGCCTGGGGCTCGTCGACCACCTATTTTTCTTACTCGACCACGTAAGTTCTCATATCTTTTCTCTGTTTTAAGAGATTATCTTCTGTTTTGATTAATTTGCATCCGGTTAGGACAAAGCTAGGTAGAGTAGGGGTGGTTTCTGACGATCGTTGGTGGCTGGCGGTGGTTAGGTCATTTCCTGCCGTCGGCGCCATTGTTGGAGCCTCAGGAACTAAGAATTTCAGTTGATTTTGGCATCGTTGCGATGGATGGTGGATTTATAGCTGGTGGGATTCGTGCTTTTTCTGGTGGACCTTTATCGGAGTTCTGGGTAACTCCCCAGGAAGGACCTCCTCGCGTGGGTTTTGAAGGGTTGCTAGGGGCATTTCCTCACGTCGTTGTTGCGTTGTTTGAGTAAGGGATTAGGTCGGGGACGTTGTCCCCGGTATTATATACGCTCTTTCACTTGACTAGCGGTGGAAGGGTGGATTTGACTTTGTCATCGAAGTCACTTTTGTCCCCTGCTTTTCAGGTAAAGGAGATGTCTTACGAAGCTGAGGACAGAGTTATGAGGGACTTGTCCGAGGAGAGCTCCTTAGAAGATAGCAGCATGGATGGCACTTTTTCTTTATAGAATGATGACGAGGTCTTCTCCCCAAGCAGTACTCTGGACGAGTGGATCGTAGCTGAGCCTTGGGACCATGTCTCTCTTTTTGCTTCTTATACTCGAGATGCCTTCACCACGGTGGGGGCTGAGGGAGATTGGAGGGTCCACTTTACCCGGAAAGATGATCGAATATGATCGATATATGGGGAGAGGTTCTCCATGTACGAGTACGTCTTCAAAGAGATAGGGCTAAGGTTTCCCTTTACTAACTTTCAGGTGGCATTATCTGCACACCTAGATTTGGCGCCCTCGCAACTACATCCCAAATCGATTGCTTTCATACGGGCATTCGAGTTGACATGCGAATTTTTGGAGATAGAGGCCACTCTTCCTCTTTTCTTTACTGTCTTCCATCTTCAGCGCCAGGTTGTTGGCCGACAATTTGGATGGGTCTCCTAAAGCAGGGGAGGAAATTATTCAAACCCTTCTCTGAGTCCATCAGGACGTTCAAAGAGAGGTTCTACATCATCGAGCCTGTGTCAGAGAGGGCCACAGACTCCTCGTTCATCTGGGAGGTTTCAACGAACGAGAACGGGGAAACCCTTATTGACGAGGAGGGCAAAGTCCAGGGGAAAAGATTGTTGAAGTTCCTTTTTTGCTGGAGTTGAGACCACTTTACCCGGTCGACCGACGATTATCTCACCATTCCTCACATGTTATGGGACGATGATCGAACCAGCTATGCCAAGCTAGTGGCCTTCGTGGACGGTTTTCTCCCTGTCCAGTGTGTGAATCGGGGCGGGAAGATTATTTTAGAAGAAGGTGGGGGACTTGAGGTGGAAGCCCTATATATTAATACGAAGGAGCTCCTCGAGTACAGCATTCGTGCAGAGGCTTTAGAACTTCTGGTTAGTTATTTATTTCTTCTTAGCTTGCTCGTATTGTTATTTTCTCTGTTTACTAACGTGTGCCCATTATTTTGAAGGTAGGATGTCTTCGTCCCAGAAGCGCATGGTGAAGAATGTCCAGACAAAGATGAAAGCGGGCAAGAAGGTCAGAAAGAGCCGCCTGAGTGAGCAAACAGTTCCTCCCCCGACAGGGTCGGAGACTTCAACCTCCAGAGCCGCAGATACCCAGACTTCCCAGCTGCCACTAACTTCCCGGGTTAAGCGCCCTCGGACGGGCGAGTTCCTCGACCTGACTCAGGAGGGGGAGAATAGCAAGTTCGACCTACCTCCATGCTTTCTCAACCGGAATTTCTTTGAAGGATCCTCCCTCTCAGTTCTTCGGGGAGAGTCTTTGCATCTCGAGCAGCTGGAACGTCCGAGCAAGAGGACCATGCTGACCCAAGATGTCACTGCCCTGATGAGGGTCTTGGGCATGGTTGTGGTCTATACCGAGGAGAGGGATCTCCAATAGGCGGAGCTAAAAAAGTCCCAGGTTGCGGTCGTGGCTCTGGAAGAAATGTTGAAGGCCACGGAGGAGGCGAGAAGAAGTTCGTCGAGGAGGCAGTGAAGAAATACAAGGATGAGCTGGTCAGGGTTACCGAGGAGAAGGACAATGTAGTCGTGCAGAAGACAGTTGCGGAGGAGATTTTTGCCTCGTTGAGGGTTGCCACCGCTCCTGTTGAGGAAGAAAGCGATGAGCTGAAGAGTCTGAAGACTCGAGCCTAGCTCGTTACCCGTATTAATCAGGTCGAGGAGGATTGTGTGGGGATCGTTGAGAAAGCTTTCAACAATACCGTAGGGCAGCTGAAGATAGCGAACCCCAGGGTCGAGTTGTCTACTGATGGGACCGGGTTTCTCTATAGCGTGGTAGACGACCAAATCTTAATTCCAGACTTCCTCAAATTTGCCGAGGAGCAAGGGCAGCCTGCCCGTGACGAGGCTTAGTCTAAGGTAGACTAGTTTTCTTTTCGTAGTACTTCTGGCCTGCGTGTTGTAATCTTGTAATTTATTTTTTGTATGGGGCGGGGTCCCCTTTTATTGTAACAAGTACAATTGCGGCCCTCGTGGTCGCCCTATGTTAATATTTGTTTCCGGTTGTGTATGATTTGTGCATGTTATCACTTTGCTTTAAATTTGCTAAGTGTCACACGCTGCTCGTTACTTGTGTCTGTTGTATGGGTCATTCAAGTGAACAATTTTGTTAATCTCGGGGTTTGCTCAAAAAAATGATGTTCGACAGTGGGGGAAACCGGTCGAAAGGCTGGAATTCTTTCTGGGCATGAGAGCAGAGCTCAGGTCGCGTTTGTGGTCTGAGTTCGTGGCGTGAACTTCCCATTGCGAGCTAGGTGTTCTATCTTTCATGGTACGTTGGCGACGGCGGGCTCAATTGAGGGACCAGCATCGAGAAAGGGGTTTGCCCATTCTAGAGTAAAAGCTTCCCTTGAGTCATTTTAGTATGCAACGCTTGTACCTGAGCATGCACTTCTGGTCAATACATTACGCTCGTCGTGTCGGTGTAGCGCGTCGATGGTTGTGCCTTAGCTATAATATTGTTTTAGCTTTTCGGCGTTCCATGGTCGAGCGAGTTCATACCCGTTAAGATGTTCTAGGTAGTATGCCCCATTTTCTATTTTTGCTCAAACGCGATAGGGTCCTTCCCAATTTGCGGTGAGTTTGTCTTCACGAGAATCTTTGTGATTTCTCCTTAGGACGAGACTGCCCATTTGGAAGTCTCGCCGTATGACTTTGGCGTTGTGCCTAATTGCGATTTTTTCTTTTAGTGAGACCTCATAGAGGGCAGCTACTGATCATACCTCTTCGACAAAATCGAGCTCCTCTCTTGGTGCCTCGCTGTTGTTCTCCTCGTCTAGGGGAGCTTTAGTTCTCCTGGAGGGTACATGTATTTCGATGGGGATTATCGCATTGGTCCTGTATGCTAGACGAAAAGGGGTCTCTCCAGTTGAAGAGTGAGCGTAGTCCGGTAGGCCCATAACACGCTATGCAGCTCTTCGACCCATTATTTCTTGGTCTCGTCTAGCCTCCGTTTGAGACCTCATATGACCACCTTGTTGGCTTCCTCGACTTGCCCGTTCGTTTGCGAGTGCTCGAAGGACGTGAAATGTTGTTTGGTGCATGTTCGCACGCAATTTTCGTGTGAACAACCTCTGACCTCCTAATGCAGGTTTACTTGCGGGACTGGTCAAACGATTTTCAGAACACTTGGTTTGGGATGTATGGGAAAACGGTGGAATAATGTCTATTTGAAATAGGCTGGAAATTATTTGAAAGTGAAACTAAAAACTAGATAAATATGTGTACAAAGGAATGAGAAATAACTTATGTAAAGGAGTAAAAAACAAGGCAAAAACACTTTTAGAATTAATGACATAAATTGCTTATAAAAAAGGAAATGTAGACGTAATCGTACATCTTGTAGAAGTGAAAACTTTTTTCTCGTAACACTTTGGTACTCTGAGTGTTTTTCTTACAGTATTACAAAAACGCGTCTCTAAAAACAAAACACACATTGCTTTAAATAGAGAAATAAATAACTGCCATGTTGAATCTGGTGATGCCATGTGTTTGCCCACTACTTTTATAACTTCCCACGTCCTTGGATTTCAAATCCATTTCCCGCTCAAATAGTTGTCTCTTTGCATAGAACTTAGTTAACCCAGTCGACCGACGCCATCTGGGGTCGACCCAACAATCTTCCTCTTGTCGACGTCGACCCTCTTGATCAATAGTTTACTTAACCTGTCGACTAATCTATGCGTCGCTGCTTTCTAGTTGAAAATTATGGTCAACAAGATGCCCCCTCAAAAACCAGTTTCCACAGGATACTCTGTCGGCCAAGAAACTGAGCGTTTTGGTTCTATGGAATTTCGACCGTGTTTGGGTGTGACGCAACAAAAATCACCATTGCTTTCTGTCGATTCCACCATGCATCATCTATAGTCTGAAGTAATGATGGCACCTTTTTGCGCCACAATTTCCAAGACACGGCTAATCGAGTTGGTCACATCCCAATGTCATGGGTCTTTGAACCACCCCTGCTAACTTTTATAATCACAACCGTTTCGCCTCTTCCCTTGCATGCAACACTGCCTATAAATACTGCATTTTCGTCCCTTTGTTTCTCTTTCTCCACTCCTATCTCATTTCTATTCTCTAAAAGAACTTCTTTGTCTTCAATCTTCTAAAATCTCTACTTCCCATTTCAATTGCTTCTTCTAACATCTCCAAAACCCACACCACTGGGAATAACCCCATAGCTTTCGTTCTTTCTGAGGCTGATTCCCTCAAGCCTCTCCCAAATCCTACGTCGAATGACGAAAAGGTGGTGGCTACATGGAGGCGTTAGATGGTCACCCCCTTCGCCGATGCCGGAAAACTACATGTTTTCCATGGGCCATATCCTGCCAATAAGCCTAGCCACGAGGAGCTACAGGCGTTTTTCCCTTGTTTTCTGTTCACCATCCCCCCAACTTTTCAAAAAGGAGGCAATTTTGACTTAAAGTTCATGGAACCCAAAGCTTGTGTATTTCGGTCGATGCCCTCCCCAAGCAATAAGAATTACCTCTCATGGATGAACATAGTCCAAAACAAACGCTAAGAACAATGGAAGAAGGTTGGCATCTTCGACACCATCCAGCTGTCTCGAATTGCCCACAAGGTCAACCCTTGTCTCTTGCTAGCTGCAACATTTGTCTGGGAAGGTTCGACTAACACCTTCCAATTCCCTTGTGGCATGCTGACGCCAACTTTCTTCGACGTGGTGGCTATTACAGGTCTCTCCCCTCTGAGTGAGACGTTCGACCCAACTTTGGAGACGAATGCCACTTTCGACTTTGACAGGGATGGCTTCCAAAACTACATAGAAGATCACCATGACAAAGGTTATGCTGAGGTATCAGACGAAGAGCATATTTCCTTCCTGACTCTTTGGCTGTCTTACTATCTCTTCTGCCCTGGCTCACTAAAAATAGCCAAGATTTACATTAGCTTGGCAATCCAGATACACGAGGATCGACAAGTCTCCTTGGGTAAATTGTTGTTGTCTTCCCTCTACCACTCTCTTGGCCTGTTGGCCTTGAGAATAAAAATTCTTCACGACAACGTCAAATACCTAAACATATCAGGGCCCATGTGGTTGTTACAACACTTTTTCAATGCCACTTTTGAACATTAGATGGGTTATCCAGTGTCTGCTACCATGAAGCGCCTCGACGCAGATTGTCCAGTCGAAGGCGTTCGACTTGCTTTGATGACTACACAAGAAACCCCCAACAAAAATATCTTTATAAAATACCTCACTATGTTTGTTGAAGCGAACGTCTTCATTCCCAACATGGCCCCTTTCATGCACCGACGGTTTGGTCCATCGTGGTTTAGAAACCCTTTCCCTGGTGCTTCACCCTAGACAGCAGCTATGTCGAATTCAGTATGGCGGGAGCTCTTAACTCCTACCATGTTGTCGTTTCAAATCGAAATGGGGAATAATGGATTTGGCTTTATAAATTATTAGCCCAACCTAGTGGTCCAAAAATTTGATTTAAGCCAAATGATGCCGAAGTCTTTGGTGCATCACACCTCTGATATCGTGTGGGCTGGTCGACGGTTAAACTTGGCGGGTCACAAGAGCTGTATTAAATTTGCTAGGTCGACTCAGCACCTTGAGTTGCCAGTTTTCTCCTTTCAACCGTCTTTCTACACCACTGAAACTTTCAACGTTTGGTGGTCTGAATATCGAGATCAAATTTTTGACCATGATCTATTTCTGGAGAATGTGGCTGACGCTTTCTCCGCTCTAGAGGAGGAAGCCCCTGGAAAAACAATCTCTATTCCTGTTGAAAACCCTGCAAAAGCTTGTGTCTTCGAGGATCCCAAAAAGTACCTTTTTTACTTTTCTTCTGTCTTTTAATTGTCGCCATCTTATTTTGTCTGCCCCCTTTCAGGTTCGAAAGAGGGAGCCACCTTTAGCGTCGACCTCTACTAGGGTGGTGAAGAAACCAAAAAATCTCAATCTTTAGGTATTACTTGCTCTTTGGTGGCTTGTTTGATTTTGTTTATCCTTGTCTACCCACTATTTTTCGTCTAGGTCATTGAAAAACCACCGGCTACTAAAGACGGTGTTTCTGACGAAAGTATCCAATCCCGAGTCTTTCTTTCTGATTCGTCAAACTCTCCTCCTGCCACTCCCTTGGTCAAAAAGAAAAAAGCTTCTATAAAGAGGACCCACTCGAGAACGGTCACCTCGATAATGAGGCATGTTGTTCCTAGAAACGTGACTGAAGTTTTCCCCACTATAGCCACCAAACTCCCTTCAGCACAAGATACTGTTGAGGTATTTTATTGTCCTTCTCTAAACATTATATATTTTCCTTTTCCACATGAGTGTCTTATTTATGCTATACTACGCAGGAAAATACGTTCGACACGACTGTTAATGTAGATTTGGATCAAGCCACAACGACTGCTGGAAATCCTACTGACTCGACACCTCTGTTTAGCCCTCAGAAGGTCGATGAATTCTAGGGGACATCGACAGAGGAGAATCCAACAGCATAAACTAACTTTGGTTATCACACAACTGAGGCTGATGGAGATAACGCGGCCATTGGTGACAAAGACAATCCTGTGATTATCCCAGCCGCTGTCGAAGGTGCTCCGAATCCTCGAGGTTCAACCAAAGGTGGCCCTTTTGTTGAAAAAATACCTACCCCGACAGAAATTCGCGCTATGAAGGAATCTAATCCAGCAGAAGCCTTGAAGGCTCTTCTAAAACTTCGCCAATCGACCGTGGATGCCACCCATGCTGGTTCGACGGCCACTCTTAACCCAGAGATGGATGATTCGTTTAAACTAAAACTTCAACAATTGAAGACGTATTTGTTTGAGGACGAATTTCTAAAAGTGGTGGCAGAAGAGTCGGTTGTGGCCTACGATGTTTTTAAAATCCTGGAAGAACTTTCTCTTTTTAACGTGCCTCCCCCTATGGCCAAATACTTTATTGATTTTGAGGCTTTCTTCACTCAGCTGGCGAAGGACATGTCGATGTGTAAGCAGGCCGACGCCCAAATCAGGGGGAAGATCAACAAAATGAAACGTGTGGTATCTCAGTTTTGTTTGTGAGAAAAAACTTGAAGATTTTGAAGCCACGAAGAAGGAACGTTCTGACAAATGTCAAGCCCTCGACCAGCAAATATCTGACTATCGAGCCCAAATGGAGGAATTGAAGAGGAAGATTGTTGAGGTTGAGAAGCAGAAGGCTTACTTATATTTCGATGAATCTCAGCCAGCTCAGGAGGTAATCGACCAGGAAGTATCCCAAGGGATAACTCGTGTTGAAACCGCCCTTGCACTCAAGAAAACCATTGATCAAATGTGGCAGAGGAAGTTTCTTTTGGAAAACAGGATGGATCATGATAGGACCCTTTTTGAAGGCTTAAAGGCCAAGTTTCCTGCATAACTGTATTGTTTTAAATTTTATTGATATTCTGGTTGTAACTCCATTCTGGAGACATTTTGTAACTGTGTTAGCCTTCCACCACCGTAGGCCAATTATCAATGAACATTATTTTGGATTCGAACTTCTTGTAACATAGATCTATATTTTTTCAAATATTTCCCATTTACCCTTATGATTCGTTGGTCTTCACCAATCTCTCGAATCTCATATACATTGTTGCTGAACATTTGGGCTATCTGGAATGGTCCCTCCCAATTTGGTGACCACCTCCCTAACCTTCGATCTCGTCGATCTATTGGCAAAACCGTTTTCCATACATAGTCATTAACTGCAAAGGTCTTTTTTCTTGACCTTCTTTTTGTACACCCTGGCCACGCGTGCCTTTTGGTGTAATAACTTGTCTAATGCTACCATCCTTTCTTCGTCTAAGTCCACAAATTTTTCTAGCATCATGCTTTAGTATTGCTCAAACGAGATCTCATACTGACATTGTACTTTAATTAACTGTAGACAAATTTATGTAGGCAAAATAACATCATGACCGAAAGTCAAATGAAACGGAGTCGAACTGGTCAAAACCTTAGGAGACGTTCGACAGACCCACAAAATGTGATCCAACGTCCTATGCAAGTTATTGGGCTTTTTAGAAACGTGCTTCTTAATGAACCCATTTAACACCTTGTTGGAAGCTTTGACTTGCCCGTTCGCCTGAGCATAATACGGTGTTGAAATGATCAATTTAAACCCTGTCTCTTCTGCAAATTGCTGCACCTTTCAGCTAACGAATACGGAGCCTTGGTTCGATGTGATGGTTTCAGGAACCCCGAACTTGTTGAATATGGTTTTGGATGAATTCGATTATAATGTCTTGGTCCACTTTTATCAAAGGTACAACCTCTACCCACTTTGTGAAACAATCTATCCCTACAAGGATGAATTTTTGTTGTTTCAACGAGGTTGGTCGGATCTCCCCTATAATGTCTAATGCCAATCCATGAAAAGGCCACGACTTAACAATGGAGTTCAACTCACTAGCTGGTACGTGTTGGACGTTTGCATGTCTTTGACAATCTTGGCACCCCTTTGCGAATTCTATGTAATCCTTGAGCATACTTGGCTAATAAATTCCTTGTCGAAATAATAGCCACTTCATTTTGTGGCCATCTTGGTGAGACCCACATGCCCCACTATAGACTTCTGAAATTGCTAAGTATGCATCTGCGTTCCCTAAGCATCTAAGCAACACCCCCTCTGGCGTCTTTTTCCATAATTCATTCCCCATTAAGACGTAACTTAAGGCTCGATACTTAGTCTTTCTATCAACTGTCCCTACTGGATTCTCCAAATACTCGACGATTGACTTCCTCCATTTTGATGGTGACAGATTGCTGATAGCGAAAATCTCACAGCTACCCAAACTGGCAACTACTTTCCTTGTCGGGCTGTCTATTCTGTCGGCTTCTGACAAGCTGGATGCCAATGGTAGTACCTTAGACACCACCTTCTCCTTAACTTCAATGAAGTCTCCCAGCTTTTCCACCGATACTTTGTACCCAGAGGCGATTTGTGTTAAATCGTTAGCCTCTTGATTTTCTATCCTGGGTACATGCGTAACACTAACAACCTCGAAGCATTCTAGAAGTCGTTTCATCATTGCGAAGTACACCACGAGGTATTCTTTGACACACTTATACTCTCGTGCGATCTGTTTAATCACCAGTTCAGAGTCACCTTTTACTTCGATCCTCCTAGCACCTAGATCCTTGAGGATCCTAAGGCCTGTGATTAAGGCTTCATACTCTGCCTCATTATTAGAACAATTTTCGTTGACCCTATACTTAAATCTAGTAGGATAGTCGTGTGGGGATATTATCAGGATCCCAACGCCCGTTCCATTCTTATGACTTGATCCATCAAAATATAATTTCCAAGGATCTGTGTTGACCATCAAAAGCGGTGATTCGACCATGTTGTCGTTATTTGTCCCTTCATTGCCCTCAGCGGGATATATGTCAAGGCGAATTCAGTCAGCGCTAATGCCCACTTCCTAATTTGACTATGCAAAATAGGTTTAGACAACATATCCTTAATAATATCAAAATGTGAAGACACATAAACTTCAACTGGCTTTATATATTGTTTTAATTTCATATAGGAGAAGTACAAGCATAGGCACAACTTTTCGATCATGGAGTACCTAGTTTCAGCATCTATCAACATTCGACTAAGGTAATAAATGGGTCTTTCGATGCCATAATCATCATCTTGTACTAACATGCTTCTTATGGTTACGTCTGATGCAGCGATGTACAACCTCATGCTTTTATTCATACTGGGTGGCAATAAAATATGAGGCCTTGTGAGGTATCCTTTTATGGTGTCGAAGGCCTCATGTTGCTCCTGCCCCCAGTGAAATTCACTTTCTTTCTTGACCTTGAGCAATGGTGAGAACACCTTCGTCTTGCCACTTAGGTTTGATATAAACCTTCTTAAAAAGTTTATCTTCCCCAACAAAGACTGGAGTTGCTTCTTTGTCGAAGGGGGCTTCAGGTCCAAAATTGCCTTGGTTTTGTTTTGGTTGATCTTGATGCCTTTCTTGTGGACCATAAATACCAAGAAGTCCCCTGCATGCACACCAAAAACACATTTTAGTGGATTCATTTTTAATCCATATTTCTTCATTCTTTCAAATGAGTGTCGCAGGTGGTTCAAGTGACCATCTTCCGATGAGGGTTTTATGACAATGTCGTCAATGTATACCTGCACAAAATTTTCAATAAAGTCATGAAATTTAGCATTCATGGTTCTTTGATAAGTTGTCCCAGCGTTTTTTAAACAAAATGGCATAACCACCCATTCATATGTTCCCAAGGCCCCCGGGCATTGGGACACCGTTTTTGGCACATCATCTTTGATTATGAGGATCTAGTTGTAACCAGAGTACCCATCAAGCATACTCAAATACTCAAAATCTGCTGCTGAATCGACCAACATTTCTGCCACTGGCATTGAGTATTTGTCCTTAGGGGTAGCATTATTTAAACCCCTAAAGTCTATACAGACACTCAGACTCCCATTTTTCTTAATAATTGGGACTATGGTTGCCAACCATTCGACGTATCTTGCAGTCTTTATGAACTGACTTTTGAAAAGTCTCTCAATCTCCTGCTTGATCTTTATAGTGATTTTTGAAGCAAAACATTGTGGCTGCTGCTTTACTGGCCTTTTTCCTGGTTGAATTGGAAGTCAGCGTTCCACCACACTCCGACTTAGCCCAGGCATTTCATCGTAATTCCAGGCAAAGCAATCTTTGTATTCCTTCAATACCTTAATCAATTTAAACTTCATCTCCGACCCAACCTTAGTGCTTACGTACGTGAGCCTTTTTGTTTCCCCATCTCCCAGGTCGACTTCTTCGAGTAGATCTTGGGCTTGCATTCTTAGCAGCTTGATTGATGGGATTTTCTCAAACCCCAAAGGCTTATTGTCATAAATGCAATCGAGCCTCCGACTTTCTGAAGTTGTTGTTTGCCCTTGTCGGCCAATCATTTGCTTATTGTTGTCGGTGTCTCCAGACATGTTCTATTTCTTTCTTGCTTCCAACGTCGACTTTTGTTTGTTTTTAGCCAAATATGTCAAAATTCGAGTTGAACTCTCTGACTCAATAGTCACTTTCATCAATCGTAGGCCACCTTGTGGGTGGAAATTCTTCTGTGGGCGTCATTGCAGTGTCAGCAGCATCCCAAACGAACCTGTAGTCAGGATCTAAGTTCAAGACGCGACCCATGTCAATAGAAGTGTAAGATCCTGACCCATCATCACAAGGTTCCACATTTTCTAGATGTTGATCAAAGGATTTCTTGGTACCCTTTTGTTTCATCTATCCTGTAATAACTTTGGTCAACTTCGATGTTCTCAATGATGTCGTCCTTCCGCCAAATGCTCAACCTTTGATGGAGTGTTGAAGGCACTGCCCCTATCCCATGGATCCATTCTAGACCCAATAGGAGGTTGAAATTTGCCTTCGAGTTTATGACCATAAAGAGCTTTGACCGGGTAGTGGTACCCATAGCTAGGTCAACTTGGACCACCACCAAAATGTTGATAGTTTTGACTTTGTAGTTGGATAGAACCATGTTGTGTTATCAGAGACTAACTTCAATTTTTCAATCTTTGTGAACAACAAATGAGGCATTAGATTGACATCTGCTCCTCCATCTACAAACACCTTGTTGACGGCTAAGTCGTCGAACTTTACTTTTATGAACAATGGTTTCAAGTGGTACATCATCCCAGGACTAGGTATTTCGAACATAGTTGTTCGTTCTTCCACCACCCTGTTGTTCATCACGTAGTAGCATATAGGCTTGTCCGCAGTAGCCTCCTCTGCTAGAAAATCCTCTTTTGTTTTAGAGACTTCCGACACCTTATCATATTCTGTCGGCAATATCGAAACGATGCCGCAGTTCACCACAAAGTCTTCGCCATAGGTATCATCATTGGTGTCGTCATACATATCTTCGTCGAAGTTGTCTTCCAGTGAAGGGCCATATTCCTCCTCCGAATGGGGAGTGTACTCCGGTTCTTCGTCTCACTGGGGAGAACACTCCGACTCTTTCTTGTTTTCACCCTCAGATGTATACTTCGAACTCTGGGTTGACACCACTCCTTTCTCTCTGGAATTCTCGACCGTCACGACCGTTGTCTAGTTCGTCACCATTTTTTCTTTTTCGACCCACCTCGCCTGTGGGTGATGCATTTTCAAGACCGCGGGTCCCATAGGTTTTAGAGTCGAAGTCGAGGCTTCTCTTGTTGCCTTTTTATTTTGTTGATATCGCCTCCACTGGATTCTTGTCATAGGATTTTTCCCTTTGTAGTTGGGGAAACCCTGTAACCTCTGGGCTCAGCATCCTTGTCTGAGGCCTTTTCCCTCTTCTTCATATCCAAAACCTTCCACTTCGGACACTTGTTCCCTTGTTGGCTCACATGCGCTATCTACTTATCTTGTAGGGTATTGGAAGGTGGCACAAAGGTCTTGGGCCATGTTGGTCGGAACAACTTTATGTATTCTTTGTTTCGTCGAGAAGCACCGTTCTTGTCAAACACAAACCGAGAGATCTGTGGCTTACCATCTATAGTGCCCCTTTAGTTGCTTCATACTTCTCAACATCCTTTTCGTCGAACACGGCGTTGCATTTCAGGCATAGCACAACCTTCGACTCGCTCACCCTGTACTTCTTCTGGAAATCAGTCATACTTTCTCCAGCTCGAGGGTAAACTGCCTTGAGCTTCTCTTCAGTCTTCTTGTCGGGACCATCAGTAGTCTCGATCATAATGCACTCAACCATTTTAATTGTCTGGCATTCATTGAGACCTTCAGTAGCCTCTATCATCATGCAGTCGTATAGCTCAGAATACAAAGCCTCTTCGACTTTTAGAGGATCTGTGTCCACTGGCATTTTGAGCGTTTCTCCGAATTGAAGTCGACCTTCCTTCAAAGCTTTCTGCACCAAGTCCCTGAAAAGAACACATTAAGATGTCTTATGACTCAGGAAGTTATGAAATTTACAAAATCCCTTTTTTCTTTTATTTTAGAGGGGGATCTTTTTCCCCAGGAGGGACAATAATCTAACCATCTTTAACCAGCAAATCAAATATTTCATCACACTTAGATACATCAAAAGTATACGTTTTTGCGACATATTTGTCTATTTTTTCAGTTTCAACCGGATTTTTCCCATTTGACAGTTTTAATGATTTGCATGTGTACGAGGGTCCTGGCTTTAGTTCAGCCACGTTGATCATCGACAAGTTCCTCATCAGTAGATGAGTATTCGCCAGCGGCCACATATGAAACTTTCTTTTTTTTATGGAATCTATTGGCTTGGGTTTTCTCCTTTTTTAGACGCTCGGCCTGGAGGACTCTGTCAGCTAGTTGAGCCACATCTCTAAGATATTGTGTATCTAACTTTTTCCTGATCGAATAATCTAGGCCACCAGTCGCTATTTCAACTAGTTCGTGCTCAGGGACTTGTGTGAAGCATCGCGCTTTTAACAGTTTAAACCTGTTAAGATATTGGTCTACTGATTCTATAGTCTTTCGCTTGAAGCTGGCTAACTCTTTCAGAATAATTTTCTATTGCCCCATGTAAAAATGTTCATGAAACAATCTTTCCAATCACGCCTAGGTCTGGACAGACTATGGTGGTAAAGTGGTTAACCAAGTGAATGCATTCTTGGTGAAGGAACTGGGGAAGTATTTTAATTTCAAATCCTTGTTGTTCGCTATGTCGCCAGCTTCAGTTTGGTATCTGGTAATATGCTCAACGGTGGACTTCTCGGTCTCTCCGGCAAATTTGGTAAACTTTGGCACTTTCCACCCTCTGGGAAACTCTGTTTGTAGGAAAAAGTCTGGTAGCAGGGATGTATATATTGGTCGTCGAAGGCCTGGATTCGCCCCATTGCGAACCATGATTCGTTCCACCATGGCTTCGTGTCAAATATGTTTGACCATACATTCAGGGTCCCAGTTTCTATGAACTAAGACAACGGGAGGCCTTTGGGCCATCCTAGGTGTGTGTTTAGCCTTGTGGGGCTGTTGTTTAATTGTTTCGTCAAAGACTTCGTCTTGTCGAACTGGCGTCTTCGATCAGGTGGAGGCGTCTGTCGGCCTATGGCCATAGGAGCACCCAAAAATCATCTATCCGCGTCATCTGAGTCGCCAGTTGTTGGTAACTCTGAGCCGATTCGTGTATTAGTGGCCTTAATATGGTGCCCATTTTCTGGGTCAGCATGTGAACCTTTTCGTGGTTACTTTCATCCATTGGTTGCATGACGGCGACAAAACTTGACGTAAAAGTTGGGAACGAAAGTGATGGAACACTAAACTCTAGGGGCCTCGTGTCTTGGTTCGTCAAAGGCCCTAAACCATGATATGGGGAGAATGTTGATAAAGAGCTTTCCCCAAGCAGTGGGCCATTGTGATGCAGGCTCGACATAAACTTTGTCGGCATCCCAAAGGCCCTAGGGACTGGCATTGTGAAACTAGGCATATATTGCCCCCAGCCCCTGTCACCATGAGCCTAGGTTTAGGTCGACGTGACGTCATGACTGGCCATCCTTGACCCGTCGACACCGCAGACACAGCGTCAGTGTTGATGTCAGTTGTTTGAGTCACAACCATATTTCCCTCCAAAGACAGTTCTTCATTTGGACGTGGTATCACCATCTTACCACTACACAAATGCATGCACCCAAACCCTAGAGTCCCACCAGGTGTACCAATTTGTTCACATAGTTTTCGCGCGAACAACCTCTAACCTTCTAACGCATGTTTACTTGCGGGATCGATCAAACGAGTTCTAGAATACTTGGTTTGGGATGTATGGGAAAATGGTGGAATAATGTCTATTTGAAATAGGCTGTGAATTATTTGGAAGTGAAACTGAAAACTAGATAAATATGTGTACAAAGGAATGAGAAATAACTAATGTAAAGGAGTTAAAAACAAGGGAAAGACACTTTTAAAATTAATGACATAAATTGCTTATAAAAAGGAAATGTAGACGCGATCGTACATCTTATAGGAGTGAAAACTCTTATCTCGTATCACTTTGGTACTTAGAGTGTTTTTCTTACAGTATTACAAAAACGCACCTCTAAAAAAAAACATGCATTACTTTAAATAGAGAAATAAATAACTGTCATGTTGAATTTGATGATGCCACATGTTCGCCCACTACTTTTATAACTTCCCACGTCTTTGGATTTCAAATCCATTTCTCGCTCAAATAGTTGTCTCTTTGCACAGAACTTAGCTGACCTAGTTGAACGACGCCATCTGGTGTCGACCCAAAAATCTTCCTATTGTCGACGTCGACACTCTTCATCAACAGTTTACTTAACTTGTCGACCAATCTCTGTTTCATTGCTCTCTGGTTGAAACTTCTGGTCAATAGTATCCAGATGGGGGATGAACTCTTGGAACTTTTTGTCCGTGAACTGTGTCCCGTTGTCTGTGACGATTGCCCAGGGGACGTCGAAGCGAGCAAGGATATTTCGTTTGTAGAAGCTAAGTATATTTTGGGCCGTTATTTTAACCAGAGCCTCTGCTTCTATCCACTTTATAAAGTAGTATACACCTACTATCAAGTATTTGTTCTGGTTTGACCGTACGATGAACGGTCTTAGGGTGCCCAAGCCCCACCATGTAAAGGGCCACGGGGAGGGCATTGCTTTGAGCTCGTTAGGCGGTTCCAGATGCATGTTCCCGTGATATTGGCATTTGTCACATCTTTTCACGTGCTCTTTTGAGGCTGCCTTGAAACATCTCCTTGCTGCTTCAATGTCTTCGTACAGGATGGACACGAGACCCTTGGAAGTGTAGTACTTCATTTTTAGATGCACGGTTGATGGCACGACTACCAATTTGGCCAAAGTTGGCCATCCGAATATGCATTGGTAGGGGGATGGTCAATCAATGACCAGGAATTGGACTTTGATGGACCTGGCCGTTACTGCCACCCCGAAAGTGACGATCAATTCCCCGTACCCCCAAGGCTTTGTGACTGATTCGTTGGTGCCTTGTAGGTTGGAGCCTACATAGGGCGCCAGGTATGTCTCGTCTAGCTGAAGTGTGGAGAATAGCTGGGAATACGTGATGTCGACCGAACTTCCTTAATCAACCAGGAATCCGCTGAACGTTGAAGTTGGCCATCTGGAGTCTCATGAGTAGAGGAATGCTGGAGTTATGAGCCTTGCCGAGGAGTTCCTCGCAGCAGAAGGTGATGGGGATCGACTCTCCCCGAACTTTATCAAGTGTGGAATTCTGGCCCGAGCTTGTGCTAAGGAGATGCTCGAACTTCCTTTTGACGGATCCCACGGTCACCTTGTTAAAACCCCATCCTGAAGGAGAATTCCACCTGTTATCCTATATTAGCTACTTTGGTTAGGGATGTTTTGGCAACACCTGTTTCAAGTGTAGCATCCGAAAGTGCTTTTAGTAGTGGGGGGAGAATTTTAGACATGTATCGGAGTTCTTTGAGTTCGCCAATGGTCAAGGCGCTTATTTGTTCTCAAAACTGGTTGATGCCTTCTAACAAGAACTACTCAAAAGTCCTTGATCTGCTTGAAGAATATGACATAACTGATTCTATAGTTTTAGGTACTTTATGAAACAAAACTTTATCTTTTTTAACATTATTTTAATAACTTTAGCCTCGTTATATTTTTGGTATCTTGCAGAGTTTCGTGTAGGTGTTACCGTTGGAGCAACTGCTTCTGAGCAAGCTGGACCTGTTTAAATCACCTTTAGGTATATGTTGAATTTTTTCTATTGTATATGCAACCACAATTTTTACATATATATGCCACAAACATTCTATTGTATATGCAGTCATTCAGAACATGTCCCCACCATTTAAGAATTCAACATTCTATTGTATATGCAGCCATACTAAACCATTTTTTCTCTTGTACTTGCAGCCACTTTTTGAATTTTTATGGAGTCTTGAGTGACTCGTAATATTAAAGTCATTATAATTAGTAAATCAGTTTTGAAGCCATGACTCATAACATTTTGGGCAGCCACTACTGTTTTCATAGTAATTCAGTGTCAGAAGTTTGTTTTGGGTAAGGAATCCATGTTACAATTTCTTTACATGTAATAATTTTTTTGTCATAAATTGCTTTATAAAAGATAGCAATTATGTTTCTTTTTTAAATTTAACAATTGAACCCCTTAAATGGCTAATATTTGTTAAATGTATTTCTATTTGTAGCAAATCCAATTCATGATGAAATAAGGACACCTATGTGTGATCGTGCTCGAAAGCCTTGTGCACCAATGAATCTTGCTAGATATTTTCTAACATCTTCCTTCTCTACTGAGCTTAATATGTGTTTTGATTTAGCCCCCACTTTGGATCTTATATTATGGGTGCAAACATGTTTGAGGTATCAGGTATGAGTATGCCCATTGCACATGTTGAAGAAAGTTGGAAAATAGTTGAGTTTTATAGCAACAAGGTACTCTTGTAAGTTTTTGCAATACACCTCAAGTAGTCAACTGATCTATAAAAATATTATGATCTCTGTGCCTCTATTTATGTTTGTTTGTTGCAAGAAGTTTTATATAATGCTCTCTTTAGATAACTGATTGATGTATTGGTAAATCAAGAAGCTATTGTATAATTGAGAAAAGAGAATAATTTGTGTGCAAATGTTTGAATTATTTTAGGCAACTATTATTTTTATGTTACATGTTTGATACAATTGAGAAAAGAAACTATTGTAACTTACTGCTACCTAATTGTTTGTATTATGGTGTTAGATTTTCTGTTACTTTACTTGTTGCTTTAAGGGTTGTTTCTAAGAAGCTATTGTATTCAAAATTGATTTCAAGTCCATTTCTATTTTGCAGCCAAAAAGAGTCTAAGCTTTTGTTGCTGAAGTAAGTGTTCTTTTGTTGCTAAGCTAGAAGGATCAGCATGCAACATAAAAGAAATTATACTTTTGTTGTTGAAGTAAGTGTTCTTTCTACTAATAATAGATTGTTTAAGCAAAATCTACTTGTATGTACTTTCTGACATAAGTCATTTTCTTCTGAAAGTTCACTAATCAAGGTGTTTTAGGGGTGAAATATGCATTATGTTTGCATCTGGCTCCAACTCTAATGCCTTTCTTTGTCAACCGACATCTTCAGAAGGCAACATTATGTATGAGGTGAAATATAATCCATGTTTTGTTGCACACATTCTGGTTATGATTTTTGTGTGTTTTTTAGTTTTTTAAAATTTAGATTTATCTTATCTATTGTGGTTATATCAGGAATTCATGGAATGTTATTCTTTGTAATTGTGGCAATGTTGTTGGTGTTGTTTATGATATGTTGATGATGTTCTTTGCCATTTATCTATTTTGTTTAACTTTTTGTAGGTTTGATATATTAGATTCACTACAACAACTCTAAAAGCTACTTACAAAGAAGCAGGACCAATGAACATGAAAGTTATGATTGATTGTGTTATGTTATTAAATTTATATTGGTTGTTTTAATGTGTGTTGGCTATTTGAGCTGATATTTATATGCTCAAAAAACTTATATTTATATGGTCCTTGTAAGTATCAACTTTTATTCTAGTAACTTTGTTCGTATGTTATAATGTTGCTGAATTTGGTTCAGTTTTAAAAATGATAATTTAGTTTTAATTAACTCAGATTTAGTCTAGATTTCCAAATTGAAGTGAATAATGAGTTCAAATAACTGAGATTTTTAAAATAAAAATAATCAGATATTTAGTGATAGACTTTTATTAAAAGTAAAAATTTGAAAAGTCCAATAAATAAAAAGATAGATTCGTGATTAAAAAATATATATTTGAACATATTTAAAATTGGTTCATCATTGGCCCACTACTTAATAAAAAATTGGATAATTTCTAAATTGGCCCATTTATTGTTAAACCGAGTTATGAATCCAAAATCGACAAAAAAATTGAACCCGAAAAAACCGAACTTTAAATTGGGCGGAAATGGATCTTTATTTCTCTACCAATAGTTTGGTCGGTTATGAGTTTTGGACCCGAAAATCGAACCGGCCCAACTGTTGTCCACCCCTAGCAGATGCCATTCACTTAGAAGCATTCTAGGTCAAAGCCAACCTTACTACCAAAGGAGTAATCAAGG
This sequence comes from Lathyrus sativus, assembly GCA_963859935.3. Lineage (NCBI taxonomy): Eukaryota > Viridiplantae > Streptophyta > Magnoliopsida > Fabales > Fabaceae > Lathyrus > Lathyrus sativus. The sequence goes on from CAWUDS030002140.1 coordinate 113,659, forward strand.
GTTTGCCTTCCAGATTCTTGATAGAGAAAGCCTTTTTCTTAGCCAAAGAGAACAATATGGATGCCTTCGAAGCTATCCTTGCGCTACTCATTTATGAGTTAGTTTTGTTCTTGAACATTGACGAGTTTGTTGATGTTAATGTTATCTGGATCTTTCTAAGTGGAAATCATGTGCCTACTTTGCTTGGTGACACCTACCATTCCATCCATCATAGGACTCTCAAAGAAGGTAGCGCCATCTTGTGTTGCGCTCCTCTATTCTACAAGTGGTTTATTTCCCACTTGCCTTAGACTGAACTCTTCAAAGAAAATCCAGACAAGCTTAGATGGTCTCAAAGGCTCATGTCTCTTACTCACACTGATGTGCATTGGTATGACCCAACCTACGACAAGGGAGCCATTATTGATAGTTGTGGCCAATTTCCCAACATACCTCTTCTTGGTATTCGAGGTGGAATTAGTTATAATCCAATTCTTGCAAGGCGTCAATTTGGGTTCCCTATGAAAGAGAAACCTAGCAACATTCTATTGGTCGGTTTCTTCTATCTCAGGGAGGAAGTTAGTGTCGAATCTAAGGACATAATTGTGCATGCTTGGGGGACAATTCATAGAAGGACCAAGAATGATTTGGGGAAGAGGAGCTGTGTAGCCTTTGAGCCTTTCGTTCAATGGGTCCAGTCTAGAGTTTGTGACCTTAAGATGCCATACCTTATTGAAAGACCTTCACAGCCACCCATTGCATCGTCATCTATTATCCCCATTAAGCGTATGGAGGAATATTAAAAAGTGTTTGTGAGGATGAAGTTAAAGCGAGATACTTGGGAAGGAAAGTACCATGCTATCCATGCCGAGCAGATAGAGATGAAGAAGCAGCTAAAGGAGAAATACGACTTGATCGAGCTACTTGAGAGGTGTGTTGTGGAAAGGCATGTGGCGCAAGAGAATTTATTTGTCTCTAGCGTGCAACCAGTTTTTAGTACTCATGAGTATTTCTACTTTCCTCCAACAGGTGCTTGGAAATGGATCATTGACAAGCTTGTGTTGGAAAACAATGAGTTGAAGAGAAGGAAGAGGATGCGTGAAATAAGACCTTCTTAGATGGGATTCCTTAGGACCCATTAGGCTTTACTTTCTCCCTTTGTATTCTGGGTTTCTTGTTTTGTACTTCAAAATTGTAACTCCTCCTATTATTAATGAATGAAGTTTTCTTGTTCCAACATGTGTTGTTTCTTTTGGATGTTTACAAATATAACTTTTGAGTTCCTCGAAATATGTTTGCATTGTGCATTGGCATACATCATTAGCATTGCATCCTTTGTATCATTGCATCCTTTGTATTTTAGGTTCTCACTTTTGCTTCTTCCTCACTTTAGACAAGTTGAATCACCGATACAATTCTCGAGCAGACCATCAGCAAAGAATGGACCAGTTAGAATAAGAAAACAGGGCATTCCGTGAAGAAGTTACAACACTGAAGGAAAGCTTAGAGAGGCTCAATGGTATGATGGAAGCGTTAGTGGCTGCCATAATCATTCATCACATAACTCACAAGAACATATCCATAGGATTGTAATCTCAGAAGTTGTATCCACGCCAATCTCAGTGGCGCCAATAAGTGAACCACAATATACTATGCCTCCTGGTTATTCGTGGGGTATGCTTCCTCATTTTGTTCCAGTTGGATACTGTTGTACCCCAAAATTTGACCATCCTCTTTCTTTAATTGGCTTTTATTTCTTTGCATTTTCGCATTTTTGCATATCATAGCATCTGTTCTTGGGACATGGGATCAAGGTTTTTCTGTGGCTCAGGGCTCTTTTAGTGCAAGAGACTAGACAACGAGCATCAGAGGCTCCGACATTTATTTTGCCTGGCGATCGAGCGGTCGATTTTATTTTATTTTTGCATGATAATTTGTAGCTCAAGAGGCAACATTCAAGCTATCTCAGGCATTCTCACAGTTTTGATATTCGAAAGCAAGTTTCAAAGGCTTAACAGAGCTCAAAACGGATGAAAACGGGCAAATGTGCAGATTTCCCTCCAAAAGGCGCCAAAATTCAAATTTTGAAGGTGTTAATCAATTAACCAAATGGTTAACCGATTAACCAAGTCAAAATCAGGACAGATTTAAATTTTTAAGGGTGTTAATCGATTAACCCATATGGTTAACCGATTAACCAAGGCAGATTTAAGCTATATATGTGAATTTTCAAAGGCAGCCACTTTGGGGTCCAATTTTGATCACTTGTGAATTTGATTTTACACCAAAGGAAGGATCTAGAACCACTTTGAATTTCGATTAACTTTCAAATTAATTCAAGTTCCCTCCAATTTCCCATTCCTAATCCCAAACCAATTTTCACAAACCATACTCCAAACCACATTTGGATCCAAACCAAGAGCATATTTAAATGATTTGCTCCAAGCCTCACAGACACAATCCTCATAATCTCATTTCATTTTCAGAATTCACTCTCATTCCCTCAATTTTTCTCTCTCAACTTTTCACTCCAAAACCTCCATTAGAGCTATCACCTTGAATTCTAGAGCTAAAACCTTCATCCTTCATCCTTATCATCTCCAATTCTCCATTCAATTTTCGTGCTAGTTTGGATCTGAATTTTGAAGTTGATCTAGAGGAGCTTATTTGGACAATTTTTGCTTAATTTTGGTGGATCTTCATTTCTACTACAAGAACTCACTTGGATCTCGAAGGAATTCCGAATTTCTTGCTTGGATCTGCTCAATTAAAGTTGAATCAACAATTACCAAAGCAAATCTCTGCTTTGTAGGTTGGAATTCTAGATTCGTTGCTATTTTGAGCTTATTTTGCATATTCAATGTGGATCTTCATTTTTTATTGACTTTTGGTTGATTTGATCCATGTGATTCGTGATCTTGCTATTTAATATGTTTACATGTTGATTGGATCACTGTTTTCTGGTTTAAATTCGTGCATAATTGATTATACAATCATCTGGATTATTGGAGAAGTGATTAATTGGTGAAAAATGCTTTTGAGCTGTTGTTTTCTGCCTCTGGTACAGTGTTAATCGATTAACCAGATGCAGTGCAAACTGGTTAATCGATTAACCAGTGCGAATATTCAAATTTTCAAACATTTTCAGCTGGTTAATCGGTTAACCCCTGGTGTTAACCGATTAACACTGTGCCAGCAAGCCTATTTTGCTATTTTTCAAGGTTGTTTTGGTGCTCTCTTACTTTGAATCTTCATGGATCGATATGATGCATTTAGAGTGAGATGTTTTGGATATATGTTGTTGTTCTTGATTGTTTAATCATGATTTCTTCGACACGCGTGTTCGATTTCCACTTGAACGCATGCTTATGGATGGGGTTCAAAGTGATGATCATTTGCATTGTTCCCTTTGCTTGCATTGCTTGGTTGAGATATGTTTGTGGTGGCTGTTTCCCCATACTTTTTCCTCCCACTTTTCTTTGTACCCTTTGTGCTTACATTTCATGTTTGCATCTTTTCATTTCTTTCTACTTGTGATTGATTTATTTTATGTTTACTTGGTCTTTTGCCATGATCCCTTATGATTCCTAGTCCCTATGGGAGTAGGGGAGACATTAGGTGTTCAATCCAAGCATGCTAACATTAGGGTAGATTTCCCTTTCAATCCCAACTTTAGGATCATTGTGCATGATAACATTAGGGTCGATTAGTTTCCCCTTAGAGTTTGCATCTCTCTTCTCATCTCAAAACACATTCTAACTCATCTAATAAATACGATGAATGTTGTACGCTACGAGCCTTAAGCACATGAGGAATGATGAGTGAGGGGTCTCCTATCGCTTGTCTAGAGTGTTTAGTGTACGTCCCGTTTGGGGGCGATATGCGACGCATTCGTTCCTATGTCATAGTCTTTAGTGCAACGTGAATCACAAATCAATCAATTCACTTCACTAAAAAACACAAACAAAACCTCAAACCTTTTTATCCTTCGGGATTAATTAAAAACAATTTTCAGAAGAGAGAGTGTTGTTAAGTCTTGGTTCTACCGTAAACAGGCATCATCCCTAACTACTAGAATGAAGGTTTAACCCTACTCGGCTAAAACATTTGAACCAGTAATCGTGTCAGCCCGAACTACGTTTCCTCTGATTTCTCATATCAGACGAGGATACGTAGGCACAAGACGGTGATGTCTTGGCGAGCAACCTTCCCCCACCTTCACCCGTAGTTTTCCGAACTACGTTGACTCTGACTTTCCCATTGCACGGAGGAATACGTAGGCATAGAGCGGCGATGCTCTATTGAGTCTCTTTTCTTTTCTTTTGTCCTATGAGTCTGTAGCTTAGATAGATAAACACACCCTTTGATTAGACAACAAGCATGAATCCCCTTGAGTACAACGGACGTGAGGGGTGCTAATACCTTCCCCTTGCGTAACTGACTCCCGAACCCAAGATTTGGTTGCGATGACCTTGTCTTTTCCCTTTTCATCAGGTTTTCTTTGATCATTTCCTTTCCCTCTCTTTGGGATAAATAACGAATGATGGCGACTCTTCTGTTTTTCCGCCAGGTGTTTTCGCATTTGCGACAGCTGGGGACTGTGATGGTTCCCTATGCGAGTCAATCCTAACGCTTGTCTGTTGTGTCTTTGGGTGTTTGCATTTGTGTAGTTATTTTGCTTTATATACATTATCTATTGTATATTATTGCATTTGCATTTTGTTGCTGTTGTGCTGTGGGGTGGGTTGTTCCATTGAGAGATAAGCCCAATACCCAGGCTTAAGTATACACACAAGATTAATGTGGAGAGTAGCGAGAGCTTGTGTGGCGTTTGGCCATGCAATAGCTCGCGCGAAATTCACGTCCAGACGAGGTTTTTCTTTGGAAATACTCTATCCTGCGCGTCTGGTGCAATTGAGGGAGTATTGACTTAGAAAAGCTAACGACTTTAAAGACCATTCATTGGGAAGTCAGCTAAGTGAGGCCGCTTCATTAGACCATGATGCCAAACCAGAAATGGTGAACGTATCATCGTTTCTCGAAAGTCTGTGATGCTGATGACCTGCATAGGATGTCGTACCTTTCAAGACTAGAAACCACAGGTGAGTGGGGATGGGTTTTGCAGGAAAACTTGACCTTCAACCAACCCGGTTTTCTTGTCAGTGCGAAGTTTTGATCCTGAGTACTCCATTTTTCTCAGTGTTCTGGTTTTCTGGGATTTCTTATGAGAGTAGAGCTATGGTTAAATTCAGTCAACGACACAACAACAAGTTTGAGCATTGGATACCTTGATCCCATGGTTGCATCTGCATAATCATCCTGCATTTAACATTGCATGTCCATATGTGTTCGAAAGGCTCTCGTCTCTCCTTTGATTTTGGTACTGGTCTTCTGAAGAGAGAGAGAATTGTTGTATACAAGTTTCTGCACCTGAGTTAGGGCTTTTATTTGGTATGATCTCCATGGCTGAGCCTGGCGTCTTTGAAACCTTCAGGAAGAATCTTACCTGATATAGGAGAAGATTATTATGGTGTTCGTATACGTCCCTGTTATTCTTGTTTATTGAAACTGGAATCAAGGGGGAGATCTCCCTGTGAATACATATACATGTTTGCATTTTGCATCCTGCATTCTCATTTGCATCGCAGGTGGTTCTCAGTGTCCTCGTGTTCTTATCTCTGTTTGGTTTTCTTCAGTAATGGTATTGAGGGGTTCAATTTCCACCCAACTCGAGGGAATCAGCAAAGAGTAATGGATCAGATGAGCCTGATCACAGAAGTAATAAGAAATGTGTTAAGAAAGGAGGGTGATCAGGTGCCTGAAGCTGCAGCAGAAATGCTTATTCCACCTTTGTTTATAGAACCTCTTCCAAGGCGTGATATGCCTCAAAGACCTTCTGCATAACCTGGGGTTCCAGAACTTCCCTGTCAGCAGCTACCTCCAGTTTCCCGAGACAATCTTAAGACTAGGAGGTACGCTCAGAGGCCGAAGCAGCCCGACAGAATCTTCGACCAGATCCCTATGACTTATGCTCAATTGTTACAACTCTTGCTTCAACTTTAATTGGTTGAACTTCAGACTCTGTCTCCATTTACTGGTGAGCCACCACCAGGCTATAATGCAAGTGCCTATTTTGATTTCCATTATGGGGCACCAGGGCATAATATCGAGAACTGCAAAGCTTTTAAGCATAAAGTTCAGGACTTAATTGATGCAAAGGCAGTTGAATTCACGTCGGGCGGCGTGAGTGTACCAGGTGGTCTTATTCCATTCACTGCAAAAGAGGTGGATGTTCCTATTCTTTCCCCTGAAGTTGCATCAGGTCAGGAATATGTCTTACAATCTATGATTTCAGAATCTTCATGCCCATAGTTGTTGCTTGTTCCTAGGCCAAGCCTGAGGATGAAAGAACTTGAACAAAGGAAGTCCCTGATACCTCAGACTCAGTCTCCAGATGTTTCAAATGTTCAGAGTCAACAATCCCTTGGGCCTTTGCGTCAGATATCATTTCCTCTCCAGAGTCAATGATCATAGCGTCATCTCATGAGCTCCTTACTAGCCTTAAAACATCATTTTGAACAAGTTTGATGTTGAAAATTTTTCCATTTGAAGCTTGGAAATAGGAGTTATGGCCTTATACTTGAAATGACCTGTAATCTCCAAATGACCAAAATGCCCTTGACTTGTCAAAGCCATAACTTAAGTTCTACAAATCCTATCAAGGACTTTTAGTACTCTCTAGAAATCTAAAAAGATAAGGAACAACATTCATGTTGACCAAAAGTTCATAGGAATCATCCTTCTTGGGCAAAAGTTTGATGCAAGTTGGGTAACTTTCAAGGCCCCAGATTCACATACCTCAGATGACCTGTAACTTGTCAAAATCATAACTTGAGTTCTACAAACCCTATCAAGGACTTCTAGTACTCAAATTAAAGCTAAGAACAAGCTCTACAACATTCATGTTGGGGGCAAGATGAGATGACAATCACATCTTGAGCTAAACTGCCTTGAAGATAGGGGTCAAACTAGGGGATTTTACACTGTCAAGCCTTAGAAACCCTAGCTTGAAACTTCTCAAACTCTTCAATCATGATGAGTTGACCTTGGAATCATCCTTATAACATCTCAATGTGTCACTCCATGATCACATGGATCTTTGAGTTAGGTCTCAACCTTCTCCAAATCATCAGTTGACTTAGGGTTGACCCAGTCAAACCCTAATTGCACCATTCATGGCTGAGCCTCTTTAATCTTGCACAATGACCTGTCTAGGCTTTATGATGGCTTTCAAGACATTTCATAAGCTCTCTCAAGGCTTCAAGTCCACATTCCTGGCTTCAAAATCATCTGAGGAGCTCCCACAGCTCTCAAGTTAGGAGGCACACAACTCTTGGTTTCAACCACTCTCTCTGAGGATCTTTTGACTTCTCTGACAAGGATATCAACCCTTGAGCACCTGAATAACCTTCTTAGCTAGCTTCATAGTCTTTTGTAGCCCTTGATTGGTAATCATACCTCTTGATCTCCTGCACACATGTCAATGAAATGCAAATGATAATGCTAATGTGAATGAAATGAAACATAAGCTAGGTAGAGAAATGTTGGGCAAATTTTGGGGTGCAAAAATAATAAGCACACAAAGTGCGTCGATCCCACGGATCCGCTCGCCACACAACTTATCACATACAATGCACACAAGGCATGTCGGTCCTACTGACCCAAATACATCCCATAACAGCATATAAATGCAACGCACAATCAGAGTATCGATCCTCACGGATCCACTCACCACAACACACCAACACAACGCACTCAAGGCGCAACGATCATGCTGATCCTCATATCTCACATGCAGCACACACACGGTGCACACATCTCACGTACACATCCATGTCGGTTCATACATAACGCATAATTCAACGATTATGCCACCTGCGATAAACGCCGGTCAAACAGCCCTACAACCACCAACATACGCTTGCATCAGCTCTCCAGCAAGCCTCCCATCGCACATGACCAATGAGGGTCCAAGTCCACAGAGGAACAACAGAAAAACAGGCAGCAAAAACACAAACTGCTGTCGGGCTCGCTGGCACATTCGGCCGGTGAAGCCCCGCAGTGAACACTCGTTGCCATTCGCCTGGCGAAACCTCTGGCAAAGCCAAACAGAAGCTTCTGCCAGCACTCGCTAGCTAGTTCGCCCAGCGAATACCTGCGTACTCAGAAAATTTTTGTGCTGCAGAGTCACCTCCCACGCCGATTTCGCCCGATTAAATTGAAACCTACAACCATCCACATACTGCAACTTAGTTACGGGGTCTATTCCCAATTCCATCCGACTAATCATCAACTCTGCTCTCAAAACCAACTTCTAGCTCAACTTCAAAATTTACCCGGAAAACTCCAAATTTACTCAAACATCATCCCACAGCACATGCAAACGAAATTAACATAATCTAACACAATAATCTCAGCAACAACAACATGCAATAGCATTAATTCATCATCAACATGCAAATTATTCATACATGGGGTTAGGGATTCCCCTTCTACCAACATTCATGTAAAATACCATTTAACCGATGTATCTCCCCCCTTACCTCAATTCAATTCTGATGTTGATGAAACTCCACAATCTTCACGAAAAATCCTTCTTGCTCAAGCTTGCTCTCTTGATCAAGCTCTTCCTCCTCTTCTCGTGTTCGTACGCGTTCCTTTCTTCCTCTATTTTCTCCAAAATGGCAATGTTACCCCTCATTCCAAATAATCCTCTTTTAATCCAAAATAAATATAACTCTCTTAATTCTTTTAATTCAAAAATCCAATTAATAACATTTTCTCATTTATATTAATATTAGCAATAATAATGATAATAATTAATAATAATTTTTACATTACTATCAATTATCACATTTTATCACAATTTATTAATATTATGAGTTATTGTCCTTCCACAATAATTCTCAAAATACACCCACGAATAAAATAATCACAGAAACCAAAAATAATTAAAATGGGTGTTACAACTCTCCCCCACATTAATTATTTTCGTCCTCGAAAATACCTAATGGAAACAGCTCCGGATACGCTTCCCGCATCCTGCTTTCCAATTCCCAGGTCACACTGCCACATGCAGCACCTCCCCAAGCCACTCTCACCAACGGTATCTCTTTTCCTCTAAGTCGCTTCATCTTGCGATCCTCGATCCTCAACGGCAATGTCTCCACAGTTAGATTCTCTCTAAATTGGACTTCATCTCTCTGAATCACGTGAGACGGATCGTGTACATACTTCCGAAGTTGCGATACGTGAAACACGTCATGCAAGTTCAAAAGCTCCGGCGGCAACGCCACCCTATAAGCCACAACACCAATCCTCTGTAAAATCTGACACGGTCCGATAAACTTCGGATCCAACTTTTTGGACTTCAAAGCACGTCCAACACCCGTCACTGGGTTAACCCTCAAGAATACATGGTCACCCTCACTGAATTCCAACTCTTTCCTGCGATTATCATAATAACTCATCTGCCGATCTTGAGATGCTTTCATCTTTTCACGGATCATCTGCATTGTCTCAGTAGTTTGTTGTACCAACTCTGGTCCCAAAACCACACTCTCGTTCGACTCATACCAACACAAAGGAGTCTTGCACCTCCTACCATAAAGAGCCTCAAACGGTGCCATCCCGATACTGGAATGGTAACTGTTGTTGTACGTGAACTCTACCAAAGGCAAATGAGTATCCCACGTACCATCTTTCTCCAACACACAAGCCCGCAACAAATCCTCCAAAGTCTGAATAGTCTGCTCCGACTGCCCATCCGTCTGCGGATGATAAGCTGAACTCAGCTTCAACTCAGTACCCAAAGCCTCTTGTAAACTCTTCCAAAACACAGAAGTGAACCTCGGATCTCTATTCGACACAATACTCAACGGTATACCGTGTAGCTTCACAATTACTTGAATATAAATCTCTGCCAGCTTCTCCAACGGAAAGCTAATACTGATCGGTACAAAGTGTGCAGACTTCATAAGCCGATCCACAATCACCCAAATGGCGTCAAATCCTCTCGCCGTATTCGACAAACCCGTAACAAAGTCCATAGCAATACAATCCCACTTCCAAACCAGAATCTCTAACGGTTGCATCATCCCAGAAGGTCTCTGATGCTCCACCTTCGACTTCTGGCAAACCAAACAAGCATAAACATAACGAGCAATGTCCCTCTTCATACCCGACCACCAAAACAACTTTTTCAAGTCCTGATACATCTTCGTAGCTCCTGGATGAACACTCAGGCTACTATGATGTCCTTCGTCCAGAATCGACTTCTTCAACTCATCATTATCCGACATGCAAATTCTGCCCCAAAATCTCAACACACCTGCACTATCCAACCTGAAATCACTACCGGAGTCACTTCCGGCCTCTCGCATCAAATCCATAAGTTTCACATCCAATTTCTGATGTTCTCTAATCATGTCCAAGAAATCATTCTTCACTTGCAATTTATCCAACATCACACCATCCGATGTAAACTCACAAACCATGCTCAAATCCCGAAACTGCTCAATGAGCTCCATCTCTTTTACCATCAATACCGACATATGAATTTTCTTTCTGCTCAACGCATCCGCAACCACATTCGCTTTCCCTGGGTGATAACTCAAACTAAAATCATAATCCTTCAAGAATTCCAACCATCTCCTCTGCCGCATATTCAGCTCCTTCTGATCAAACAAATATTTCAAACTCTTGTGATAATTGAATACCTCAAACCTCGAACCATATAAATAATGTCTCCAGATCTTCAACACAAAAACTACCGCAGTCAATTCAAGGTCATGAGTAGGATAGCTCCACTCATGCACCCTTAATTGCCGCGAAGCATAGGCTACCACTTTTCCATTCTGCATAAGAACTCCGCCCAATCCCATTTTGGATGTATCACAATATACCACAAAAGGTTCACACGGATTCGGTAACACCAACACCGGCGCTTGTTGCACCCCAAAATTTGACCAACCAATTATCGCATTTGACTTATGTTTCGACTCATTTTACATTCTACATTTACATACCGTATCCATTGCATTTTTGCAGTTAGATTGACTTTATCGGGATTACAGCCTCCCCTGGCGTTTCAGGCATTCCAGGCCAGTTCGAACAAGTTTATTTTGAGAATTTGTGCCCGTCCCGGTGTTTTTAGCTCTCGTTGTTGTTTTTGAGGATATTTCGGTGTCCGGTTTTTACCGCTTATTTCGCTATGGTTGCGCATTTGTTTTCTAATCGATTTAATTGGCTTCCCTGCATTTTTAGAATTTTCCCTTTTATTTTCTAGATTTTTAAATAGATTTTAATAGTTTTTAATAGATTTATTTGAGTTTTTCTAGATATTAAATAGGTTTTTTATATATTTTCTTATAGATTTAATAGTTTTTCTAGATTTTTAAATAGATAATTCTTTCTAAATAGTTTTTAAATAGATATTTGTTTAAATAGTTTTAATATGTTTAATAGATCTTTTTCTATTTGTTAATAGGGTAGGATTTAATAGGGTTAACGGGAGTATATTTTCTTTTTAGAATTAATAGATAATAGAAATTAATTGAGGTGCTTAGTTTAATAAGATTTTCTTAGGATTTATTAGTGCTAATCTTTTTTAGATATTAATTAGGGTTAATTAGAGTTAGTTTCATTAATTAGGGTTAGCTTTTATTAATTAGTAGTATTCATTTCCGTTTTAATTAATTGAAGCCATTAGTCATTAATTTTCAATGTTAATCTGCATTAATCATTAGTGTTATTAATTTCCGTTTTAATTAGTTCAATTAATCAGAGTCATTAAGTTTGTGGGCCAGATGTCCAGTCTTTGGAGGCCCAGTTCATGACACTTGTCACAATATAAAGACTTCACACGTCTCACTCTCTCACCGCCAACTCACCCTTCCACTTCACCACAACCTGACACCTCACCCCCCCTCTCTGCATGCAGCTGTCACACGTAGCCCCACCTATCCCCACGTGTCGCATCTTCCTTCACCCTCTCACCCTCATCGCCGGCCATGCAGCCGCCACCGCAACGGTCGCCAGAATCCCATAACCGTCGCCGGAGCTTCGCCGGAATCATCATCATATTTCTCCAGAAATCCACCATCTTCATCAACTCTTCACCGGAGCTTCATCGAAAATCTCCAGAAATTCATCCAATCTTCATCATTCTTCAGCATTGTTCATCGTCTTCCTGAAGTTTCCCAGGAACTTCATCCTTCGTTCGTCAACCATTCGTCATAAACCATCATGTCCATGAGCATTTTTATCAGAAGAATCAAGAACATCAGCGTGTTCTTCGCTTCTGTTCTTCAGATCTTCAAGCAAGGTTCATGAAGAATCATCATCTTTTAGATCTTCATAAAGATTTCCAGAAACCGTCCCCAGATCCTTCAATCTCCAAGGATCTTCGTCAAGATCTGCAGGCGCGTTCATCTGGCGTTCATCAGGATCATCACCTCCATGCTCGATCTTCATTCCGTTCTTCAAGTTCTTGCAAAATTTTCCAGATCTTCATCAACTGTTCAAAAACCTTCATTGGACACTCAACCGTTTTCCAGAACTTTCCATCAGCTCCTCAAGATCTCTTCAAGCGTGTTCGACAACCTTCACTTTCATGATCTCATCGTCTTTGCTCAAACAATTTCCAGAAAGCACGTTGAATCCTCAAGATCGGGCGAACGTGTTCTCCAAAATCTCCAGAAGTTTCATTGACATCCTTGAACAGATTCGTAAAGCTTCCTTTCCATATCCGTCGAGCTCGCGCGTTGGTTCGGCTGGTTTTGTTAGGTGGTGATGATTGAATGTGGTGGAGGTTGATGGAAAGGAAGTCTGAGTTTGAGTGAGGATGAACGTCAACAGCGGCGGAGAGAAGAGAAGAGGATTAGGGTTTACTCTGCTGAGATTGAGAGAAGGTGGAGGAGGCTTTGGGTTGGTTTGGTTCGTGGGCCTTTAGGCCCAATAGGCATTTTGGATCCATACCCCCGTTTCAAACGTTCACCCCCGTCCCCCTTTTCTTTTTTTGGCTGAGGAAATTTTGATGGGCTGAGGCCCCAATCCAACTGATTTTCTGCCTGCACCCTGTTTACCTGGCGCACCCCCCCTTTTTTGGCTTTATTTTTGTTTTTATTTTTTTTGTATTGTGGGGTTAAGGCCCAGTGGCTGTTTTTTCTACGTACACCCAGTTTTGCAGATTGTACCCCCTTCCCCTTTGATTTTCAATTCCCTTGGTATTGGATGAATGCTTGTAATAGTTTAGTATTATTTTCCTATTTTCTTTTAGGAGATTATTTCTTTAGGGATTATAGTATTATGCATATTTTTTAATCTAGATTTAATATAGTTTTTTTTCTTTTTTCTTTATAGAATATTATAGTATTTTAGATAGAAATTTTCTATACTATTTTCATATGCATTTTCTTTTATTTTCTTTAGAATATTTTTCTAGTAGAACTTAATTGTTAATTTTAGGAGTAGATTTTTATTTCCATCTGTTAGTGGATTTTTCTCCTATTTTTCTTTTCTATCCGATTTAATTTTGATTTCATTGTTTGGCTAGCCGTGTGACACGATTCAATCGGAGAATGATTGTCGATATCATTTCTTTATCTTGTCTCTGACACGGACATCAATACGCTACCTCTGAGAGTTCGATTTCTCGTGTAAGTCGAACCATGACGGTCTAAGCGTCACATTGTTCCTGATTCGAGCGTCATCATCAAGGATCCAGAGAGGATAAGATTGGAATGAAGCTTGCACGCATGTCAGGAGCCAACGGAGCCGCTTCGTTCAACATCATCTTATTCAAGTCTGCAGGCAACCGTCGAGTGTTGTAAGCTGTATCGTTAGATACGCAGGAAATGACAGTTGAGGAGTTTCTTCTCAATTGTCTAGGATGTCTAGTATGGTACCCTTTGGGTGACATGCGACGCATTCGCTCCTACGTATTAGGTTTGTGCGTGTGTGTCCCGAGTTTCTTCCCGTTTAGGCGTAAGCCTGCCTCCTCTTTGTTCTCGCCCGCTGGCGATCGAAACCCTTTTCTCTCGCGTTCAGGCGATTGAGACCCCTTCTCTTGCTCCTGTGCAATTGAGACTCATTTTCCCGTCGAACTACGTTTGCTCTGATCTCTCGTGCCAGGCGAGAGTACGTAGGCATAGGATACGATATCCTAGCGAGCTACCTTTTTCCCTTTTCCTTGTTTTGTTGTAGTTAGCTGAACTACAGCTGCTCTGATTTCTCGTATCAGACAAGAATATGTAGGCATAGGATGTGATATCCTAGCAAGCACACTAACAACTAACCTCTAGGTTCTCTCGCTGCCGTGCGATCGAGACTTTCCCGCTGACGACTGATGTTTCCCTTTCTCTTTCCCGTGCGCAATCGAGACCAGACTGTAGTTCTAGTTCCCGTAGGTTCCCATACCTTCAAAACCCGACATACTACGTCCGTTCTACCACAAATAGGTAACGCCTAAGTCTCCGTCGAGCGAGCAACATACACCTAACTGCTAGAATGCGTACGCTAGTTTCGTCAATCCCTTCTCTCACCCCTGTGTGATCGAGAACACCCTGTGTAGCCGTAGTTAGTCTGAACTACGTGAGCTCTGATCTATCACGCCATGTGGAAGTACGTAGGCACGAGATGCGATATCTCGGCGAGCCAATTCCCCGTAGTTTCCCAAACTACATTGACTCTGACTTTCCCATTGCACGAGGGAATACGTAGGCATAGAGTGTGATGCTCTATCGAGTCAGTTTCTTTCCGTTTAGCTTTAGCAGCCGTAGATAGATTGTTTTTTCACCCGTAGACAAACCAGCAAGCGTGGATCCCATCGAGTACGATGGACGTGAGGGGTGCTAATACCTTCCCCTTGCGTAACCGACTCCTGAATCCAGGATTTGGTTGCGATGACCATTCCTTTCCCTTTTTGCGTTAGGTTTACTCTGAGCGTTTCCTTTCCCTCTTGTGGGATAAATAACGCACGGTGGCGACTCTTCTGTCATAGTCGGCGCCAATTTTCGCAGTAGCGACAGCTGGCGACTCTGCTGGGGACTTTTCCCATCCCCTATGCGGGGACCGTTTCCCATCCTCTACGAGAGTCAATCCTAGCGCTTGTTTGCTTGTCTTCGGGTGTTTATTTTTGTGCGTTGTATATTACTGATGTATTTACATTTCCCGCACTTATTATTATCTGTTGCTATTGTGCTGTTGTGGGAGGGGAGCTCTGATGAGAGATAAGCCGGACCTGGGCTTGAGTGCACATAGACTTAGAAGTGGAGAGTAGTGGTTAGCCTGCTTGCTTTGCTCGCACCAGCTAGCTATGAAATCTATGCTCGGACGAGATTCTCTTTGATGGCATCTTGCCTGGCCCTTTGAGCTCGACAAGTTGTCTGACCCGAGGATTGTCGACTCTAAGGACCGATCATTTGGGATTCAGCTAAGTGAGGCCGCTTCAAGAGATGATGATGCCACACCTTCTGGGTATCGTATCGTCCCTCTTGAAAGTCTGTGACGCTGATGACCGTATAGGATGCCGAACCTGTGTCAGTTTAGGTCCATACCCGTGAGTGGGAGGGTTTTTGCAGGAAACTTGACTTCCAGCCTACCCGGTATTTAGGTTTTCTCTCGTCAGAGCAAACTTCTCCCGTCAGCAGCACAACAGTATTCAGAGCTTTGTGGGGGCTGTGATCCCGTGTTTGTTGCATTTTGCATTGCATTTCATGTGCATCTCATGCTTGCATGTCCGTACTCAACCGGAACAGAGAGCTTACCAGTCTTTTGTCCAACTCGCAGTTGACTTCCCGGCATTCGCATTGGACTTAAGTTAGTTTCTGGAAGGATCATGGACTCAGCAGGGCAGAATCAGTTTGTTACCAGGGCCGAGTTTGAACTGTTGAAGAACCAGTTGAGTCAGGTCATGGAAGCCATAACAACTATGACCAGAGAAGCTAACATTCAGAGGACTCCGGTGAACAATATAGCCCAGAATGTGCAGATTCCTGTTGGAGACAGAGATGTATCTTCTCTCCGTGACACAAACTATCAGCGTTTCATTTTCCCTGTGCCAGATCGTCAGAGGGCCGCTCCGAGGGTCAATGCTGAGAACCCTAGGGCTGTTGAGGATGCAAGGAGACTTTAGCGGTTGGAAAATCAGGTGGCTGCCTTGATGAACAAGAATACTCTTGACCTGAATGCTGCGAGCATGTGTTTGGTGTCAGGCCTTGTGTTGCCTCCGAAGTTCAAAATGCCCAATTTTGAGAAATACAAAGGGGATAGTTGTCCAAAGCTACATTTGGTTATGTTCTGCAGAAGAATGACTTCACATGTCACCAACGACAAGCTTATGATTCACTGTTTCCAAGATAGTTTGATCGGAGCATCTTTGGATTGGTACATGCAGTTGAAGAATGACAACATCAAGTCATGGTCGGATTTAGCCAATGCCTTCGTGAAGCAGTACAATTACAACCTGGATATGGCTCCTAGTCGCGTGCATTTGCAAGAGTTATCTCGGGCGGATAACGAATCCTTTAGAGGATATGCGCAGATATGGAGAGAATTGGCTGCTCGTGTTCAACCACCACTTGTGGATAGAGAAATGGTTGACCTTTTCATGGGTACTTTGAAGGGCCGTTACTATGACGCATTGTTCAGTTGTGGAAATGCAAGCTTTGCGGACTTGATAAGAGTAGGAGAACATACTGAGAGTGGAATCAAGAGCGGAAAGATTCAAGACATTCCTCATACTGCAGTTTATGAAGATGAATCAATTGTCAGTTCTCAAGAAGAATGGGAGAAAGGCAGTGATGTTGTCTCAGAATCTCCTGTACCTCAGATTCAGTATCCTGACATTTCAAGTACTCAGAGTCAGCAACCTGTTGGGTCTGTGTGTCAGATATCCGTTACCCGCCAGAGTCAACAGCCGTATCATTGTCAGCACGCCCGACGAAGACAAGGAAACCTGAAAGGCAGTTTACTCAGCTACCGATGTCGTATAGCCAATTGTTGGCGGATTTGGTCAAAAGGGGGCTGATAGTGCCGAAGGAGATCGATCCAATGATCCCGCCTTATCCCCCAGGTTTTGATGCCAACGCTTGCTGTGAGTACCATGTTAGGGCACAGGGGCATTCAACAGATGACTGTAAGGTGCTTCGAAGCCAGATTCAAGCCTTGATAGATTCTAACAAGATATTTGTCATGCCTCATGGTGTCGACCTTCCTTTATCCAGTCAAGTGGGTGAATCAGTTCAGGTTATGGGAGAATTCACTGATAGCAGATGTTCGGAAGAGTATCAGGATGACTTCGAAGGTCAATTCTGAAGAGGGCTGGCTCAGCAGTAAATCGAGATCGAGAAGCCCGGTTCCCAGCAACTGGCAATCTGTGTTTTATCATGTCATTTATTTGCATTTGTAGATTCTTTTCTGTTAAAAGCGCAAATTGCATTCGTAAAACTTGTATTGTTTTCAATTGATATTGATAATGAAATGAGTATGCATGTTTTGATTCAGTCCATTCGTGTTCACTAATAATGTTTTTATAGATATCCAACGGTTGGTTAAGCGGAATCTGGGGATGATGACAAAGTTTAAAGACGCACGAGCTTCCGATCGTATGCTTTTGAAAATAAAACATGCTGATGATGTACATGCATTATTTCAAATCCCTAAACACCGGATACATAAGGAAGATAATCCCTTGTCAACCCCTTTGAGCCTGGTAGTAGAAGTTTCTTTCGGAAAACGGAAAAACCCTCAATCTTAACCCGGGGCAGGGTAGGTGATAGCTAATTTGACCAAGCATCCAAACCGCAGAAAGGAGTGTCCGTTCGAGGATCAATCACACCTCTAGAGGTCGTGCCTAAAAAACCACAAGGGTTAAATTTCAAAAGTGAAACAGTCACATTATTCCCCAAAGAGTCAAACAACCAGGGTCACACGACTTGTTTTAAAAAAAAGGGGAAGGAAAAAGAATCAAAAGCCCGCCAAGTTAAAACTTGAAAACAAACGACTTAGGCAAAAATAAGGGTGTCCCGCTGGACTTGAAAATCAAAAGAAACTCAAAAGAGTCAGTCCAGGAAAAAGTTAGGGAAAGAAAAAGAAAAATGAAAAGTATTACAAAAGAAAAATCCTCAAATGAAATACGAGTCGTGTGACCCCAAGTGTCAAAGACGAAGAGTGAGTGGTTGTCACTCCAAAAATTCATAGTTTCTTGAACTATCACTCCTATCTTTCAATCTTTAAGAGGTAAACACTAAGGTCGAATTAGCCGAACGTAGGATTGGAGAACATCAAGGAGAATGGGTGGGTTAAAATAAACTTTGAGCCTTTATCCTTTCCTTTCAAAACTGTGAACCTGACCACGTTACAACCTTCAAAAGTCCTAATTGAAGCAGGTTTGTTTCGAAGGCATACATCGGTAAAGATCGCGTCGAAACTGACTCCTAAAAGGGTTCTTCTTACCATGTTGGTATTGATGTTGATATTCTGATAGATGATTTGTGCATTACATGCCATAAATTGTTTTTCCTTTTCCAGTGAACAAATTAGATGTCAAAACTGTCATGTGCATTGCATTAATATATCTTTTGTGCATAACAACTTGTTTTACTTGCGAGTAAGTGCCTGACAGCAAGAAAGTTTCCTACAGTGGAAAGTCTAATCATGATAGAATGCAGAACGCACGAATACTCCATGAACTGGGGCAAGCTATAATCCCTGGTGATGTCAGCCATCCGAAGACAGTTATTCTGAAGCAGTCAGGTCGAGATTTGGTGAATCTCTCGAGGACAACCAGTGTATCTCCCCGCAGATCAGCCTATCAGGGGCAAAGTCGTCGCAGATAGGGGCAGACCACTCTAAGAAAAGCGCAAAAGTTGTTCCTTGTCTGAGGGGCCTTTGATTCGAAGCATCTCTCCGAGGTTCAGAGTGTTGGGGCAGTTTATGTCAGGCCATCAGGGTACAAATTTTTAGATCTCCATTCGAGGAATATCCCCGTAAAGATCCCACAGGCTGGGGCATATCGGAAGCGAAGGAATTGTTCCTCTCTATGTCATTAGAGCTACTCAGAGCTACTCAAGCAGGTTTCAGCCGGTCTTCAAGTGTGAGACGAATATCGGGAAGTTGTATTATCCTTTGACCTTTCATTCAGAAACTGTGAGTTCAGACATGATGTTTTCCAGCGTCAGTCGTACCTGACCCATCATGGATAGCCTAATCCTTATTGGCGATTTTCAGGAACCCAATTCTCATTGGAGAGCCATTCCTAAAGCCCAATCCATATTGGCAACCATTGTGAGGCCCATCCGTGTTGGCATATCAGTTTCAAAATCCAATCTTCATTGGTATGTAAGAAGACTCCGTCTGTTTTCCCCAGCAAAAGTCCAACGGTCATTGGCACATGTAAGCTATTCCCAGGGAAGTCCGATCACGCTTAGCACATTTGGTTATCCCCAGCGGAGTTGGTTTCGCCTTTCCAGAATTTATGTTGCTGGAGTAATTATGTGATATCTGGTTATCCCCAGCGGAGTTGGCTTTGTCTTCAGCATTTATTTTGCTGAAGTGGTTCCGTATCCAGTTTCTCCATCAGCGGAGTTGGCTTCACCTTTCCAGCATTTATTTTGCTGGAATGGTTCTTCTGTGTACAACTTTTCTCCAGCATCCTAAGCCTGCATTTGCATCTTGCATATATCATCATATTTGTATCATATTTGCATTTCATCGTCAAATGCATAACATTTCATCTTATATGGAGCATTTACGCCATAGAAAAATTCAAACATACGCATATGCATACGAAGCATAAGCCAACTTTTCTGTCAACCTTACGTGGCAACATGAAGTACTCTGTAATCTGTTTAGGGGCATTTATTCAGCAGTTTTGATCAGATAGCTCATTGGTTTATTTGATTTTTAGATCATACGACAGTTATGCTTTGCTCATCAGTCATCTGATATCGACAGACTCTTCTTCCCGTCAATTCATATTGATGATGTGTTTCTTTAGCAAATGTTTTCTCCGTCTATCTTTAGACATTGCGAGTTTGGATATGGTTTTCTCCGTCTATCATTAGACGTCGCGAGTGTGGGTATGGTTTTCTTTCCGTCTATCTTTAGGTGATGTAAAGTTTCAAAGTTGTTTCTCCGTCTATCTTTAGACGTCATGAGTTCAAGTGGTCTTCTCCGTCTATCATTAGACATCGTGAGTTTCAGCATGATTTTCTCCGTCTATCATTAGACGTCGTGAGTTTGAGTATGGTTTTCTTTCCGTCTATCTTTAGACGATGTGAAGTTTCAGGTGATTTTTCAGCGGGTTTCTTACTGTCAGTTCATATTGATGATGTGTCTCCCCAGCGAGTTTTCTCCGTCTATCTTGAGACGTCGTGAGTTTGGATATGGTTTTCTTCGTCTATCTTTAGACGTCATGAGTTCGATTATGATTTTTCTCCGTCTATCATTAGACGTCATGAGTTTTGGGTATGGTGTTCTCTCCGTCTATCTTGAGATGTTGAGAGGTTTCAAGGCGATCTTTCAGATATTGGCTTTCTTTCTGTTTATCGGATGAGATGACATTTCAAAAGGGGTTTTTCTGACTGTTGATCTTTATTGACGTCGAGGCTCTTTGAAGAATGTTTGGTTTTCCTAGTTGTTGATCCTTATCGACGACATGACTCTTTGAAGGTGGTTTTCTTCCTGTCAATCCTTATTGATGATGTGGCCCCTTTGAAGATATTGTTCTTTCCATTAATTCCTGTAGACGAAAGGATTTTGAAATTTGATGGGTAGTGTTGAGGTTTATATGGTTTTCCTTCCGCCAGTTCTCACTGACGATGTGGTTCTTCGGACAAGGTATTTTCCTCTCGTCTATCATTAGACGATGCGAGATTTGAATAAGGTTTTCCTCTCGTCTATCATTAGACGATGCAAGATTCAGACATTTTCCTCTCGTCTATCATTAGACGATACGAGATCAAGATTGTTTTTCTTCCTGTCTATCAGTAGACGACGTAAGTACGAATATTGCTCTCCTTCGGGATGGTGTCTTTCTGTCTTTCTTTAGACGATGTGAGTATTTCTCTTCATGTCTATCTTTAGACGACGTGAGAGGATAAAGTGCATATTGATTCGACCTTTGGGTTTGTTATTTATGGCGTCACGCAGGTAATTGGTGCCAAAGTCAGGTTATTTGTCTGATGATTGATCAGTTTGTCGCCGTGACAACTGGATTCGGTGTTCTGGATATTTGTTCCCCAAGCCGTTTGTGCAGTTTATTTCTGCAGGTTGGCAAATTCTGGGTTTCTTTTGTATTCAACCGTCTTCTACCTTTGAATGTTTAAGAGTCGTTCGCTTCTTAACCCTTCAGGTCCAAGCCGCTTGAATAGGGGCAGCTGTTGCACCCCAAAATTTGACCAACCAATTATCGCATTTGGCTTATGTTTCGACTCATTTTGCATTCTACATTTACATACCGTATCCATTGCATTTTTGCAGTTAGATTGACTTTATCGGGATTACAGCCTCCCCTGGCGTTTCAGGCATTCTAGGCCAGTTCAAATAAGTTTATTTTGAGAATTTGTGCCCGTCCCGGTGTTTTTAGCTCTCATTGTTGTTTTTGAGGACATTTCGGTGTCCGGTTTTTACCGCTTATTTCGCTATGGTTGCGCATTTGTTTTCTAATCGATTTAATTGGCTTCCCTGCATTTTTAGAATTTTCCCTTTTATTTTCTAGATTTTTAAATAGATTTTAATAGTTTTTAATAGATTTATTTGAGTTTTTTTAGATATTAAATAGGTTTTTTATATATTTTCTTATAGATTTAATAGTTTTTCTAGATTTTTAAATAGATAATTCTTTCTAAATAGTTTTTAAATAGATATTTGTTTAAATAGTTTTAATATGTTTAATAGATCTTTTTCTATTTGTTAATAGGGTAGGATTTAATAGGGTTAATGGGAGTTTATTTTCTTTTTAGAATTAATAGATAATAGATATTAATTGAGGTGCTTAGTTTAATAAGATTTTCTTAGGATTTATCAGTGTTAATCTTTTTTAGATGTTAATTAGGGTTAATTAGAATTAGTTTCATTAATTAGGGTCAGCTTTTATTAATTAGTAGTATTCATTTCCGTTTTAATTAATTGAAGTCATTAGTCATTAATTTTCAATGTTAATCTGCATTAATCATTAGTGTTATTAATTTCCGTTTTAATTAGTTCAATTAATCAGAGTCATTAAGTTTGTGGGCCAGATGTCCAGTCTTTGGAGGCCCAGTTCGTGACACTTGTCACAGTATAAAGACTCCACACGTCTCATTATCTCACCACCAACTCACCCTTCCACTTCACCACAACCGGACACCTCACCCTCCCTCTCTACATGCAGCTGCCACACGTAGCCCCACCTATCCCCACGTGTCTCATCTTCCTTCACCCTCTCACCCTCATCGCTGGCCATACAGCCGCCACCGTAACGGTCGCCGGAGCTTCGCCAGAATCATCATCATGTTTCTCCAGAAATCCGCCAACTTCATCAACTCTTCACCGGACCTTCATCGAGAATATCCAAAAATTCATCCAATCTTCATCATTCTTCAGCATTGTTCATCGTCTTCCTGAAGTTTCCCAGGAACTTCATCCTCCGTTCGTCAACCATTCGTCATAAACCATCATGTCCATGAGCATTTTTTTCAGAAGAATCAAGAACATCAGCGTGTTCGCTTCTGTTCTCTAGATCTTCAAGCAAGGTTCATGAAGAATCATCATCTTTTAGTTCTTCATAAAGATTTCCAGAAATCGTCCCCAGATCCTTCAATCTCCAAGGATCTTCGTCAAGATCTGCAAGCGCGTTCATCTGGCGTTCATCAAGATCATCACCTCCATGCTCGATCTTCATTCCGTTCTTCAAGTTCTTGCAAAAATTTTCAGATTTTCATCAACTGTTCAAAAACCTTCATTGGACACTCAACCGTTTTCCAAAACTTTCCATCACCTCCTTAAGATCTCTTCAAGCGTGTTCGACAACCTTCACTTTCACGATCTCATCGTCTTTGCTCAAACAATTTCCAGAAAGCACGTTGAATCCTCAAGATCGGGCGAACGTGTTCTCCAAAATCTCCAGAAGTTTTATTGACATCCTTGAACAGATTCGTAAAGCTTCCTTTCCATATCCGTCGAGCTCGTGCGTTGGTTCGGCTGGTTTTGTTAGGTGGTGATGATTGAATGTGGTGGAGGTTGATGGAAAGGAAGTCTGAGTTTGAGTGAGGATGAACGTCAACGGCGACGGAGAGAAGAGAGGGGGATCAGGGTTTACTCTGCTGAGATTGAGAGAAGGTGGAGGAGGCTTTGGGTTGGTTTGGTTCGTGGGCCTTTAGGCCCAATAGGCATTTTGGATCCATACCCCCGTTTCAAACGTTCACCCCGTCCCCCTTTTCTTTTTTTGGCTGAGGAAATTTTGATGGGCTAAGGCCCCAATCCAACTGATTTTCTGCCTGCACCCTGTTTACCTGGCGCACCCCCCCTTTTTTGGCTTTATTTTTGTTTTTATTTTTTTTGTATTGTGGGCTTAAGGCCCAGTGGCTGTTTTTTCTGCATACACCCAGTTTTGCAGATTGTACCCCCTCCCCCTTTGATTTTCAATTCCCTTTGTATTGGATGAATGCTTGTAATAGTTTAGTATTATTTTCATATTTTCTTTTAGGAGATTATTTATTTAGGGATTATAGTATTATGCATATTTTTTAATATAGATTTAATATAGTGTTTTTTCTTTTTTCTTTATAGAATATTATAGTATTTTAGATAGAAATTTTCTATGCTACTTTCATATGCATTTTCTTTTATTTTCTTTAGAATATTTTTCTAGTAGAATTTAATTGTTAATTTTAGGAGTAGATTTTTATTTCCATTTGTTAGTGGATTTTTCTCCTATTTTCTCTCCTATTTTTCTTTTCTATCCGATTTTATTTTTGATTTCATTGTTTGGCTAGCCGTGTGACACGATTCAATCGGAGAATGATTACCGATATCATTTATCTATCTTGTCTCTGACACGGACATCAATACGCTACCTCTGAGAGTTCAATTTCTCGTGTAAGTCGAACCATGACGGTCTAAGCGTCACATTGTTCCTGATTCAAGCGTCATCATCAAGGATCCAGAGAGGAGAAGATTGGAATGGAGCTTGCGCACATGTCAGGAGCCAACGGAGCCGCTTTGTCCAACATCATCTTATTCAAGTCTGCAGGCAACCGTCGAGTGTTGTAAGCTGTATCGTTAGATACACAGGAAATGACAGTTGAGGAGTTTCTTCTCAATTGTCTAGGATGTCTAGTATGGTACCCTTTGGGTGACATGCGACGCATTCGCTCCTACGTATTAGGTTTGTGCGTGTGTGTTCCGAGTTTCTTCCTGTTTAGGCGTAAGCCTGCTTCCTCTTTGTTCTCGCCCCCTGGCGATCGAAACCCTTTTCTCTCACGTTCAGGCGATTGAGACCCCTTCTCTTGCTCCTGTGCAATTGAGACTCGTTTTCCCGTCGAACTACGTTTGCTCTGATCTCTCGTGCCAGACGAGAGTACGTAGGCATAGGATGCGATATCCTAGCGAGCTACCTTTTTCCCTTTTCCTTGTTTTGTTGTAGTTAGCTGAACTACAGCTGCTCTGATTTCTCGTATCAGACGAGAATATGTAGGCATAGGATGCGATATCCTAGCGAGCACACTAACAACTAACCTCTAGGTTCTCTCGCTGCCGTTCGATCGAGACTTTCCCGCTGACGACTGATGTTTCCCTTTCTCTTACCTATGCGCAATCGAGACCAGACTATAGTTCTAGTTCCCGTAGGTTCCCATACCTTCAAAACCCGATATACTACGTCCGTTCTACCGCAAACAGGTAACGCCTAAGTCTCCATCGAGTGAGCAACATACACCTAACTGCTAGAATGCATACGCTAGTATCGTCAATCCCTTCTCTCACCCCTGTGTGATCGAGAACACCCTGTCTAGCCGTAGTTAGCCTGAACTACGTGAGCTCTGATCTTTCATGCCATGTGGAAGTACGTAGGCACGAGATGCGATATCTCGGCGAGCCAATTCCCCGTAGTTTCTCGAACTACGTTGACTCTGACTTTCCCATTGTACGAGGGAATACGTAGGCATAGAGTGCGATGCTCTATCGAGTCAGTTTCTTTCCGTTTAGCTTTAACAGCCGTAGATAGATTGTTTTTTCACTCGTAGACAAACCAGCAAGCGTGGATCCCATCGAGTACGATGGACGTGAGGGGTGCTAATACCTTCCCCTTGCGTAACCGACTCCCGAATCCAGGATTTGGTTGCGATGACCATTCCTTTCCCTCTTTGCGTTAGGTTTACTCTGAGCGTTTCCTTTCCCTCTTGTGGGATAAATAACGCACGGTGGCGACTCTTCTGTCATAGCCGGCGCCGATTTTCGCAGTAGCGACAACGCTGAAGTCAATTTCTTCTTTAGTTCTTCAAAACTCTCTTCACAAGCAGCATCCCACACAAACAGTTGATCTTTCCTTGTCAACTGAGTCAACGGCAAAGCCAATCTAGAAAAGCCTTCAATGAATCTCCGGTAATACCCTGCTAAGCCCAAAAAGCTTCTAACCTCTGTTACCGTCTTCGACGGTTCCCACTGTAACACCGCACTCACCTTAGATGGATCCACAAAAACACCATCACCCGAAATAACATGCCCCAGAAAACTTTCCGTTTTCAACCAGAATTCACACTTCGATAACTTAGCAAACAACTTTTTATCCTTCAACACTTGTAAAGCGATCCTCAAATGTTCCGTATGCTCTTCCTCATACTTAGAATAAATCAGAATGTCATCAATGAACACGACAATAAACTGATCCAAATAAGAATAGAAGATACAGTTCATATATTCCATAAACACACCCGGCGCATTAGACACTCCGAAAGGCATTACCGCATACTCGTAATGTCCATATCGAGTCCTAAACACCGTCTTCTGAATATCACCTTCTCTCACTCTTATATGATGATAACCCGACCTCAAGTTAATCTTACTGAACATACGAGCTCTCACTAACTGATCCATCAAATCATCGATCCTTGGAAGAGGATATTTGTTCTTGATGGTCACTTTGTTCAACTGTCGGTAATCAATGCACAAACGCATGCTACCGTCCTTCTTCTTCACTAACAATACTTGAGCTCCCCACGGCGACACACTTGGCCTGATGAACTTCCTATCTAGCAACTCTCCAATCTGAGTCTTCAACTCGACCAACTCCACTGCCGACATCCTGTACGGAGCCATAGAAATAGGCCTCGTACCAGGAACAAGATCAATGCTAAACTCAACCTCTCTCTTCGGAGGCAACTCTGTAATATCATCTGGGAACACTTCCGGAAACTCATTCACCACAACTAACTCATCCAACCATGCCTTGTTGTCAACAGACAGTGATGCAAATAAATCAAACACCTGCACTTCATCTTCCAACAAGGTTCTCAATTCCTTACCAGACAAGGAATCTGCCAACGCTTCCTCTTCAGGAGTCAAAAACAACAACACTTTCTGAAAACAATCGATGTACACTCGGTTGAACTCCAACCAGTTCATACCAAGTATAACATCCAAACCACCAAGTGGCAAACAGATCAAATCCACACCGAAGTCTCGACCAAAGATAGTCAGTGGACACTTCAAACACACAAGTGAAGTAGTCACTGAACCAATCGAGGGAGTTTCAATAGTCATCCGCCGCTCAAGAGTAGTCGGCACCAAACCTAACCTCTTCACACAATCAACAGAGATAAATGAGTGGGTCGCACCCGTATCAATCACAGCAGTCAAAGGAATGTTATTGATAAAACAAGTACCTTTGATTGAATGTTCTCCATCTTCCGCTTGAGTTCCAACAACTGCAAATACTTTACCCGCCACCTGAGGCGCCTGAGGCCTCCTTGGCTTCTCACAATGGGTACTAATGTGGCCCTTCTCGCCACAGTTATAAAAAGTAGGCATATTAGTCCTACAATCTGCCATCACATGGCCCGACTTCCCACACTTGAAGCACTTTTTCGCATCAGGAGGACAATCATTAGCATGATGACCCATGCCACCGTACCGGAAACACTTCGTACCAGTCAACGCCCTACCCTCTCTGGGTTTCCTATCAACCGCACCCTTGAACTTCCTGTTACCATTCGGAACACTGTAAGGAGTACCACCAAACCTTTCTTTACCCTTACGATCACTTGCCGCCTTGTAGTGTGCGATCCCCGCACGGTTATCGTTATCATAGATACGACTCCTACTCACCAACTCAGGATAGCTCCTAATTTTCTGACATGCGATTCCCATCTTGATCTCTGGCCTCAGCCCATTCTCAAATTTCAGACACTTCGAAGTCATAGCTTCCTCAGTATGTAATGAGGGTAATACTGAGCCAGCTCCTCAAACTTAGCCACATACTCGGCTACCGACATACTGCCCTATTTCAATTCCAAAAATTCCACCACTTTAGCACTTCTGACATCTTCTGGAAAATACTTCTCCAGAAATCCAGACCGAACCACCTCCCAAGTAATCGGAGTCCCCGAAGCTTCCATCCTCTGACGGTAATTATCCCACCAAGCCTCAGCCTCCCCCTTGAGCATGTGAGTACCGAACCTCACCTTCTGCTCGTCACTGCACCCCATGGTTCTGAAGATCTTCTCTATTGCCTTCACCCATTTCTGTGCAGCTACCAGATCCAGAATTCCACCTTCAAAACTTTGGTGGCTTGTTGCTCTGGAACTGCGTCAGGTCTCTAAACTGAGCTCCCGCAGCCAGGTTCTGGTTGGCCACCACTTGTGCCATAGCCTGCATCGCCGCGGCCAATGCCGCGTCATTTTTCCCAGCCATTCTGCTCAACAACAATCCAGGTTAACCGAAAACAAAAACCTCTATCCTATAGACAGACTCAACACACTACACTGGCCGGACGGACCGACCTGCTCTGATACCAACTTGTAACACCCCGTTCCCAAAATAAAATAAAACAATCAAATAAAACACATATCAGAGTTTCTCTCCCAAACGGGATGCCACAATACACATCAAAGTTTCCACAAATATTTTTCCAAATAATTTAACTGAATTTTTCAATAAAATTGCAGCGGAAAAAGATATCGTCTGCCATAACACAAAATATCATGTACATACATCATCCATATCCATCATCATCATATATACAATAACGGCCATCTGCCCCAAAATACATAACATCATCACCGATCAACATCAAACATCTCACAAAATATCAGATACGCCACAGGGGCACACATATCAAAAATACACAATAATACTCCCAAAAACGCCCCGGTGTTACGTATCAGAGCAGTCCTATGGAGACACCACAATCCAACTAGCTAAACACCTGGATTGTCTGTACTTCCGAAGAAGCACATACCACAACAGTAACAAAGGGGTGAGAATTACGATTAAATAATAATGGTATAATAGTACATGAAATAAAAGGCAGAAATCAATAATAATACTATTTCATATACATATCATCTGGACTCACGGTCCCCATCGTCAACCACAACACACAATCACACAACAAATGCACACACACGACTCTTAATGTGCGGTACCGACTTACAATCACGATGGGCACCGGGCCATCAACCCTCCTCACAGGAACACATATCAACGATGGGCACTTGGCCATCAACCTTCCACTCAGGAAGCACACCACACTGATGGGCAACTGGCCATCAACCCTCCACAATGGGAGCACCACAACAATACTGATGGTCACTGGGCCATCACCCTCCACAACGGGAGCACACCAACAATACCGATGGTCACTGGGCCATCACCCTCCACAACGGGAGCACACCAATAATACCGATGGTCACTGGGCCATCACCCTTCACAACGGGAGCACACCAACAATACCGATCCTATTGATCCACCCCTCACACAGTATATATATATATATATATATATATATATATATATATATATATATATATATATATATATATATATATATATATATATATATATATATATATATATATATATATATATATATATATATATATATATATATATATATACACACACACACACACACGAAACACAAGGCGTACCGATCCCACGGATCCATTCCCATCACAAAATACATACATAACAAGCATACAAAGTGTGTCGATCCCACGGATCCGCTCGCCACACAACTTATCACATACAATGCACACAAGGCATGTCGGTCCTATTGACCCAAATACATCCCACAACAACATTTAAATGCAACGCACAATCAGAGTATCGATCCTCACGGATCCACTCACCACAACACACCAATACAACACACTCAAGGCGCAACGATCATGTTGATCCTCATATCTCACACGCAACACACACATGGTGCACACATCTCACATACACATCCATACCGGTTCATACATAATGCATAATTCAACGATTATGCCACCTGCGATAAACGCCGGCCAAACAGCCCTACAACCACCAACATACGCTTGCATCAGCTCTCCAACAAGCCTCCCATCGCACATGACCAACGATGGTTCAAGTCCACAAAGGAACAACACAAAAACAGCAGCAAAAACATAAACTGCTGTCGGGCTCGCTGGCACATTCGCCCAGCGAAGCCCCGCAACAAACACTCGCTGCCATTCGCTTGGTGAAACCTCTGGCGAAGCTAGACAGAAGCTTCTGCCAGCACTCGCTGGCTAGTTCGCCCGATGAAGCCTGGCGAAGGCTCGCCCCTCATTCGCCCAGCGAATACCTGCGTACTCAGAAAAATTATGCGCTGCATAATCACCTCCCACGCCGATTTCGCCCGATTAAATCGAAACCCACAACCATCCACATACTGCAACTTAGTTACGGGGTCTATTCCCGATTCCATCCGACTAATCATCAACTCTGCTCTCAAAACCAACTTCCGGCTCAACTTCGAAATTTACCCGGAAAGCTCCAAATTTACTCAAACATCATCCCACAACACATGCAAACGAAATTAACATAATCTAACACAATAATCTCAGCAATAACAACATGCAATAGCATCGATTCATCATCAACATGCAAATTATTCATACATGGGGTTAGGGATTCCCCTTCTACCAACATTCATGTAAAATACCATTTAACCGATGTATCTCCCCCCCTTACCTCAATTCAATTCTGATGTTGATGAAGCTCCACAATCTTCACGAAAAATCCTTCTTGCTCAAGCTTGCTCTCTTGATCAAGCTCTTCCTCCTCTTCTCGTGTTCGTACGCGTTCCTTTCTTCCTCTATTTTCTCCAAAATGGCAATGTTACCCCTCATTCCAAATAATCCTCTTTTAATCCAAAATAAATATAATTCTCTGAATTCTTTTAATTCAAAAATCCAATTAATAACATTTTCTCATTTATATTAATATTAGCAATAATAATGATAATAGTTAATAATAATTTTTACATTACTATCAATTATCACATTTTATCACAATTTATTAATATTATGAGTTCTTGTCCTTCCACAATAATTCTCAAAATACACCCGCGAATAAAATAATCACAGAAACCAAAAATAATTAAAATGGGCGTCACATTTCGACCCTGAACCACCTAACAAGATTCAGTATGAAGAACAATGGCTCGACACTATTTATGACGATGAGCCTCTGGGTTTCGAGAAATATCCCTTGGCGAACGGTGCTAAGATGCTGGCGCAAGACCCATTAGAGGAAGTAGACCTGGGAGATGGAATAGTCAAGAGACCAACATATATCAGGTCCAACCTCAACCCCTAACTCAAGGTCGAGACTATCCAGTTGCTGCGAGAATACAAGGACTATTTTGCCTGGGATTATGATGAGATGCTCGGTTTAAAGAGAGATTTGGTCGAACATAGATTACCAATCAAACCTGGCAAAAAGCCAATCAAACAGAGCCCAAGACGTTTCGCTCCTGAAATCCTCTCAAAAATAAAGGAAGAAATCGAAAGACTCCTTCGATGTAAATTCATTCGTACGACCAGGTATGTTGAATGGCTAGCCAATATTGTACCAGTCATTATGAAAAACGGGTCTTTAAGAGTATGCATAGACTTTAGGGATTTAAATTCAGCAACCCCTAAAGATGAGTATTCGATGCCAGTGGCGGAAATGCTAGTCGATTCAGCCGCTGGGCATGAGTACCTTAGCATGTTGGGTGGATACTCTGGTCACAATCAGATTTTCATCGCTGAGGATGACATTCCCAAAACAGCGTTTCGTTGTCCAGGGGCCTTAGGCACTTACGAATGGGTAGTGATGCCTTTTGGCTTGAAGAACGCTGAGGCAACATACCAGCGAGCGATGAATTCAATTTTTCATGATTACATTGAGTCTTTTATATGCAGATATATATTGATGACATTGTGGTGAAATCCGTGTCAGGAAAAGATCATGTAGAGCATATGCGCAAGTCCTTCATAAGGATGAGGAAGTTTAGCCTCAAGATGAACCCCTGAAGTGCGCATTTTGTGTACAAGCGGGAGATATCTTAGGTTTCGTGGTCCACAAGAAGGGGATCAAAATCAACCAGAACAAGACAAAGGCCATTATGGAAGCGAAAACGCCATCGAACAAGAAGGAACTGCAATCCTTGCTAGGTAAAATAAACTTCCTAAGAAGATTCATATCAACCTAAGTGGAAAAACGCAGGCCTTCTCACCATTGTTTCGAGTCACTAAAGAAAGGTTCGAATGGGGGAAAGATTAGCAAGAAGCTTTCGACAAGATCAAAGACTACTTGACTCGTCCTCTAGTCCTTTCGCCTCCATGTTGAAGCAAGAGCATGAGATTGTACATAGCAGCATCAGACAAAACTCTAGGGAGAATGCTTGCTCAAGAGGACGAGAATGGCGTCGAAAGAGCCATTTACTACCTTAGCAGGGTTTTGAATGATGCAGAAACTAGATATAGCGAGATAGAAAAACTATGCCTATGTTTGTATTTCTCATGTATAAAGTTGAAGCAATATATAAAACCAGTTGATGTGTATGTCTCGTCGCATTTTGATATTATTAAACATATGTTATCCAAGCCTATTTTGCATAGTCGAATCGGTAGATGGGCATTGATATTAACTGAGTATTCTCTGGCTTATAGACCGCTAAAGGCGATCAAAGGGCAAATAGTGGCAGACTTCATTGTCGATCACTCCATAAATGAAAATACCCTAAACGTTGTCGAACTAGAACCCTGGAAGTTGTACTTCGACGGTTCTAGCCACAAGAACGGGACAGGCATAGGCTTGTTGATTATTTCGCCTGATAAAATTCCAACAAAATTCAAGTATAGAGTCGAGGGTCTATGTTCCAATAATGAGGCTGAGCACGAAGCTTTGATAGCCGGACTTGAAATTTTGTTAGAATTCGTGGCAACCCAAGTCGAAATAACGGGAGATTCGGAGTTGGTTGTAAAGCAGTTAACAAAGGAGTACAAGTGTGTTAAAGAAAATCTTATTATGTACTTCGTTATAGCCAATAGGCTACTCAAAAAATTCGAAGTCTGCATTATTCGACATATACCACGACTACACAATCAGGTGGCCAACGATTTGGCACAAATTGCATCAGGATATAGGGTTTCGAAGGAAAACTTAGAAGAAGTAATCGAGGCCAGGGGTAAGGTTATGTCCGTAGGCCTGCGACCATCGGGCCTTGAAGTGACAAAGTTTGGCTACGCTGATGAAGAAACTTTTGAAATTTTTACAGTCGAAGGGCTGACAGACAAATATTGGAGAAAACCTTTAGTCGAGTACCTTCAGAACCCTTCAGCAGCCACAGAACGAAAAGTAAAGTATCGAACACTAAGTTACGTTCTTTTAGGGAACAAGTTATTTAAGAAAACCTCTGAGGGAGTTTTGCTTAAATGCCTTAGCGAATCTGAGGCGTACTTGGCGTTGTCACCAGTCCATAGTGGGACATGTGGGGCACACCAGGTAGGCCACAAGATGAAATGACTACTGTTTCGCCAAGGGATGTACTAGCCTACGATGCTGAAAGATTGCATTGAGTTCGCCAAAGGTTGCCAGGATTGCCAAGTTCACGCTGACATACAACATGTTCCAGCAAGCGAGTTACACTCCATAGTCAAGCCATGGCCATTCAGAGGATGGGCTTTAGACTTGATAGGAGAGATTCGACATGCGTCTTCCAAAAACCAAAAGTATATTCTGGTGGGGATAGACTACTTCACCAAGTGGATCGAAGCAATACCTCTTCCAAAAGTAGACCAAGAGGATGTCATTGAGTTCATTCAGAAATACATCATTTATAGATTTGGGCTGCCAGAAACAATAACGACAGATCAAGGGTCAGTGTTTACAGGTAGGAAAATGCAGAAGTTCGCCAGAGAAATGGGATTTAAACTTCTTACCTCGACGCCTTATTACGCCCAGACCAATGGCCAAGTCGAAGCAGCAAATAAGGTGATAATTGGTATGATAAAAAAAGCAAATTGGGAGTAAGCCCAAAAACTGGCATAAAGCTTGGACCAAGTCCTATGGGCATGTCGAACATCCCCTAAGGAAGCAACCAACACTTCCCCATATCGTCTGACCTTTGGCCATGATGCAGTATTGTCGGTTGAGATCTATATACAGTCGGTTAGAATTCAGAGACATCACGGAAATCCCTCGAGAAATCTATTGGGATATGATGCTCGATGAGTTAGTAGATCTGGATGAGGAAAGACTTAAAGCTTTGGAACTCTTGAGAAGACAGAAGAAAAGAGTGGAGAAGTCATATAATAAGAAGGTTAAAGAGAAGGCCTTTTTGGTTGGAGATTTGGTATGGAGAGTAATCCTGCATATGGATCGAAAAGTTAGGTCTTTAGGCAAATGGTCTCCAAAATGGGAAGGATCATTCCAGGTTTCGAAGGTCTTCTTCAATGGGGCATACAAAGTGGCAGAATTGAGTAAAGATAAGAGAATATTAAAAGTGAATGGCAAATATTTGAAAAATATAAGCCTGCGCTTCAAGAGGTAAAAATATCAACGGAGTAACAATTGAATATAAAGCGAAGCCATAAATGGTGATTAACAAAATACGCAAAAATGGCCCAGTTTCTTACAACATAAAATCAAAAGTATGGCTTACAAAGACCAGCAAAAGATGCGCTATTACAAAAGTTCTAATAAACTAAAAAGGGAGATTTGCCTTCATCTTGAGGTAGTTCGACTTTTGAAGCTCGAGGCGGTTATGGCATAGGGCCTTGCTTGTTCTTAATTAAGCAACCTCAGCTTCCAAGCGACGAGCTTCCTCGGTGAAATTAACGGCGTGTTCAAGCTCAGTTGATAGGGAGGAATCATCAAAAAAAGATAATTCAGCATTCTTCTTCTTGGCTTTCGCTATTTTGTTGCGAAGCTTTTTGATCTTACGCTTCCAACAAGAAATTTTCGCCTCATTAGCAGTGATCTCTTGTTTATTCTTCTCTTTCCTCTCCTCCAATTCTGCAATCTTTTCTTCAGATTCGACAACAGCGGTCCAAGCAGCGGCTTCACTGCCTATTTTTGTCGAAATATCATTCTCAATCTGGGGCAATATTTGAAAATATTTGTGAACTTGATCAATCAAGATACCAACTTCTTGGATGACGCTCGCGGCCTCAGGAGAAATTAATTTGAGATCCACTTGTTGTAGAAGAGCTTTCAAGGAAAGGTGGTTGACTGGGCCCATTTGCAGAAGAGAGAAAAGATCCCCTTTGAAGATATTTCTCTTGATCTTTTCAAGAATGCTGTCAGTTGGCTGACTCGAGATTTGGCCTTCAGAGTTCGAAGTGCTAGGGGTCTTACCAGAGGAATCACTTCGCCTACTCAAGAGGAGTCTGATGTACTGTCGAGGGTTAGAGACCTTCAATGCATCAAGTTCTGCTGTGGTAAGTTGGGCCTCACCTTTGAGGGGTACTGCTTCATTTTCCTTGGGAGCAGAAGCAGTAGGAGTTTTAACCACCTCAACAGGGGTAGTTTCCTCGACAAGAGTTTCCTCAGGTTTTGCTTCTTTGTTTTTATCCTCCTCTGTGGCATCCTCTTCCATTTCATCTCTAGTATCCCCGTCGCTAGACTCGTTCAACTCTGACTGACGCATGGTTTGGTCTTCGACGGTGTTATCTTCCCCTGCGTCCTTTTCATCTACGACCATCATTTGATCCAAAGGAGAACTATTTGTGTCAACCAAGTTTGTGTCCCCCTCTATAGGAATTTCTTCATCATCTGCTACAACAGGATTAGCCGAAGAATTATCCTCTTCATGGTCAGATCCATCAGTTTGAGACTGTTGGGTCGTTGTCTTCGCAGGTGAAGGAGGAACTGTGAAAAAATCAGGTTTATTAATCTCGCCAAGAGAATTCATACCAGAACCCAAATCAGAGGTGGGATGGTAAGTGGGCTCACCTTGGCTGTTCAAGGGATAGATTGACAAAGGAAAGTTGGTTGGAGCAGTTTTCAGACCCCCAACATCAACCTAGAAAAAAAACAGACATCATAGAGAGCAAGACAAAAACAGTGCAAGTTCCAGGAGAAAACAGTTAGATGCGCTTAATAGGAACAATAGGTGGGATCGAGGTATCCTCTATGGGAGCTTTAGAAAGATCTTGAGGGGGAGTGTTCAATTTGGGAATGTTGGCTGTAGAGGGAGCAGATGGAGCATCATGAGTATCTAGGCCATGGGTTACTTTTCGCCTCCTCTTTATTTGGGCATTCTCGCGAGGAGATCTGTCTTCGTCGTCTGAATCAATGATAATCTGAGCAGAAGCCCTTTTGAGCTTCTTTTGTGGAGTAGGTGGTTTTCAGCTAACCTGAAACAACATAAGTTGTTAGGGGTAATTAAGGAAGGCGAGGTAACAAAGGCTTGCGGGAGATTACCTTTTGGTCTTCGACCTTGCCTTCAGTCTTTGGTGTTGGAGCAGTTCTTTTAGGAGCAGCTGCAAAAACAAATCATGCCAATACCAGTCAGTAACAATAAAGCTCAGTTTAGAAAATCCAAATCGAAGGGGGGTGAACTTTAAGAATGTTGGATTCGATGTGAACATCTTCGATACTAACATGAAGGTGCCTTTTAAATGTATCGAGTGTATGTTTAGTCGGAACCACCCGCTGCGCTTTGGGTTTCGACTGCTGTCGAAGGATTTTTATAGAATCTCCACAGATGAACCAATCTGGAAATGGAGGGGCAAGAGCCACACCAAAACCTGCAGTTGGTAATCGAGGGATTTTTGGAGGAAAGAGTTTAAAGGCAACCTCATACCGTTTCTCACGAGGAACAGATGAGGGAATCTTTAAATTTTCCATTTTTTTAGAAAACTTTTCCTTTAAAGTAACAGCAGCCTCACGGATGGTCCGACTAACATCGTCTGGTTGATAGGCTGTTTCAAAGTACTTCTGGAAGGCTTGAATCTCTTTGATATGGGTAGACGTACCTTTCTTGATCTTCTTCTGCACATCAATGAAAGCGTGGTCAATCAAGCGAGTAAAGCTCGAAGCGTCAAGAAACTCTGAGGCATAATGTTTTGACCATCAGTCGTAAAAATCTGGGGAGCAAAAGTAGGAGGGTTCAAAATAGACAGGTGTAAGAAGAGATTTATGGGCATGTCGCGCCAATTGTGTTGAACAGTCGAGGGGAGTAAGCATCGTAAGTGGAAGTATGATATGTGATTTCTTATCATATAAACATTTGGATAAAGTTTGTATTAACCCAAATTGCCTTGATACCAAGTTTGGCTGGTAGGCTACCAAGGTGGCTTGACCCCTGACAAGGTTTAGTTTATGAACCAACAATCGAGGTGTGAGGAATCGATCCCAAATCAGCTTCGATTCATCTTCTTATTTCTTTAGTAGAGCAGGGAAGGACCTGGTGAACCACTCAGGGCCGCATTTTCTTTCTGCAAAGGGAGCCATTTTCGAAGTAAACTTGTGCCGTTTGGAGAACATATGGATGAAGTTGGATAGGTTGGCTCGAAGAGTATGTCCTTCTTCGCTTGGAGTGAGTTGGGCCAAGCGGGGCCATTCGACCCGTCTCTCAGAAATCGAAGACGAACCCTCGTTGACTTCTCCTTTGTTAGGTAGGTTATTTTCAAAAGTAGCATTGAGCCACAACTGGAGTAGCCAGAAAGGGCCTGACAACAACAAATTGCCATGACTTTCAGGGTCCTTCAGTTTGGCAGTGCCTTCGCCCAAGGCTTCATAGAGGCTGGCCAAAATCATCTCGCTCAGGCAGATACCACTTTTCAGGTGTAGGTGGTTCGCCAAAACAAGATATTTGCGTGCCACCTGCAAAGATTTAGTACAAAACACGCAGCGAGATAGCCACATGGCCAAGAAGGCTATATGTTCCTCGTTTTCGATAGAAGTGGTGTTTTTGTTATGATAAAGTTGGACGAAGGTCGTGCAGGTATGTTTTGTGTTTGCAAATCCTATAGTATCTTGGCTATCGACTTCAGAGTCATAAACTAGTCTGTGGGGTTTTAGGCCCACAATGGCGGCTACATCAAACAGTGTGGGTATCATCATCCCACAAGGAAGGTGGAAAGTGTTATGGGTGTTGTCCCAGAAAAACAAAGAAGAAGCCAGCATAAGAGGACAATAATTGGGGCCGACCTTCGACATCATTATAAGGTCATAGATGTTAGTTTCTTTCCAGTCCTGGGCTTTCACTTTTTCTACTTTCTCTAACCAGTTTAGGTAAAGTTCAGAACCCTTGAAATAAGGGGTGGCTCTAAACAATCTGGCTCCATCATGGAGATACCTAAGGTCTACGTCGAAGAGAGCTAGGTTATCAGGACCATCAGCCGGAACTCTTCCAGAATCCTTTTTCCCTAAAGGTTTGGTGAGTCTGTAGGAAGGAAAGAAGTCGCTAATACTAGAGTAATCAAGACCTAAAGGAGGTAACGGGCCAGACATTGCTAAGGGTTTACCTGCAACAGTAACAGGGATGATTACCTGTGATTCATAGATGTGGCGCTTTTCTTCTAACAAGGGTTCGCGAAAAAACTGCTGATTCTTCACTACTTTAGGAACGCTCAAGTTAGCAAAAGGTGGGAGAACTGATGCAGAAGATTGCCCTTTGAGCTGTATCTTCTTCTTCTGGTGATCGACCATTGTTGAAGTTAGAAAAGGAGATTTTAAGAAGAAGGGAAAATTTGGGAAAGAAGAACGCAAGAGTTTTTTGCTGAAAGTTGAAAATGTTGGGAAAAAATGATAATACCTGAGGAAGTCATTTATATAAAGTATTGAAGACCAAGAGTTTCATTATTGAGTGGCTGGATTTAGTGGGCCACGTGTGTGTCTAAAATGGAGTGACAGGGGTAGTAGTTGTAACCTACATCCCCTAGGCTCTAAAAAAGTGATGATGATTTGCGATTTTGGTGATTCCCGAGAAAATCGCCATGATGCCCATGACGTCAGGAATGTATCCCAAGGTGGTGGAGTAGTTTCTTGTGTGCTCTTTTCTGTTTCCTTTTTCTCTTTCTTCCCCTTTCATTTTCCCATAAATTCATTGGCTAAAAGGATATTGGTTGACACATGTAAGGTGAAGTAAACGGCGTCGAAATTAGATGCTGTCAAAAAAATTTGCTTTTCTGCATAGGGGGTCGAAAAGACATTTTTTGGGGGGCAATTTGTTATCTCCTAAAATTCGACACCTCTTGCAAAGTAAGAGATTTAAGGGGAAGCATTAAAAGCCTGCTGGAGGCGAGAGCTGATCGAAGAATGTGAGACAGCTAAGGGGGAGTAGTCAAAACACGTACCAGACTTAAAGAAAAATCACGAGGGCTTCGATCGCGACGCTGTTTGGTAGTTATTCCGAAGATTTGAAATTCAAATAATTTGGAGGGAATAGTTCTGTTCGCCAGATGACTAAGAGGACACATGGCGCCCTATAAACGACAGATCCATGCATCACAACAAATGGCAAAAGATGGCGATGTAGGAAGTTATTGGTAGTTATTTCTTGCTATTATAAATAGGAAGTCTTAGAAATAGAATGATGTGGGAAATTTACTGTTGTACAAGTCACTCTTAAAATTACTCCAAGTATCCAAGTGTAGAGAAAGAGAATATCAAAGAGAATGTACATGATGTAAACACACCACCTTTTATTTTCCAATGAAGTTTATTTTACTTGTTTAAATTTTACAAAGCTTTTTATCTTTCTTGCAATCTTCTCCTCTTTCTATGCCCTCTTTACTTCGTCCTCATTCTCAACTTCTTTCTTTTAAAACTTAAATCTTTTCTTTGCTAGAACTTTATGTACTTTTTCTCCTATAGTCGAATAGGTAACCTTTAAGAACCTTCTCCTAAATATTGTCAAAAGTGAAAAACTTAGATAAATGTTCAAAGAAAACCTTTTAGCACATGTCCTAGGATCAATCTGATCGATCCTGTGAGTCACCAAAGTTAGATTTGGAAGATCAACGGTTGTTTTCCGATTTTCAAGGGAACACTCACTGCGTGTTTAGTATACAATGAATTAACTGTATTTCTATTTTGTTTTAGTTGAAAATTCTAGGATTATTATGTGTGTGTAATAGTGTTGTGTGCTGAGTTACGCTTATGCATCTTCTACCGCGTCAGTTTTGTTTTTCTGATTGAAAGATTTAGTTCAAGTTACAGGCTGCATTTTTAGTGTAGGGTTATTTCTTTGCCTGATTTTATGGCAATGACTTGTTATGTGTACTGAAACAAACACTGTCGGATCGGTGGTGCCATTGCGGTTTGTATTTAATCAGTAATATGTCGTTGGCTTTTGTTATGGTGTTCTGTTTGTTTCAATCTTTGCTGACATCTTGATTAGCAAGGGAAAGAGGATCGATTCCCGTTACGATTCGTGGTGAGCTAGCTCTGGTTGGTCACCGTCATTTTCGATCACGTCTTTGTCTTTCGACGCATTTAAGGTTGGTATATTATGTCGCCTAATATTCAATGTACCGGTTGAATAATTCATAAGTGTTTGAGCTTTGCAGACACATTAAGTTTCTTAGTCAGTGGTAATTGTTTCTTTCGTTACTAGCTGGTACAGACCAAGTTTAAGGTCAGTTCATATTTGTTATAAAAAAACTTAGCATTCACTATCTTATTAGATAAAAAAATTATAATTATTAATTATTTTTTAAAATATTAATTATGATTATTAGTTACTTAAAACTATGATAACTTTGTAAATAATTGTGGAAATATGTGAATAATATTAATAGCGGTTTAATTTATTATTGTATTTTCAATCGGTTTTAAATCTTGGACTCAGTAAATTGAAACCGTAATAGTGTTTTCGTCGTATCGTTATTACATATGAGTCAACTTCTAATTTATTTTGTTTTTATCTTCTTTTAAAAAAAATTTAAAACATCTATAATATCAATAAATTATTTTCCAAATAATAAATCACTTTTTATTCAATATAATTAAATAGTTTATTTATTTATTTATTCTCTTTTTGAGACATTTCAAAACAATTTTTTAAACAAAAATCTAGAGTCATTTCACACTACATTTTCAAAATGTGATTAACTATTTTCAAAATACGATTAAATTTTTTTCTTAGTTAAAAGAATTGAATTCTTGAGATCTAGCATCTCTTGGGTTCGTGAACGACCACTATTGGGGCGTATGCCTTGGGTAGTGACATTCGACTTTTCGTTTCTAGAATTTCCCTTTAATTATTTGGACAACGAAATGTTGTTGGAGTCTAGCATTCCATATGGTACTTTCGTTGTTTATTCAAACAATATTTCGTAATTTAATCGAATGAAAAAGGTGTCGTTAGGATCTAGCATCCAAATAACGCCTCGATATATTGGTTGCGAGGTTGACGCCTCGTTTATCAAATGGTCGTCATTTCTCCTTAAAAATAGTTACAAATCTAACCTCACATTCTCGCCTCATGCAAACAAACCATTCTCGCACCCTAATTCGATTCAAATTCGTAACTAAACATTTTCTTGATCAAAAATTCGAAAGAAGAAAGTTCTTGGAGTCTAGTATTCCTTGAATCTTTGAATGAATAGCTTTTGAGGCACCCCCCTTAGGTTGTTATTCATTCACTCTTTCGACTCTCACAAAATAAATCATTTTCAAATACCCTCTATAAGTCGAGTGCTCGTCCGCATTCGCCATCAACTTACCATACACACTTTCACATTTCATAGTGGTCTCGATATTAGGAGCACCCTCAAGGACTAGTATCATTTCTCACAACCTAACCCCTTGACTCATCGGAAAGCCGGTTCCATTTTCAATCAAATCTTCGACTCGTCGTCGAGCCATTTTCAAACTAACTTTCGTTTGCCTCACAGTTCACCTCTTTTCGCAACATATTCGATTCAACCTGTTACAAACACTTTTCTTAAAAAATTAACGAAAGAAGGAGATTCATGGAGTCTAGCATTCCTTGAATCTTCGAATAAATGGTTCTTGAGGCGCATGCTTTGAGTTGTCATTCATTCACTCTCTCGTCTTAAAACACCTAATTTCTATTCAAACATATTTTGTAATCGAACTTACGAACGAAGGATATTTTTGGAGTCTAGCATTCCTTAAATCTTCGAATGAGTAACTCTCGAGGCACGCCCTTGAGTTGTTATTAGTTCACTCTTTCGATTTCAAAATGTTTAACATTTACCCTTAACATATTCAATCAAATTCCTAAAGAACTGAGTTCTTGGAATCTCGCATTCCTTGAATTCTTGAGTGACAGCTCTCGAGGAACACCCTAGGGTTGCTTGTCAGTCGATCTTTTATTTATCGACTTCAGACCCATTTCAAACCTCGTCTTTTCGTGGTCGTTACCACAAATTAAGGGCATTCTGATTCTTCATTCTCTTATGAATGTAAGATATGTAGGCACAAGATTGCGATGATCTTGGCGAGCACACTTCTATCTTTCTCCATTATTCCGTCCATAATTCTCTCCATCTTCCGTTTCCCCCATCATTTCATATAGTCGAACTACGACGCTCTGAGTTCTCATTCTCGTCCGAATGAGTATACGTAGGCACAAGGGCCACAATATTTGGCGAGCACCCTATCCTGTAACCACCCCATTTCTCCTAACGTCTTTATCTGTTTAACCTACCAATTTGCATGTATCACTGAGAAGAAAATAAGAAAGCTTAGATAACGCCTATCCCAAAATACCCTAAGAGGTTCCCATTGAGTACAACGGATGTGAGGGGTGCTAATACCTTCCCCTTGCGTAACCGACTCCCGAACCCGGAACATGGTTGTGACGGCCCTGTTCCTATATTTTCGTATTAGAGGTTTTCTCGATATTTTCCTTTCCCGTTTATCCGGGATAAATAAAGTTCGGTGGAGACTCTGTCGAACCGTATTTTCGCGCCTTTTGCGCGAGTGTCGCGTTTCTTAATTTATGATTTTTCGAGGTGCGACAATTGACGACTCTGCTGGGGACTATTTGCTCCATCCAAGAGAGAGTCGAGCCTACCTTAGGGTTTTGTGAGAAGCGTTGTTTTATTGGTTTTTCTTCTCGTTTATGTATTCTCTTGTGGATTTTATTTGTGCTTGTTGTCTTGCTCGCCTATTGGTTCTTGGGACGACATCATGAGTAAAGCTCTACACCCGAGCTTTGGTAAAAGTAGAGAGAACACATAGTTTAGAATTGGTAGTTGAGTAGTGTTAGTTCCCAAGGGCCTGCTCCTTGTGTGCCTAGCATGAAAGCTCCCCTAGAGGAGACCTATTCGTAGATCTTATTGTAACACAGCTAGCCTGTGGCACGATTTGGTTAATTAAGGGTCTGTGATTATGGGAACCATTTTTAGCACTAGTTCCGATACCGATGGTCGTGTAGTGTTAGTCTCCAAGGACTCCCTCCTTGTGTGCCTAACATGAGGACTCCACTAAGGAGAGACCTTGTCGTTATTATCGTCGTAATACCGTTAGCCTGTTGTGTGGCGCTGATGTGATTAGTGTCCGTGATCTTGAGAACCAAACATAGAAACCATCCCGTGAGTGGGCTTATGGGTAGAGGATTTAGATATTCCCGTATAAGGTTCACCTGTAAGGTTTCTTTGTTCAGAAACTATGGTTACCAGCTTCAGATTTGTTTGAACTATGATTCTCGATCTTGGATCTTTCATCCTGCATTGCATCTCGCATATCATTTGCATTTAATTTGTTGTGTATCTTGCCTTTTCTTTCCTTCAGCAGAATATCATTTCTCCTTCCTTCATCTCCAGTAAATCAAGTTGATTCCTCGACACCAGTATGCAACTAGAGCCAATACAAGATGAATGATGGAACAGATTCAACAAGAGCAAGTTGCCTTCAGAGAGGAGTT
The DNA here is from genome assembly GCA_963859935.3 of Lathyrus sativus. Classification (NCBI taxonomy): domain Eukaryota; kingdom Viridiplantae; phylum Streptophyta; class Magnoliopsida; order Fabales; family Fabaceae; genus Lathyrus; species Lathyrus sativus. The sequence goes on from CAWUDS030002140.1 coordinate 157,022, forward strand.
GGACTCCATCAAAGGGAAAATTGACCAGATTCTCAAAGCATCCTCACAGCCAGAAAGGAAGAATAACAACGTGAAGCCACTGCTATCGTCAACAATAATGGTCATGTGCAAGGGTCTACCTCAAGACTCTCAGCTCCCGTCCCCAACCCCTATGGGATACCAATGAACTTCTCTACTGCAACTGAAGGAACCACTTCTCAACCAATCCCAGTACCTAGAGTTATTGTCGGAGCTATCCCGCAAGCGCGACCTACTGTTGTTCAGATCCCCGCCGAAGATAATCTGATAGACCAGTATGATGATGTTCAAAACTATTATGCCACTATCCCCATTGCGAGTCCTGTTGTCGCTCAGGATTCAGAAGCTATAAAGATGTGTTGAGATCTAGTTGAGAAACTTCAAGTCATAGAGGGGCACAACTAAAATTCTTTTAGTGCTCTGGAGTTGTGCTTGGTGCTTGATGTTGTCATCCCTCCCAAGTTCAAAGTGCCTGAATTTTCAAAGTACAAAGGCCTTAGCTGCCTGAACATTCATCTGAAGATGTATTGTCGCAAAATGGTTGCCTATGCCAGAGATGAAAAGCTTATGATTCATTGCTTCCAAGACAGCTTGTCTCGGGCTTTCCTCGAATGGCATATGCAGCTAGAGCGTAACAGTGTGTGCACTTGGGCTGAACTAGCTGATGCATTTGTCAAGCAATATAAGTACAACACCAATCTTGCTCCTAATCGTACTCAACTTCAGAGTATGACTCAGAAAGATAGCGAATCTTTCAAGGAGTACTCGCAACGATGGAGAGAGCTAGCTGCAAGGGTGCATTCGTCGTTGGTTGATCGTGAATTGATTGACATTTTCATGGGTACCTTACAAGGCCAATACTACGAGAAACTGATCGGTAGTGTCACTGCTGGATTCTCTAACTTGGTGATTGTTGGTGAGAGAATTGAAGAAGGTTTGAAGAGCGGAAAGATTCAAGGAGGTTCTAACAGCCAGGTCAATACCAAGAAGCCTTTCAACGGATACAAGAAGAAAGAGGGTGAAACAAATGTCGTCTCTGTGCAGGAAGGGCAAACTCCTCAACAAGCTCCCGCTCCTATGCCTTATCAAGTCCCCTACTACCTGTATTCGTATGTTGTTGTTGCGTAATATGCTCCAATGCTTTATCCTCCAGCTGTTCAAGAAGCTCAAGCCCAAATGCCTCAGCAACAGGCTCCTTATTAACAAGCTTACAATCAGCAAGGATATCAGTATCCTCCTCAGCAACAACAATTGCAAGCTGCTCAACAACAGCAAGGTGCCCGCCGACAACGTCAGCAGAGAACATGGAGGCCATATAGAGTCTTTGATCGCCTGCCAATGACATATGTTAAAATCTTTGCTGAGTTGATGGAGAAAAAGGTTTTTGTTCCGAGAGATTTGGCTCCCCTAACTGTCATTCCTGCCGATTATGATGCAAATGCTCATTGTGAGTTTCATAAGGGTGCTCCAGGTAATACCATTGATAACTGCAGGGCTTTCAAGCACAAAATTCAAGACATGATTGACATGTATGTTATCAACTTCAATGGAAATTCTTCGAATGTCACCAACAATCCAATGCCACCGTCTAGCTAGTGCCAACATCAGATTAAATCAAGTCAAGTCTGGTTCATCTTCTCGAAGGAGGCAGTCACGTTGCCATTTCACTATTTGCTTTCTTGTATTTTGTCTTTATTTGTTTAAGTATTGTATGCTTTGAACATTGTCATTCGTATTTGGTTTCCATTAATGTGTTAGTTATGCATTGTTTTGAATTAGTTATGTCGTATTCACTCATTATTTCCACTTATCACAAGCACCAACATATTTATTCACTTCACTCTATCAATTGTTGTTTAGCATGATTTGAGGGAGGATGACGAAAATGAAATACTCATAATTGCAAACGATATGCTTTCAAACAGAATCGTCAATGATGTACAAGCATTGTTTCAATTCCCTAAACACTGGAGATACAAGGAGTTAATCCCTAGTAAGCCACTTTGAGCCTAGAAGTCACAGTTTTCTTCGGATATTCAAACCTTTACACTCAACCTGGGGCAGGGTAGTGTTTAGTTAATCCAACTTCGTACTCAAATCACAAAGAGCAAAATCCAAAGACACGACGGTTGTTCATCAATAACCTGTGACATGGCAGTAACTATTCTCCAACAAAAACAAAATAAAAAAATCAAAAGTCTGCTAAGTCAAACACCTCAAAGGAGACTTAGGCAAAAGTCAAGGCAATCCCGATGGATCTGACAAGCAAAATCAGTCCATGCAAAAGTTAGGGATCAAAAACAAAAAATAAAAGAGGTCCTCAAACCCTCAACAAAAACAAAATAAGATTCAGTGGCTACCAAATTGGAATCAAGGGGTCACTGATGTCCATCAAAAGCAAAATAAGGTGACTGCCGTCTCGAGCAGACCCTGAACCATCAAGCTTATACTGTCAAGATGGATATATGCAGAATTAACTGAACGTAGGACTGGAGATCATTACGAAGAAGGGGTAGGTACAAATCATACTTTGAGCCTAATATCCTTTATTTTGTAAACTGTGAATCAGACCATGTTACAACCCTCGAAAGACCTAATTGAGACGGTATTTATTCTGAAAGCATACTATTGCAAGGTTGCGTAAACTGACTCCTCGCATATTTGCTAATCATCAGCATTGACACATTTGTGTATGTGTGTGAGCGCGTGCGCGTGCGCGCCTGCTTGTGTGTGTGTGCGTGCGTGTGTCTCTGCGTGTCTGTGTCTGTGCGTGTGCGTGTGCGCATGCATGTCTGTGTGTGTGCGTGTATGCACGTGCATGTCTGTGTGGGCGCATATGTGTGCGCGTGCATGCGTGTGTAAGCACGTGTGCACGCGCGTGTGCGTGTGCGTGTGCGCGTGCGTGTCTGTGTGCGTACGTGTACACACAGACACGCACAGACACACACTCACACACGCACACAAACATACACATACAAAGATACACAGAGACACACGCACACACACACACACACACACACACACACACACACACAGACACGCACGCGCACACACAAACACAGATACGCACACACACACAGACACGCACGCGCACACACACAGACACACGCACGCACATACACACACAGACTCGCAAAGACACACACACGCACGCGCACGCACACACACACACACACACACACACACACACAGACACGCGTGCGCGCATACACAAACACGCAGGTACGCGGGCGCACAAACACGCACACACACACATGCACGCACGCAGGAAAACATGCGCACGCGCGCACACAATCACACAGACACACACACACAAAGACACACATACACACACACACACGCATGCGCACTCTTAAACACACACGCGCGCGCACCCACGCGCACACGCACATGCTCACAGACACGTAAGCACGCACACACAGACACGCACGCATGCACACACACAAACACATGTACACACGCGCACGCACGGACACACACGTACACACACGCACACACACACACACACACACACACACGCACACACGCACCTGCACACACACACACATGCACACACGCGCGCACACACACACACAGACACGCACGCGCACACACAAACACACACAGACACGCACATAGACACACAGAGACACACGCACGCGCGCACGCACAAACACACACACGCACAAACTCAGACATGCATGCACATACACACACACGCACACCCATAGACACGCACGCGGACACGCTCACACACAGACACAGACACGCAGAAACACAAGCACGCACGCGCACACACACACACACGCACGTACGCGCCTGCACGCACAGACACGCAGACACACACACACACACACGCACGCGCGCGCACACACACAGACCCGCACATATACACGCACACGCACACACGCACGCCCACTCACACGCACGTACTCACTCACACACACGCACACACACAAACACACACACACGAACAAGCACATGCACACGCATGACAAAACACAAAAAATGCCCCCACTAAAAAAAATATTTATTTTTTACATGACAAAACACAAAAAATGCCCCCACTAAAAAAATCAGTATTTATATACTTTAATAATTAAATATTTTTAAATAATTAAACGGTTGTTTTGTTAGATATTAAAAATAAAAACAAAAAAAAAATTATTCAATAATTTCAAAATAGAATTATTTATAAAAAAAAGTATATATTTAAGTATCTTTGATATTTTTTTAAATATAGAATAATAAAATTTTGATAGTTTTAACTTTTTTACATAATGATATATAATATAGTTTCAAATTGATATATTTTTCATATAAACATTTATAATAGTATATATATTTTGTCCCCACTAATTAAGATTTTTGAATCCGTCCCTGAACTTGACTGATTTGTATAGACAATTCGTCCCTGAGCTTGACTGATTTGTATAGGCTAAACCATATATCTATATAATTGATCTTATTTATTTTCACCCCTAATAACTTATAAATGAAAAAATAATTTTTATAATGTTGTTTTATTAAATTGAAGAAATGTGAAATTTTCATTAACTAAAATAATATCAAGGATTATTTTACAACTATCTCTAAAAATATTGAACCATATATAAACATTTTAAAGTCAAGTACTTAATTAATTACACTAAATTTTTATATGTATTATTAAGAAATAAATTTGAAAACATTCTTTAAATTAAGGATAAAAATATGATTTATCAAGTTGTACATGACTAATGTATTTTGTTATATAAAATCCATGTTGGTTTATTTGTTATATTTTCAATTAGGGTGCTTCTAATAGCTGCCCCAGGGCTACTCGATAGAGAGTATTAAATTGTCTTTGATCACACTTATATTTTTTTGAAAAAAAATGATGATTAAATATACTTAATTATTAATTGCTTCAAATAAATTTATTCATTCCATTTCTGTTGTGTACATAAAAGAAAATAAGTGAACTTATAATACAATTGATTATTTTTATGAGTGTCCCACGGCGCCCTTTAAATTTTACAAACAAATCAGTATATTCATTATATTGATGCAATGATGTGATCACTATTAAAATAATAATGATAAAGATCGTGACATTTATATTATTTATATTACAGTTAACTTTAAAAAGTATATTATTTATATTATTTATATTCTTGTGAGTAAATTATTTCACAAGAAACTTTAAAAAGTAAAACTTCATAGATATTAAAGTTAGAAACACTAGATCGAACCGTGACATTTATATTATTTATATTACAGTGATAGTGATAATTTATTCATGCTTGAGCTTGACCCAAAATATTTATGTTAATATAGTAATAAAATTAATATTTTATTAAATAAAAAAAATTATATGATTGATCTAAACTTACATGATTTTCTATGAATAATAGGCATGTTGTACATTTTTGATCAAATATTAAACTCATGTAAAGACGGAGCATTAGATACACCTTCAAATAAATTATAAAGATTTCATTAGATACATACTCAAGTACATTATAAAGATTATAGTCGTATTATTGCTGCATTTGTATTTGAACAATCATAAATACTTAAAATGTGGGTGAAATCAATATCTTTGGTTGTTGATATGTAACACCAAGTCAAATATTTTTAGATTTTTCTCTTATCCAATTCACTAAAGAAAACAATAGTCGAGAGATTGTAATTTCACTTAACAATAAAAGTCCAATCTAATTTAATAAATACGAACACATTGATGATATGTTGTTAAAACAATCGGTTACAAATTTTATGTTTACATATTTGTTTTAAGCAAATAAGATTTTTCCATGAGTCAAAAATCTTACTTATAGTCATTTTGTTTCTAAGTTTATTTATGTCATTAGAAAAAAAACTCATTATTGTCAAAGGTCCCAACAAGTTTTTTTGATTAGCAAAACACTGTATTAAAACTGAGTATAATGGTACTCAACCTAATACAGTAGGAAAGGCAAAACAAGAAACTAAACTAATTACTACAAGAAAACGAATTCAAAAACTAATCATTCTTATCTTCCTACCATATTTTCCTTTAACTCTAGATCAATACCAATCCCACAAAAGAGATTTCGCCAAGAGAACAATATCTTCTACCACCCTTGAAGAGTGTCTCAGCTCTTAATCAACCAAGTGGCCCGATCAAAAGCATGCACTTCTTCTTCTTGATCCTGTCTCTTAGAGAGGATACACAATCCAATAGGTGATTAAAAACATGAACTCCTCAATATCAATTTAAATTTACTTTGCTAGACAACAAAATAACTGCATTTCGTGGTGGAGACGATATCAATTTAAATTTATTTTGTTATATTTAAACAAACAAATGAACTTTAATTTTTCCACTATCAATAGAAACAATATCAATTTAAATTTATTTTATCATATTTAGACAAATAAAACAATCGTGTTTACTCGCAATTGATGGATACCATATCAATTTGAATTTATTTTGTTAAATTTAGATGAATAAAACAATCACGTTTACCCGCAAATAATAGGAAACGTGTGAATGTTATATTAATATTAACAAACTAACATATTATAAATAAATCAATTCTTTCACTATTCAAAAAATAGTTATCCAGATTTACTATCAAGTACAAATATAAATATTAATCATATAAATTTTATTTAAATTGATATAATTAATTAAATTAAATTAACAACATTTCAAATATAATATTAAAAGTCAAATTTTATTTATTTTAGGTTGAATATTTTTTTTATCTCGTATAATAACCTCAGAGTTAATTTTAATCACTTAACTTAAAAAATATTTATATTAATTTCTTAACTCTTCAAAATATATTTTGTTTGTCTTTTTTTTAATTAGTGACGAAGAAAGATTAATATCATTTGAAGAATTAAATAATTAATATAATTTTTTTAAAGTTAATTGATTAAAATAAATATAAAATTAACGCAAGTTATTGAAATAAAAAGTATTATAACATTGTAAAATAATTTTACACTATTATTTAATAAAATTATAATATTTAATTCTGTCATGTCATAGTAATATTTTAAATTTAAAAGTGTGACTTGCACATCTTTTATTGATTTAGAATGCAAAAATATTTTATATTATTATTGTATATTTCATTTTTTCATAAATATATGAATAAATATTTGAATTTAATTAAAATACATCATGGATAATAATTAATCTTTAAATATTAAATATGTATATAAAAAATACAAAGGAATGAGGCATAAAGCATGAGAGGGAATCATTGTTGGGTCACTCAATCGTACTATTCATAAAGTGACTGAGTGAAGCGAGTTCGTCAGTTTCGTTTTTCATTTTCACTCTCTTCTTGCTGACTTAACCATTAACTTTATTTACAAGGTCAAGTTAAGTCACCCAATGCCGGACGGAGATTCCTCCACCGCAGGCACCGTTCAACTTCCGATGAATACCTCGGGAGACCTATTCGATCATCCACAGTCCCTCAATCTTACCCTAGCCAACAATCATGAGGGCAAACTCAAAAAAGATCCTACGATAATTGCACGAGAGTAAGTATCTTTGTGTATTTTTGATTCTGTTTGTAGGTTTGGTTTTATTGCGTTTATGGAGGTATGAAACGTGATGTTGTTGGTTGTGTATGTGTTTTTGATTTTCATCTTATGAGTGTTTTGCTTGTGCTTTTGGAAGGTATCAAAAGGAGTTATGCAAAATAGCTATGGAGGAAAATGTGATTGTTTATTTGGGAACAGGATGTGGGAAGACGCACATTGCTGTGTTGCTCATGCATGAAATGAGGCATTTGATCAAGAAGCCGAGCAAGGACGTATGTGTCTTTCTTGCACCTACCGTTGCTCTAGTTCATCAGGTGAGCTTTCGCTATATGATTGAAATCATTGTGATTTCGTCGGTCTTAATTTCTTCTGCTCGTTTTTATTGAATGAAAAGTTGCATTTATGGTAGAATTGTGAATTTTGTTTAATGTGATTGTTATGTGAGATATAGTCATTTTATGCATGTATCTGATGAAGTGATTTGATCCTGTATTTAACAATCTCTCATTTTAACCGATTTGAGCATGTTGGTGATTCCATTATGTGTCTCCTGAAGCTTTTTGTTTTTTTGTTTATTATCTATAGCAAGCAAAGGTTATATCTGATTCTACTGATTTTGAAGTTGGAACTTACTGTGGGAGTTCCAAGCGCTCGAAATCTCGTCAACATTGGGAGGAGGAGATTGAACAGTATGAGGTAACGATGCCAGTTATTCATGTTGAGATTAATTATGATGCCTGTGTTGCTTTTGTGCAGTGTTATCAAATATCCGCAATGGCGCTGCTATGGTGGATATATGTCGTGGTTTTGATTTCGCCACAATGGTAAATATCGGCCGATATTGCGGGTTTTTCTGCTATAACGCCGCCGCATAGCGTCCGTTATGGCAGGACTTTGGCTCTCTGCCACGGACAACACTACTTTTGCGTTGTATGTCCGATGTGTTGCTGATACAATGACTTGAAGTAAAAGCTAATGAAAGAAAATTGTGAACAACAGTTAAATTCAATTCATGAAATTAAATAAATAAATAAATGAGTAAATTAGCTCCAGATTTTTTGGCATCTATGAATATTCTTTTGTTAGAATTTTCATCTAATGGAGTTTGTTGGTTCTAAATTTGCACTATGTTTTTGTTTTGTTCCCTTTTCAGGTTCTTGTTATGACCCCACAAATATTACTTCACAACTTATCTCACTGTTTCATGAAGATGGAGATGATCGCACTTTTAATATTTGACGAATGCCATCATGCTCAAGTCAAAAGCAGCCATCCTTATGCTGAAATTATGAAAGTAAATTTCATTTTTGTCAATGCCAAAACCATTCACAATTGAGAATGCCATACATTTTTATGAACAAAAAACCTTTCCATTTCTGTCAGGTCTTTTACAAAAATAATACCACAAAGGTTCCCCGAATATTTGGCATGACTGCTTCCCCTGTTGTAGGAAAAGGTAATGTAGTGATGTTTATCTTCAATGTTTCTATTTAATTCCACATGTTTATTGTTGATATTCACAAAGATTTAGAATTTTGGGAAGGAAAGAGAGAAAGAATAGTGACTCTGAATAGTAATGCCATATGGTATGTTATGATGTGATTTTTTTTTGGCAAATCGGGTATCTTCTGCGCGCCTAGGACTGAGTTCGAACCTAGGACTTTTAGTTAAGTTGGAAGAGATCTCTTACCATCTCATTTAAGATCTCATCCAAGTGCTCATGAGTTTATCATGTGATTTGTTACCAAAGACAAAGCCCTAACCTTGTTTTATTGCAATAGTCATATTAGATACTAGAAGCTAACCCTAATCAAGTAAGGATCAAATAACTAATAAAGATAAAATCAAAATCCCTAAGATTAATATAAGGTTTCTCAAGCAGTGTTGTTAATAGTGGATTGCGAAAAGTGAAACATCTTCTATTTAGCAAATATCATTGCATGCAAATAGCGAAAGTTGTAACCATTGAAATATATACACACTCCACCTCTACATTGGCAAGTCTCATTCTGAGTAACAATATATATTTTCTTTGTTTTGTTTTTCTTTTCTCTCCTTTCTCTTCCTCTATTCTCTTTTTTCATGTTCTTTCATTTCCTCAATTGTTTATTTGGTTTCACTTTATTCTTTTCTTTTTCATTGTTTTTTAGGTATTTTTTTCAACTACCACATTTTCGGCGTTTTTCCTAATAATTTGTATTTCTTATGTTATGCTATGTTCTATCCTCTTTATAAATACTCTATTTATAAAGAGGATAGAACATAGCATATCATAAGAAGTACAGATTATTAGAAAAAACATAAAAACATAGGTGGTAAAAAAAAACTCTAAAAAACAATGAAAAAGAAGGGAGTAAAGTGAAACCAAATAAACAGTTAGAGGAAATGAGGGAGAGGATAAAAGAGAATAGAGGAAAAGAAAGGAGAGGAAAGAAAAACAAAATAAAGAAAAAAGAGATTGTTATCGAGACTTGCCATGGTAGAGGTGGAGGACATGAATAGAGGCATAGCACAATCCTCATATGTATGAAAAGGATTGGTTGTATGTGAATGACATTAGAGTAACTATAGTCTTAGCCTAGTTTAGTTTTGTAACTATTTGTCCTTAGACAGCCCAAGTTAGTTACTGATCTATAAATACCAAGTTCCTTAACGAATGTGATTGACTTTTGCATACTGAAAATTAACAAAAGCAATTATATATATATATATATATATATATATATATATATATATATATATATATATATATATATATATATATATATATATATATATATATATATATAATGGTATTCAGAGCTTAATCTCAAACAATAGCCATGACTTCTGATGGAGACTCATCAACACTGTTAGAGAATCTCTTCTTCTCTAACCTTCAATTTGAAGAACGTATTCAAAAACGTTTACACAACAAGTAATGCTTAAGCTGGACGAAAACAATTTTCAATCATGCAAGCATCAGATTGAAGGTATCATTTGCACGCATAAGCTTCATCGTTTGCTGGTGAGTCCACTTGTTCCTCGCGTTATCTGACTGAGGAAGATCGCAACAGTGATTCAGAAAATCTTGCGTATGTGACATGGGAACAACAAGATTTGCTCCTTTTCACATGACTTCTCACGACGACGCTCTCAGATTCGGTGTTGTGTGCGTGTATGATTCAATGTGTTCACTCACATATAATTTGGGACGAGGTTCATAAGTATGTTTTTGCACACACCAAAGGCAAGATACATAGATTATCTAGAACACCACCTTACACTACATATTCAAGATGTTTTAACTTACGTTTTGCTAATGTATTGGGTCCAATCTCTATGGTTTCTACTTGTGGCTATAAATACTTTTTAACATGTGTGAATGTTTATTCTAAATATACATGGGGTTTCTTACCAAATTAAAGTCTGATGGTTTTGCTCACCTTCACACTATCTCACAGCTATTGAAGTTCAATTTACTGTCAAGGTTAAGGTTGTTCAAATTGATGGAGGAAGATAGTTCAAATATCTCACCTCTTTGTTTCACACAAAAGACATTGCTCATAGATAGGCTTGCCCACGCACACACAATCAGAATTTGAGTGAAAGCATAGGCACGTGGTTGTAACAGACCTAATATTGCTTGCTCAAGCAAGTCTTCCTTTAAATTTTTGGGATCGTGCTTGTCTAACTACTACTTATCTGATTAACATAACGCCTACATGTTAAGAGTTTCACATCAGATAATATAATGGCCTGAACACGTGCTTATAAGTGGGAGCAATTCTCACCCTACATGTCGATTTTGTAGGGATGAGTTAGACCCAAAAATATTTCTTAACATGGTATCAGTGTCTGGTTCAAGATTTAGTGGGCTACCTGCTATCAGGTTTCCGCTACTCGGATCACCCACCATTTATTTCCACGTTCCATATGTCCAGTCCTGCGCGTGAATGGGTGTGTTAAGAGTCCTACGTCGGACAATATATGACCTGAACATGTACTTATAAATGAGGGCAATCCTCACCCTACAAGCCGATTTTGTAGGAATGAGTTAGACCCAACCATATTTCTTAACACTACCTCTCTATTAGGCATGAAGTCTCCCTACTTCATGCTTTATTGATTACAAGTTCCTTAATGCCTATGGATGTGCTTGCTATCCACATCTCAGACCTTACTCACCTCACAAATTTAGCTTTCACTCTCAAGAATGCATTTTCCTTGGCTATTCCTCTAATTACAAAGGTTACAAATGTCTTGCATCCCTGTATATTAGAGGGTGCATGTCTAAAATCTTGACCCGCCCCTCAAAAAAGTGTGGACAAAACGGGCATGCCCAACAGGTCAGACCCATTTTGCCATCCTTATCAGCCTCTACTTAGATTTCTTTCTCAATCAGAGCTTTTTCCGATGCTGATTGGGGTGCAGATCTTGATGCAGGAAGTCTACTTCAAGATTTTGCATTTTTTTCTAGGCCATAACCTAATTTTCTGGTGGTCAAAGAAGCAAACCTTGGCGGCAAGGTCCAACTTGTAAAGTTTTATGGATTCAATCTCTTCCTACATTACACCATAATCATTCTCTTTTGTGACAATCTCAACACAATGGTTCTTTCTCACAATCACATGGAACTTAGGTGCTCAGCCAAAGCCTTATTGTTCAAGACATTTTTGCCACTGATCAATATGCTGATGTCCTTACTAAGCCACTATCTTCTATTAGATTTCTCAAACTCAAAAATAAGTTGAAAGTTCAAGATAAGTCATCTCTTGAACAAAGATGACCCTGCCTTTGAAGGGAAGATGTTAGAGTAACTATAGTCTTAGCCTAGTTCAGTTTTGTAATTGATGTAACTATCAGTGCTGAGTCACCACAAGTTAGTTAGTGATCTATAAATACCAAGTTCCCTAATAAATGTAACAAATTGTTGCATAATGAAAATTCACAAAAGCAGTTATATATATATATATATATATATATATATATATATATATATATATATATATATATATATATATATATATATATATATATATATATATATATATATATATATATATATATATATATATAGGGCATATCAAGTGAGAGGGATTTTAAAATGAGAGATGAGAGGAACAAACAACAACCATTAGATCATGATTAAACTTATTTATTAATGTGACTATTAATTTCTCTCTCTTATTAACTTGAATTTCATCTCTCTTATTAATTTGATCTAATGGTTGTTGTTTGTTACTCTCATCTCTCATTTAAAATCTCTCTCTCTCTCTTATATATATATATATATATATTACCTCCGTTCCTTTATATAAGAGACAATTCACTTTTTAGATTCATTGAATAATCAACGTGTATGAATAATATATATATATATATATATATATATATATATATATATATATATATATATATATATATATATATATATATATATACCTCCGTTCCTTTATATAAGAGACAATTCACTTTTTAGATTCATTGAATAATCAACGTGTATGAATAATATATATATATATATATATATATATATATATATATATATATATATATATATATATATATATATATATATATATATATATATTGATTATTCATACACGTTGATTATTCAATGAATCTAAAAAGTGAATTGTCTCTTATATAAAGGAACGGAGGTAATATATATACCAATTACCTTTTACAGACCCAATTCTTAGCAAATTCTCAACATATCTAACAGTTTAGTGCCTCTATTTCGGCTAATTGCTAATTCTCAACATATAAGATCCCTAATAGTTAGTTAATAAAACATACCAATTACCTTTTACAGACCCAATTCTTAGCAAATTCATCAACATTCAGTACAGACAACAACCAAGCCTTATCCCCCTAAGTGAGGTCGACCATATGGATCAACTTTCAGGATAATGTTCTATCTAAGATTATGTTTCTATCCAAATTGTTAATCCTGAGAGCTTTTTTAATAACTTCTCTTGTAGTTTTTCTATGTCTTCCTTTTCCTCTAGCTGTTTGACTCTTTTCCATCTTATCTACTATCCTTACCACATAATTTACAAGTCTTCTCTCTACATGTTCAAACCACCTAAATTTATTTCCCACCATCTTTTTTACTATAAATACTACCCAACATTTGATATACAAGAAAAATCTATTGTGCTTCTATTTCCGCTAATTGTCAACACTGGTGTCAACATATAATATCCCTAATAATAAAGTAGCAATGCTTACCAATTATGTAAATATATGGTTCGAACATGTACTTATAAGTGGGGTAATTCTCACCTTATAAGCCGGTTAAGCCAGTTTTGTAAGGTTGTTAGGTCAAAGCATAATTCTTAGCATGGTATCAAGAGCCCGGTTGGGCCATCTGCCATAAGGTTTCTGCTATCGGACTACCCTCAATTTATTTTCATGCTTCAGATGTCTAGTCTTGGGCGTGAATGGGTGTGTTAAGGGTTCCACATTAGATAATATATAACTTGAACATGTGCTTATAAGTGAGAACAATCTTCACCCTACAAGCCGGTTTTGTAAGAATGAGTAAGAGGAAATTCTAATTTTACATTGTATACCCCTTATAGACCCAATACTTAATGGGTAGTGTACCACTTACCCACACTAAATAATGAAGTTCATCATTCTCTTTCTATGAAATTCAACAATATGAATGTTGTCATTCTTATATACGACTAGTTCTTCAAGGTGTTATCCTATACAAAGTTGCCTACATTGTTAATAGTGTATTCTTTATTTTCTTGCTTATTGCTTATATACTTCTGGAGATGAAGTGCCTTTGCTGAACGCTCCAAGTGTCGTAGTTTACGGTAAAAAAAATTCCTCCATTTTCTGATCTTACATATTTCATTTTCAGGCGGTTCTAATGCAGCAAATCTACCGAAAAGCATAAATAGTCTTGAACAAATGCTTGATGCTAAGGTAGGGTTTGCATAGTATTATTTGTCAAATAAATTAACTTTGAGAGCATCATTTGTAGCCCATCGTAAGAATCCAGTGTCAAACTTTTACCTTCCTGTCCTGTGGAAGAAAGCTGATACATTGATCAAGAGTTCTTGTTAAAAATTACGTAGTTGCACTGGCTAGATGGCAGGCTTTGTTGCTCAGCCCTAATGATTTGGATATTGTTTGTAGGTATACTCAGTTGAAGACTCGGCATTGGAATCTTTTGTTACCACTCCAGCAGTTCAGATATATCCTTATAGTTCGACTGCAAATATGGAATCTAGCTTATACTGGAAAATTGAAGAGATTAAATGCCAGGTACACCTCTGCTCTCTCTAATGGATCTTAAGATGATAGATGAACAAGGTATACCCGACCACTGCTTTGTTTCATGTTAGCAGTGCATAGAAACCCTTGGTAGAAGCATAGAAGATCACGAGAAACGGATGAGCACAAAGAAACTTCTCAATCGAGTGCACGATAGTGTGGTCTTCTGTCTCAGGAGTCTTGGCATTTGGGGAGCATTGCAGGTAAAACTCCTGGATCTGATTACAAGTCTTATAGTTGCAATCATTTAGCTTGAATAAATATTATTATTCATGGTGTCTATTGGTGTCTATAAATGCACTTTGTTTTGTTATTGGGCATGACTTGTTTAAATTGCCCCTTCGATTATGAAGAAGCCTACCTTAGAGTCCGTGTACTCTTCTCTTCTTCACTGGCTGCTTTGGGGCATTTATTTCTCCCGAAGTTCATTACTGCCATAGCTTTAGTCTATTTCTGATTTATTGTTGGGGTTGACTGTGGGAAATTTGGGGAACAATGGCTATACTAGCTTTAATGTTATAAATACTTGAATATATCTTATTTCATATGAGATTCAAATAAAATATAATATAGCATATCCTCCTTTTACTATACCCACAACTACACAATTTTTCTTTTATCCAAAACCATTTATTGCTATATATTGACAGTGTATTACATAGTTATACTATCAGCATTGCTATTTAATACGATGAATTATTTTCGTGAAATTCACGAATCATGATGTGTATTACCTTCGATGGATGTATCTTCCGGCATTTGTGGAATTCATGGGTAGTGGTGGCATAAAAAGGGGTCAAATCAATGCCACATCACTCGTTTATCTTTCATTTTGCTACATAAAGCATTTTTCTTATACTATTATATCTTACTATATATATTATCTAACTCAGTGATATTTATGGTTAGTTTTCATATTAAGTTTGATTTCCTACAAAATATTCTAGCTTGCTTGTTGTTTATCTTTATTTGTGTTAATTGGGAAGTTACTGTTTTGATTGTTATTCTTTTTCCTTCTTTAATATTCTTGTTCACCTTCCAAGGCTAGTCGTATTCTTTTGAGCGGTGATCTTTCTGAGAGGCAAGCATTAGTTGAGGCAGAAGGAATTTCAAGTGACGAGTCTGTATGTGATAAGTATCTTGCAAAGGCAGCTGAACTACTTACTTCCAAATGCATGACAGGTATTTTAACATTGCTTTGTGTTCTCTGCTACAGAATTTTCGAGCTGTTGCTTCTGAATTTTTTGACAAAATCCATGCACTCATAATTGTGCTGAGTGCTGACGTTTTACGTGGTGTTAGGTCATGGTTTGTCTGGCAATAAATTAATCTACTTATTATTGTAATTGTATGATATGTTTAGAACAGAGTTCTAGTAGGATGTATTTTTAAAACGTACATTTTATTGTCTTGTTTTGCAAATCTGTAGGCGACAGTGTTTCTGATCCATCTTCTTTGGAAATATTAAAGGAGCCTTTTTTCTCAGCAAAGCTCTTACGCCTCATTGGGATACTGACTAGTTTTAGGTTGGCAACCTCGTTTCGTTCACAATATTTGACAAATTGTGCTTTTTAAACAGTTTATTCAGACATATTTTCACATAGCACGTGTCTAATGTATATATAAGTTCTGATCAAATGTTCTTATTTCAGGTTGCAACAGAACAGGAAATGTATAATTTTTGTGAATAGAATTGTGATGGCAAGGTCCCTGTCATACATACTACAGCAGCTCAAGCTTCTAAGACAATGGAAAAATGATTTTCTTGTAGGAGTCCATGCGGGAGTGAAGAGTATGTCACGGAAGACCATGAACACAATTGTTGAGAAGTTTCGCTCAGGAGAGGTAAGAGTGTAGAGAATATATTAGATGTATTTTATGAATAAAGGTGCTCCTTTTATTGGAGAAAGTACAATCAATCAATTCCTTAATTTCACGAGTGATAAAAGAAAGATAAAATAAACATAAAAATAGAATAGTAAGAAAAGGAAATAATATATTACATTTAAACAAAAAGTAATTATGGATTTCACTTGTTGACTTTGAAATACGTTACTGTGAGAACGGAATAGTCTGTCAGATCTTGTATGCTATTTTTTCATTCAGTTTGATGAAAATGAGTTAAATTACACTACTGCACATGCATAAATGGATTTAACAACTTGATAAAAGTTATTTTATTTTTAGGCTATGTTTGATAAAAATTAACTGATAGCTGATAAGTTAGTTTATCGCATTTGAGCTTATAGCCGATAGCTTATAAGCTAGCTAATAGCGAATATGTATTGTTTGATAAAATTAGCGGTTGAACTAACTTATATTTGTAAAATGATATAAAAAGATATGCTTAATTAATATTTTATTTTTTCAATAAAGATAGCAGTGGTAAAATTGAAAGGAAAAATATAAGCTTTAAGCTATTAACTATTTGAATTAGCTTATAAAAAAGTTATAAGTCAGTTAAAATAAGCTATTAGCTTGTTGAAAATGACGTTACTAAGCAACTGTTTTTTTAATATATGAGCTTATAAGCTTTAAGACAAGTTACAAGCTTAAAATAGGAAATTTATAAGCAAAGCCTTAATCATTTGCTACTCTAAACAAAGTTATTTAATTTTCTATTACCCTCACTAATGTGGCAATAAATATAGAGTCTGCACCCTTCTACTTTCCAACATTTTCTTTCACTTCATTTCCTTTTTCAGAACCTTCAAACACTATTAAATAGAATGTAGCATGTATTTCAAGTATAGATGGTTTTAAGGTAATAAATGACAATTAATACAGATAAAGATAAGTTTATTAATGGTTTAAATATGCAATAACAATGTATTGCCTAGCTTAAGAGTTGAGTTTAGTAACATGCTTATTTGGATCACACCGTTAACAGTTGAATCTGTTGGTTGCCACCAAAGTGGGTGAAGAAGGGCTTGATATTCAGACATGTTGCCTTGTCATACGGTTTGATCTACCCGAAACTGTTGCCAGTTTTATACAGTCAAGAGGCCGTGCCCGAATGCCTCGTTCAGAATATGCATTTTTGGTTGACAGGTACATTTACAATTTAGATATTTTTAAAGGAATCTATGCAAATCTGCCCATCTCGTTATTTATGGAATCTTAATATTGCAGCGGCAATGAGAAGGAATTAGCCATAATTGATGGTTTTGAGAAAGATGAACTTCGAATGAATACGGAAATTGCTGTCCGAACATCCAGTGAGACACACAACATCCCTGTGGAAAAGATTTTCAGAGTTGATTCATCTGGTGCCTCAGTTAGTGCGGGATACAGTATCTCATTGCTTCACCAGTATTGCTCAAAGCTTCCACATGACGAGTATGGGCTTATTTAAGCTTTTGAGTGACCTTTCTTTGATCCAAAATATATACTCCACTAAAGAGTTTCATGGAAATGGAGTGCAAATCTTATGTGTGAATATTGTTAACCTATCTTTTCAGGTACTTTGATCCCAAGCCAAGTTTCTTTTACTATGATGATTCAGGGGGAACTGTCTGTCAGATAACTTTGCCTTCCAATGCTCCGATATACCAAATTGTCAGTGCGCCACATTTGTCTATGGAAGCTTCAAAAAGAGACGCATGTTTGAAAACAATTGAAGAACTGTATAAATTAGGTTCTTTAAATGACTGTCTCTTGCCAAAGCAAAATGATGCAGAGCCAGAGAAGGTTTTGGGCTCTTCTGATTCAGATGAGTGTGAAGGTCAAAATTCAGCCGCACTCTGATTAGTCATTGCTGCTTTCATTATCTTTCACTAGACTGTCAAAACTTGACGCAAACATTATATTTTCAAATAAAATACTGAGCATGCTTGCATTATCCTGCACCATTCATGTTGCTACATCACTGAAATATATTTTCCTCTCAGGCAGTTATTATTGTAGTCGAATCTTTTGATGATGTGGTAACACATGATCATAAGATAGTATAAAAAATTATTTCTCAGTTGATTAAAATTAAACTCTTTGTATTGTTGCATGCTTCAAGGTTTGTTGAGGATTTTTTCATCCGTTTTCTGTTGTAGTACTAGTATTATTATTGTTATTATTATTATTAGTTTATGGTTCTAGAGATGTAACAATATGGTTAAGATGTGAGTGCTATATTAACTTTCATTTATTTGCAGATGACACTTCAAGAGGAGAACTATATGAGATGCTAGTCCCTTCTGCGTTTGGACAGTCATGGAAAAATGCGGAGAAAATTGTTCGTCTCAACTCTTACTACATTAAATTTTGCCCCACTCCGGAGGATAGGGTCTATAAAAAGTTTGGCTTGTTTATCATGACTCGTCTTCCAATGGAGGCAGAGAAACTGGAACTTGATCTTCATCTTGCTCACAGTAGATCTGTGACGACAAAATTCATTCCATTTGGAGTTGTAGAATTCAACAATGATGAGGTAACTAACTTTGTTAACAAAAAAGAGAAGAAAATTTTAAGCTAATGTTCAGGCTTTTCGATCTTGCAGATTAAGATGGCGGAGAATTTTCAAGAAATGTTCCTCAAAGTTATTCTTGATAGATTAGAATTTGTTCCTAAGTTTGTAGAATTGAGTGCTGAATCTCACACACACACATCGACCTTCTACCTTTTGCTTCCAGTCATATTGAAAGAATATGATGATGTGATGAAAGTAGATTGGAGGACAGTGAAGAGATGCCTTTGTTCACCAATCTTCAGGCATCCAGAAGATGCATTGGATAAAAAAGTTACCCCTTTGGATAATCATCTGCAACTTGCCGATGGTTACAAAAGTGTTAGAGATGTTGAGAATAGTTTAGTGTATACTCCACATACGAAAGTCTTCTTTTTTGTGACAAATGTTATTTATGAAAAGAATGGATTCAGCCCTTTTAAAGATTCTGACACTTCAAGCTACGTGGACCACTTACACGAAAAGTATGTATATCAAGTATTATTATTGGTGCATCCTTATTTCACTCTTGGTTTTGCATCCCGGATTTCTTTTTATTGATAAAAGCATTTAGATTTATGAGAGCTATTGATAGAATCAGATATCACAGATTTTGTGCATGTAATTTGGAATACCATATATTTGTACTGAACTTTGACAACAAATCGTGCATGCTTGGATGCCAGGTTCTCCATTACTCTCAAATGCCCCGAACAACCACTTCTAAAGGCAAAACCACTCTTCAATTTGCACAACCTGCTACACAATCGAAGGAATGGGGATGCTGGTACTTTGTTGAATATTCTATTTTTTGGGTGTTATATCTTGTTTGTCTAAGTAATTATTATTTTTAGCATGCTTGATTTTTACCACGTTTCAGGTCCAATAGGTTGTGTGGGTGTGTGTATAGTTACTAATAACTTTATGAAGCTATGGCAACTGATTTAAGTCCCTTTCTGTCCAATATTTTTGAAAATTCCGTCTTCATTGCGGTCCATCCCTAGTCGCCTAATTGCGGCATTTGGCTTGCCTTCATTGCAGCCTCCAACACCTTAATTGTGTTGGGTTTGAAGGGGTGGATTTAGTCTCACATTGCTTAGAGATATAGCATGTGTAGTGTTTATAAAGCTTAGGCAGCCCTCACTTTACAAGTTGGTTTGGTAGAAATGAGCTAGGCTCAGCTCAAGTTCCAAGAAATATTATTGAATTGGCTTTGTGTACTTGTTGAACTGAGAGGTTTGCTGTTGTGTCCTAAGAAGGAAGGAGGTTGGACCTTGGCAATTTTTGTCCAAGATCACCTCTGTAAAAGCTAAATGGCTATGATGTTTTTCCTTTGGGCTTGGGACCTTATTCCCTTCAAAATCGTATTATCCAGAGAAAAATGAAATAGATGTCAATTACAATGATATACAGATACACAATCCTAAATTAAATAGCTTCTGCTTGATTCTACCATATACACATGCTATACTACCATAAAATCAATGATAGTCTACTGATGCATGTGTATTACTTAAATTTTTCGCATTGACGGTTATATCTAGATTTTTCGTTTTTCTTGTATTCAGATAATTCCTCTTTAAATAACTGAAGATTTTAATTTGCTAATGACAGAGCCACTTGAGCTAGAGGAATACTTTATTTATTTGCCTCCTGAGCTATGCGAGCTGAAAATAGTAGGCTTTTCAAAGGATATTGGTAGTTCAATATCTTTGCTACCTTCAATTATGCATCGTCTTGGAAACTTGCTGGTTGCCATTGAACTGAAGCACCAGCTATGTTCCTCCTTTCCAGAGGCAGCTGAAATTAGTGCCCTTAGAGTAAGGCTGTATTAAATGCATGCGTTATTCCTTTTGACCAAAAAAATGCAGTATATATATAGTACTAGTACAGATTATTGTTTTAGTTTAGAGCTGCTAACAATCATGAATAATTTCTAGGTTCTAGAGGCTCTCACCACCGAGAAGTGTCAGGAACGTTTTTCCCTTGAAAGACTTGAAGTGCTTGGTGATGCTTTCCTTAAATTTGCCGTTGGACGTCATTTTTTTCTCTTGCATGACAGCTTTCATGAAGGTGACCTTACCAGCAAGCGTTCCAATGTTGTTAATAACTCCAATTTGTTCAAGTTGGCTATTAGGCGCAATTTGCAGGTAAAGTTATACTCGTGTTTTTTTCGTTACCTAAATAATAAAGTATTAATATTTGGGGAAGGGCTTTTACCAACAAGCCCTGGGTGCACTCTTTAGACACATTACCGGAAAAAATAAAACTTTTTTAAGCTCTTAAAGAGTGCACAGTGCCCCTGGTGCACTCGATAACATTTCTCTTTAGAGAATAAGATCCCCCAAATTTTGTAGGCAGGCTTTCAACTAACAGTACTACTACTAACCCTATAGGGGGTACTTGACCTCTAGGTGAGGCCAAATAACATAGGAATAACATAAACCCAAACCTAAATACAATTTTTAAGCAAGGATTCTGTTAGTCCTCCTATTCAGAATTACTAGTAACTGAAATTGAATGTGACAATTTCTATTCTGTCAAGCAGTTAATTTAAGACAGTTGTGGTTTATGTTTTATCTTTTGTCAGTTATGTTTCATTAATTAATTATTCATGTCAGTTATTTGGCTTTTATGTTGAATAAATAGGAAATTGGCAAGGCATAATGGGTTGTGGTTGTGGAGAAGTTATTAAGTGGTTAATTGTGAGTGAGAAAACCAAGCTCTCGATATCTTTGTGGAACCGTGTCTTTGTTTAACTTTTCTGTGTAACATTACTCTCGATGTCTCTTGATTGAGAACTTTTTTTCCCAAGGATTAATCAATAATATCCAGTTGTTGTTCACAAATACTTCCTATTGACACCCGTTTCCATCAGATTGTAATTACTGTAGTGCCGCATACTCTGATATAAAATTTAATTGAACGAGAAGTTAGTAATGCTAATAACCTAGATAACTTCTTTCTATTTATTGAGGTCAGTTTCAAGCTTTAAAATGCATATTTTTATTTAATGGCTAAGGTCGTTTAATGTGTCTCCTTGCTCTCTCTTCCAGGTTTATATATTTGATCAGGCATTTGATCCCTTCCAATTCTATGCATTAGGCCGTCCTTGCCCAAGAGTTTGTACCGAGGAAACTGAAGACAGCATACACTTATGTTTAAATTCTGGTGAGGAGAAAAGAAGTGTAACTCAAATCCGATGTAATAAAAATCACCATTGGTTGCACAGGAAAACAATTGCTGATGTGGTTGAAGCTCTGGTGGGGGCATTCATAGTTGACAGTGGCTTTAAAGCTGCATTTGCCTTTCTTAAATGGATTGGCATACAAGTAAATTTTGAAGCCTCACAAGTTGTTAATATTTGCACCGGAAGTGTTGACTATTTTCCTCTTTCTGCTGAAGTAGACATTCCTTCCCTTGAAGGTAGGTTAGGACATCACTTTGTTCATAAGGGTTTGCTTCTCCAGGCATTTGTACATCCTTCTTATAGTAAGCACGGAGGAGGCTGTTATCAGGTAAACACTTTTCTTTTGACTACCAAAGTATTGACTTTGGATAGGATTTACTATCTCTATAGCTCTGACAATTCTAGTAGTACATTTTGATCTTTATTTTTCAAAATCTGATAAATCTTTGCAGAGATTGGAGTTTCTTGGAGATGCTGTCTTGGATTATTTGATTACGTCATATCTATACTCAGCTTATCCCAATCTAAAGCCTGGCCAACTGACGGATCTGAGATCGTTGTCTGTCAATAATAAGGCATTTGCCTGTGTGGCAGTAGATCGTTGTTTTGATGAATTTCTTCTATGTGATTCAAATGCTCTGACCCAGGCAATAAAAAAGTACGCAGACTATATTAGAAGACCTATATCAGACTGTGGCAATAATGGAGGGCCAAAAAGTCCTAAGGTAGATACTGTGACCTTTTTATAATGTTGCAGCTCCAAGAAATTTATTGTTATTCATTTCAAATACATTTTCCTTTGCGAGATGACACTTTTACTTGAGTATAATGTTTGTATCCTTTTTGAAGTTCTGATGGATTGTTGTATTGCTTTGTAATTTTGCAAAAAAGCATATGGAGTCTAAATTGACATTATGGATTGTTTCAGGCCCTAGGTGATTTGGTTGAATCATGTATTGGTGCCGTTCTTCTTGATTCAGGATTTGATTTGAAGAAAGTTTGGAAGATTATGACTTCGTTCTTGGACCCAATCATGAAATTCTCATCGAGTTTGCAGCTTAGTCCTGTTAGAGATTTGCAAGAACTTTGCCAATCTCATAATTTGGAATTGCAGATTCTGCCATCAAAACATGCTAAAACATTTTCAGTTGAAGCAAAAGTGATTGGGGAAGGTGTATGTGAAAAAGTTTATGTGACCAGCCAAAATAAAAAAGAAGCTTCTAGAATTGCTTCACAGCTACTATTTTCAAAGTTGAAGGTAAAATAAGTATGCTTAGTTTTCTCATACTTTCATCCCCATTTTCTCAACACCAACATTGCAATTTCCTCATTGCATTGTGGCACAACATTTGAGTATATTGCTTTAGCTTTTTATAGAATTAGGAATTGGTTTGGCAGATTTGGGATGAGCAGCTTTGTTCTCTCTGAGAATTGGGATTATCTTTCTTTTGCATTTCATTTCTATTTTTCATCTTGTAAGGCACATGATTGCTTGGTGTATCTCTAACCACCTCTGGTAGTAGGAGTTATTTCACTCAATTCACTTTATTACTCAATATCTGTTTGGTTCCTATCATACACAACAGATGTATTTTCAATTATTGGAAAGAGAATTGCAAGTATGTGTGCCAAAAGTACATGCAGTAAATAAAGCGGTATTCCTGGGTCTTTGCTGTTTCTGCTGTTATTGTGTTATTGAATTATTGCTACTGTTATTACTATCATATAGAGAGATGCATTTTACCTTTCTCGGCTACAACTTCAGGAGTTATATTGCTTGTATTTAACTAAATGATTGAAGGAGCTATGGGTGTGGATGTGCAGGCTCAAGGCTTGAAACTGAAGTCAAAAACTTTGGAAGATGTTATGAAATCAACATTTAAGACGGAACCAAAACTCATTGGCTATGATGAAACTCCCATTGATGTAACAGATACTACCACCATCGGACAAGTAATGGTTAATGGAGACCTATGTAACAAGGCTAACCCAGAAATCCGCCCTATCCAGAAGGTATCTGCTGATGCATCCTCCTCGTGTGTGAAACCTGTTGTCCAACAGCTTCAATCTTCTCCTAAGGAAAAGCTTAGCGAAACCATTCGAAATCATGTTTGTGTTAGTGACTCATCGAAGACAGGTAATATTAAGAAAAACTGTAGTAGTTTTGTTGTGCCAAACACCTCTGTTCTATTGATTCTTACTGTGTTTTCACATTACTTGTACAATGAAACAGCAAAATCGCGATTGTATGAATTATGTCAATCCTATTGCTGGAAAGCTCCTTCATTTGAATGCTGCAAGGAAGACGGACCAGACCACCTTAAGTTGTGAGTCTCCCATTACCTTTTTTGTTTTAATTTTTTTTGATAAAGATATGTATAACTACCCAGATTTTGTGAAATTCTCTATTTCTCATTCATGTGATACAAAATATATGATACCTCGCAGCATAAAAAGCTCTCAGAATTTAGTGTTCGACGCGTTATATATGTTTTGTTTTATCATGACTCTGAGGATTTTGTGTTGATAACATTTGCTTCATTTTAGATTCACTTGCAAAGCAACGATGAAGATAGAAGAGGCTCCAGATACAGTTTTTGAGTTTATCGGGGAAGCCTTGCCAAAGAAGAAAGATGCAGCAGATAGTGCAGCTGAGGGTGCATTATGGTACCTGCAAAAGGAAGGTTATCTGCATAATGATGATGGTAATTGACACACTCCTAACAATTATATATCATGTAGCATAATCCGAAACAGTTCGGTATATGAGAATCCTTTTTTGACCAAAAGGTTGGTATGGTTTATACCATTGAAGACCACAAGAGTCCCAAAATGGAAATATGTTGTATGATAATGTGTTTGTAATGTCTAAGTTGTTTCTGCCGTAGTGTCTATACTAGTGTCTACACTGTCGCTTAATTTATGTAGTATATTTTCTATAAACAATGTATGATGGTGCGTGAGTAATTTTGGTTTGATATTTTACCGAGTATACTATATTTACAATAAATATATACAAATTAAAGAAAATGAATGAATTTTTTATTTGTCTTTGATTTATCTAAACTATTCTAGGAAATTTGATAAATACAATTAAATATTAATAATATTATTTTCTGATTGACAACCAAGAAGGACCATGAAACATACAACATACCGCAGTTTAGAAAAATCTTTGTACCTCATCTCATACTCGGGTAAGCATCAACTTTTATGCATCAAGTGTTCATATACGTACATGCTAATCGCAATTCAAATAAAGTTTTAATAAAAGTAACTTGATTAATTAAAATAATATAATTTCATTTTAAAATTTTAACAATAACAAATATTCAAAGATTTTAATTATTAAATCATGAAATAAACAACCACTTGTTATACTAAATTTAAAATGTATAATAGATGTATTTTTTTTTAAAAGTGACGAGCATAAGTTTTCTTTTTTATATATATATATATATATATATATATATATATATATATATATATATATATATATATATATATATATATATATATATATATATATATATATATATATATATATATATATATATATGTGTGAGTGTGCGCGCGCGCGAATATGAAGCAGCGTGAGTATGATAGTTTCCATACGTGCATTTAAATTCATTTATTTTAATAGATAATTATTAGTATGTGGATCTATTTTGTGGGTTTTTATCATATCCATTGTAATATTTATTTTGTGGGTAAATTCATTTATTTTAATGGATAATTATTAATATGCTTATCTATTTTGTGGGTTTTTATCATATCCATTGTAATATTTATTTTCTGGGTATCCATTATAGGTATTTTTTGTGGGTATATGACTACAATTGTCATCCATAATCATTGATGGAATATAATAGACTACATTGAGAGGTTTCATTCTAGTAAATTAAACATAACACTCTGCCAAATAAAGAGATTTTTTGTGGGTACTCATTGGACATGACTACAATTGTCATCCATAATCATTGATGGAATATAATAGACTACATTGAGAGGTTTCATTCTAGTAAATTAAACATAACACTCTGCCAAATAAAGAGGATGATGAGAATGCATGAATTGACTTATTTATTGAACAACAAAAAATATGTCATATTGAGTAATAGTTAAGTAGTTAAAGCTACTTGCAAGTCGTCAATACAATAACGGATCAATCAAAAGATCATTGTCATCATGATTGTATGTAACATTGACCTCATGATGAGTACTTACAAATAATATTTATCATTGACCTCATAAGAAGTATCTACTGGATTAGTCAGTTGGAGATCAACCATAGAAATCAAATGTGTGACATACTTATGTTGATGGAGGAAATGGCTTTAGACGTGGAACGGACCTCAAGGCCAAGAGAATATTATAGGTTACTGATCTTGACGGCTGATCAGAACTTGAAGTGGGTTAGAGACTTTGTCGGTGATGCTGAGTTGTAAGGATGAGGAGGGGTGTACCTGCAAGACACTCCGATGTTAAAGTAAGAATCAAATAAAGAGAAGACAAGTACAAAAAAATGTATGCCTTATGGTGATGTGGAATGAATTAGAATACCTGACCCTCTCAAGTGAGAGGGTTTTTATAGTGCCTCCAGCAGCTCGGTCATTGGTCCCTATTTTCGGGGCGAGATAACAGCTCCCTAAAGAATAAGTAACTGCTAGAAACTAGCCGTTAGAATGGGCAGAGTTGCTCGAAACTAGCCGTTGCCGCGGGCAAGAACACAGTCGCTGGCACGGGCGTCGTGATTGTTTCTGGATGGTGAAACCGTGTGTGACAGACAGAAATGTGACGAGGGGCAGTTGATCCTGGGGATCAGCTAGCCAGCTTTCCTCGGTAGAGGGGCAGAGGAGAGGAAGCTTCACTTTGCCCTTAGCTAGAAGAGTGAAGGCTATTGGGTCGTCCTAGAAGCATAAGTGAATTGGGTCATGCCTAGCGATTGGGCCAGTCTGGAACAGGAGCCCCCCAAGTCGTTTCTCATGAGCATAAAAGTGATGACTTAAGGGCAGCCAGCGATCCGAGGAGGAGTGGGCATGGTTGATGCTCGTTACTGAGATAAGATCGTTTTGTAGTGCTCAAAGGCGTTCACATTCGAAACATTGTCCTAAGTGCCCGACAGACGGAGAGACCAATGGTTGATGGGACTTGAAGGGATATTGTGCCACGTGGGCATCGAGCCACGCGTTGCATTTAATGCGTAATGATGGTTATCCTAGGGTCATGATGATGCACTACGCCGCACGTGCTCGTGCACGTGTCTCTGCTCCGCCTATAAATAAGGGAAGGAAGTTCTCATTTTCACTTTTCACTTCTCTTTCTTCTCTTGCTACCTGCTCTTGTCTTCGTCGCTCCTCCGCTGCACGCGCAACGCCTGGGGCTCGTCGACCACCTATTTTTCTTACTCGACCACGTAAGTTCTCATATCTTTTCTCTGTTTTAAGAGATTATCTTCTGTTTTGATTAATTTGCATCCGGTTAGGACAAAGCTAGGTAGAGTAGGGGTGGTTTCTGACGATCGTTGGTGGCTGGCGGTGGTTAGGTCATTTCCTGCCGTCGGCGCCATTGTTGGAGCCTCAGGAACTAAGAATTTCAGTTGATTTTGGCATCGTTGCGATGGATGGTGGATTTATAGCTGGTGGGATTCGTGCTTTTTCTGGTGGACCTTTATCGGAGTTCTGGGTAACTCCCCAGGAAGGACCTCCTCGCGTGGGTTTTGAAGGGTTGCTAGGGGCATTTCCTCACGTCGTTGTTGCGTTGTTTGAGTAAGGGATTAGGTCGGGGACGTTGTCCCCGGTATTATATACGCTCTTTCACTTGACTAGCGGTGGAAGGGTGGATTTGACTTTGTCATCGAAGTCACTTTTGTCCCCTGCTTTTCAGGTAAAGGAGATGTCTTACGAAGCTGAGGACAGAGTTATGAGGGACTTGTCCGAGGAGAGCTCCTTAGAAGATAGCAGCATGGATGACACTTTTTCTTTATAGAATGATGACGAGGTCTTCTCCCCAAGCAGTACTCTGGACGAGTGGATCGTAGCTGAGCCTTGGGACCATGTCTCTCTTTTTGCTTCTTATACTCGAGATGCCTTCACCACGGTGGGGGCTGAGGGAGATTGGAGGGTCCACTTTACCCGGAAAGATGATCGAATATGATCGATATATGGGGAGAGGTTCTCCATGTACGAGTACGTCTTCAAAGAGATAGGGCTAAGGTTTCCCTTTACTAACTTTCAGGTGGCATTATCTGCACACCTAGATTTGGCGCCCTCGCAACTACATCCCAAATCGATTGCTTTCATACGGGCATTCGAGTTGACATGCGAATTTTTGGAGATAGAGGCCACTCTTCCTCTTTTCTTTACTGTCTTCCATCTTCAGCGCCAGGTTGTTGGCCGACAATTTGGATGGGTCTCCTAAAGCAGGGGAGGAAATTATTCAAACCCTTCTCTGAGTCCATCAGGACGTTCAAAGAGAGGTTCTACATCATCGAGCCTGTGTCAGAGAGGGCCACAGACTCCTCGTTCATCTGGGAGGTTTCAACGAACGAGAACGGGGAAACCCTTATTGACGAGGAGGGCAAAGTCCAGGGGAAAAGATTGTTGAAGTTCCTTTTTTGCTGGAGTTGAGACCACTTTACCCGGTCGACCGACGATTATCTCACCATTCCTCACATGTTATGGGACGATGATCGAACCAGCTATGCCAAGCTAGTGGCCTTCGTGGACGGTTTTCTCCCTGTCCAGTGTGTGAATCGGGGCGGGAAGATTATTTTAGAAGAAGGTGGGGGACTTGAGGTGGAAGCCCTATATATTAATACGAAGGAGCTCCTCGAGTACAGCATTCGTGCAGAGGCTTTAGAACTTCTGGTTAGTTATTTATTTCTTCTTAGCTTGCTCGTATTGTTATTTTCTCTGTTTACTAACGTGTGCCCATTATTTTGAAGGTAGGATGTCTTCGTCCCAGAAGCGCATGGTGAAGAATGTCCAGACAAAGATGAAAGCGGGCAAGAAGGTCAGAAAGAGCCGCCTGAGTGAGCAAACAGTTCCTCCCCCGACAGGGTCGGGGACTTCAACCTCCAGAGCCGCAGATACCCAGACTTCCCAGCTGCCACTAACTTCCCGGGTTAAGCGCCCTCGGACGGGCGAGTTCCTCGACCTGACTCAGGAGGGGGAGAATAGCAAGTTCGACCTACCTCCATGCTTTCTCAACCGGAATTTCTTTGAAGGATCCTCCCTCTCAGTTCTTCGGGGAGAGTCTTTGCATCTCGAGCAGCTGGAACGTCCGAGCAAGAGGACCATGCTGACCCAAGATGTCACTGCCCTGATGAGGGTCTTGGGCATGGTTGTGGTCTATACCGAGGAGAGGGATCTCCAATAGGCGGAGCTAAAAAAGTCCCAGGTTGCGGTCGTGGCTCTGGAAGAAATGTTGAAGGCCACGGAGGAGGCG
Organism: Lathyrus sativus; assembly: GCA_963859935.3. Lineage (NCBI taxonomy): Eukaryota > Viridiplantae > Streptophyta > Magnoliopsida > Fabales > Fabaceae > Lathyrus > Lathyrus sativus. The sequence goes on from CAWUDS030002140.1 coordinate 186,901, forward strand.
AGAAGAAGTTCGTCGAGGAGGCAGTGAAGAAATACAAGGATGAGCTGGTCAGGGTTACCGAGGAGAAGGACAATGTAGTCGTGCAGAAGACAGTTGCGGAGGAGATTTTTGCCTCGTTGAGGGTTGCCACCGCTCCTGTTGAGGAAGAAAGCGATGAGCTGAAGAGTCTGAAGACTCGAGCCTAGCTCGTTACCCGTATTAATCAGGTCGAGGAGGATTGTGTGGGGATCGTTGAGAAAGCTTTCAACAATACCGTAGGGCAGCTGAAGATAGCGAACCCCAGGGTCGAGTTGTCTACTGATGGGACCGGGTTTCTCTATAGCGTGGTAGACGACCAAATCTTAATTCCAGACTTCCTCAAATTTGCCGAGGAGCAAGGGCAGCCTGCCCGTGACGAGGCTTAGTCTAAGGTAGACTAGTTTTCTTTTCGTAGTACTTCTGGCCTGCGTGTTGTAATCTTGTAATTTATTTTTTGTATGGGGCGGGGTCCCCTTTTATTGTAACAAGTACAATTGCGGCCCTCGTGGTCGCCCTATGTTAATATTTGTTTCCGGTTGTGTATGATTTGTGCATGTTATCACTTTGCTTTAAATTTGCTAAGTGTCACACGCTGCTCGTTACTTGTGTCTGTTGTATGGGTCATTCAAGTGAACAATTTTGTTAATCTCGGGGTTTGCTCAAAAAAATGATGTTCGACAGTGGGGGAAACCGGTCGAAAGGCTGGAATTCTTTCTGGGCATGAGAGCAGAGCTCAGGTCGCGTTTGTGGTCTGAGTTCGTGGCGTGAACTTCCCATTGCGAGCTAGGTGTTCTATCTTTCATGGTACGTTGGCGACGGCGGGCTCAATTGAGGGACCAGCATCGAGAAAGGGGTTTGCCCATTCTAGAGTAAAAGCTTCCCTTGAGTCATTTTAGTATGCAACGCTTGTACCTGAGCATGCACTTCTGGTCAATACATTACGCTCGTCGTGTCGGTGTAGCGCGTCGATGGTTGTGCCTTAGCTATAATATTGTTTTAGCTTTTCGGCGTTCCATGGTCGAGCGAGTTCATACCCGTTAAGATGTTCTAGGTAGTATGCCCCATTTTCTATTTTTGCTCAAACGCGATAGGGTCCTTCCCAATTTGCGGTGAGTTTGTCTTCACGAGAATCTTTGTGATTTCTCCTTAGGACGAGACTGCCCATTTGGAAGTCTCGCCGTATGACTTTGGCGTTGTGCCTAATTGCGATTTTTTCTTTTAGTGAGACCTCATAGAGGGCAGCTACTGATCATACCTCTTCGACAAAATCGAGCTCCTCTCTTGGTGCCTCGCTGTTGTTCTCCTCGTCTAGGGGAGCTTTAGTTCTCCTGGAGGGTACATGTATTTCGATGGGGATTATCGCATTGGTCCTGTATGCTAGACGAAAAGGGGTCTCTCCAGTTGAAGAGTGAGCGTAGTCCGGTAGGCCCATAACACGCTATGCAGCTCTTCGACCCATTATTTCTTGGTCTCGTCTAGCCTCCGTTTGAGACCTCATATGACCACCTTGTTGGCTTCCTCGACTTGCCCGTTCGTTTGCGAGTGCTCGAAGGACGTGAAATGTTGTTTGGTGCATGTTCGCACGCAATTTTCGTGTGAACAACCTCTGACCTCCTAATGCAGGTTTACTTGCGGGACTGGTCAAACGATTTTCAGAACACTTGGTTTGGGATGTATGGGAAAACGGTGGAATAATGTCTATTTGAAATAGGCTGGAAATTATTTGAAAGTGAAACTAAAAACTAGATAAATATGTGTACAAAGGAATGAGAAATAACTTATGTAAAGGAGTAAAAAACAAGGCAAAAACACTTTTAGAATTAATGACATAAATTGCTTATAAAAAAGGAAATGTAGACGTAATCGTACATCTTGTAGAAGTGAAAACTTTTTTCTCGTAACACTTTGGTACTCTGAGTGTTTTTCTTACAGTATTACAAAAACGCGTCTCTAAAAACAAAACACACATTGCTTTAAATAGAGAAATAAATAACTGCCATGTTGAATCTGGTGATGCCATGTGTTTGCCCACTACTTTTATAACTTCCCACGTCCTTGGATTTCAAATCCATTTCCCGCTCAAATAGTTGTCTCTTTGCATAGAACTTAGTTAACCCAGTCGACCGACGCCATCTGGGGTCGACCCAACAATCTTCCTCTTGTCGACGTCGACCCTCTTGATCAATAGTTTACTTAACCTGTCGACTAATCTATGCGTCGCTGCTTTCTAGTTGAAAATTATGGTCAACAAGATGCCCCCTCAAAAACCAGTTTCCACAGGATACTCTGTCGGCCAAGAAACTGAGCGTTTTGGTTCTATGGAATTTCGACCGTGTTTGGGTGTGACGCAACAAAAATCACCATTGCTTTCTGTCGATTCCACCATGCATCATCTATAGTCTGAAGTAATGATGGCACCTTTTTGCGCCACAATTTCCAAGACACGGCTAATCGAGTTGGTCACATCCCAATGTCATGGGTCTTTGAACCACCCCTGCTAACTTTTATAATCACAACCGTTTCGCCTCTTCCCTTGCATGCAACACTGCCTATAAATACTGCATTTTCGTCCCTTTGTTTCTCTTTCTCCACTCCTATCTCATTTCTATTCTCTAAAAGAACTTCTTTGTCTTCAATCTTCTAAAATCTCTACTTCCCATTTCAATTGCTTCTTCTAACATCTCCAAAACCCACACCACTGGGAATAACCCCATAGCTTTCGTTCTTTCTGAGGCTGATTCCCTCAAGCCTCTCCCAAATCCTACGTCGAATGACGAAAAGGTGGTGGCTACATGGAGGCGTTAGATGGTCACCCCCTTCGCCGATGCCGGAAAACTACATGTTTTCCATGGGCCATATCCTGCCAATAAGCCTAGCCACGAGGAGCTACAGGCGTTTTTCCCTTGTTTTCTGTTCACCATCCCCCCAACTTTTCAAAAAGGAGGCAATTTTGACTTAAAGTTCATGGAACCCAAAGCTTGTGTATTTCGGTCGATGCCCTCCCCAAGCAATAAGAATTACCTCTCATGGATGAACATAGTCCAAAACAAACGCTAAGAACAATGGAAGAAGGTTGGCATCTTCGACACCATCCAGCTGTCTCGAATTGCCCACAAGGTCAACCCTTGTCTCTTGCTAGCTGCAACATTTGTCTGGGAAGGTTCGACTAACACCTTCCAATTCCCTTGTGGCATGCTGACGCCAACTTTCTTCGACGTGGTGGCTATTACAGGTCTCTCCCCTCTGAGTGAGACGTTCGACCCAACTTTGGAGACGAATGCCACTTTCGACTTTGACAGGGATGGCTTCCAAAACTACATAGAAGATCACCATGACAAAGGTTATGCTGAGGTATCAGACGAAGAGCATATTTCCTTCCTGACTCTTTGGCTGTCTTACTATCTCTTCTGCCCTGGCTCACTAAAAATAGCCAAGATTTACATTAGCTTGGCAATCCAGATACACGAGGATCGACAAGTCTCCTTGGGTAAATTGTTGTTGTCTTCCCTCTACCACTCTCTTGGCCTGTTGGCCTTGAGAATAAAAATTCTTCACGACAACGTCAAATACCTAAACATATCAGGGCCCATGTGGTTGTTACAACACTTTTTCAATGCCACTTTTGAACATTAGATGGGTTATCCAGTGTCTGCTACCATGAAGCGCCTCGACGCAGATTGTCCAGTCGAAGGCGTTCGACTTGCTTTGATGACTACACAAGAAACCCCCAACAAAAATATCTTTATAAAATACCTCACTATGTTTGTTGAAGCGAACGTCTTCATTCCCAACATGGCCCCTTTCATGCACCGACGGTTTGGTCCATCGTGGTTTAGAAACCCTTTCCCTGGTGCTTCACCCTAGACAGCAGCTATGTCGAATTCAGTATGGCGGGAGCTCTTAACTCCTACCATGTTGTCGTTTCAAATCGAAATGGGGAATAATGGATTTGGCTTTATAAATTATTAGCCCAACCTAGTGGTCCAAAAATTTGATTTAAGCCAAATGATGCCGAAGTCTTTGGTGCATCACACCTCTGATATCGTGTGGGCTGGTCGACGGTTAAACTTGGCGGGTCACAAGAGCTGTATTAAATTTGCTAGGTCGACTCAGCACCTTGAGTTGCCAGTTTTCTCCTTTCAACCGTCTTTCTACACCACTGAAACTTTCAACGTTTGGTGGTCTGAATATCGAGATCAAATTTTTGACCATGATCTATTTCTGGAGAATGTGGCTGACGCTTTCTCCGCTCTAGAGGAGGAAGCCCCTGGAAAAACAATCTCTATTCCTGTTGAAAACCCTGCAAAAGCTTGTGTCTTCGAGGATCCCAAAAAGTACCTTTTTTACTTTTCTTCTGTCTTTTAATTGTCGCCATCTTATTTTGTCTGCCCCCTTTCAGGTTCGAAAGAGGGAGCCACCTTTAGCGTCGACCTCTACTAGGGTGGTGAAGAAACCAAAAAATCTCAATCTTTAGGTATTACTTGCTCTTTGGTGGCTTGTTTGATTTTGTTTATCCTTGTCTACCCACTATTTTTCGTCTAGGTCATTGAAAAACCACCGGCTACTAAAGACGGTGTTTCTGACGAAAGTATCCAATCCCGAGTCTTTCTTTCTGATTCGTCAAACTCTCCTCCTGCCACTCCCTTGGTCAAAAAGAAAAAAGCTTCTATAAAGAGGACCCACTCGAGAACGGTCACCTCGATAATGAGGCATGTTGTTCCTAGAAACGTGACTGAAGTTTTCCCCACTATAGCCACCAAACTCCCTTCAGCACAAGATACTGTTGAGGTATTTTATTGTCCTTCTCTAAACATTATATATTTTCCTTTTCCACATGAGTGTCTTATTTATGCTATACTACGCAGGAAAATACGTTCGACACGACTGTTAATGTAGATTTGGATCAAGCCACAACGACTGCTGGAAATCCTACTGACTCGACACCTCTGTTTAGCCCTCAGAAGGTCGATGAATTCTAGGGGACATCGACAGAGGAGAATCCAACAGCATAAACTAACTTTGGTTATCACACAACTGAGGCTGATGGAGATAACGCGGCCATTGGTGACAAAGACAATCCTGTGATTATCCCAGCCGCTGTCGAAGGTGCTCCGAATCCTCGAGGTTCAACCAAAGGTGGCCCTTTTGTTGAAAAAATACCTACCCCGACAGAAATTCGCGCTATGAAGGAATCTAATCCAGCAGAAGCCTTGAAGGCTCTTCTAAAACTTCGCCAATCGACCGTGGATGCCACCCATGCTGGTTCGACGGCCACTCTTAACCCAGAGATGGATGATTCGTTTAAACTAAAACTTCAACAATTGAAGACGTATTTGTTTGAGGACGAATTTCTAAAAGTGGTGGCAGAAGAGTCGGTTGTGGCCTACGATGTTTTTAAAATCCTGGACGAACTTTCTCTTTTTAACGTGCCTCCCCCTATGGCCAAATACTTTATTGATTTTGAGGCTTTCTTCACTCAGCTGGCGAAGGACATGTCGATGTGTAAGCAGGCCGACGCCCAAATCAGGGGGAAGATCAACAAAATGAAACGTGTGGTATCTCAGTTTTGTTTGTGAGAAAAAACTTGAAGATTTTGAAGCCACGAAGAAGGAACGTTCTGACAAATGTCAAGCCCTCGACCAGCAAATATCTGACTATCGAGCCCAAATGGAGGAATTGAAGAGGAAGATTGTTGAGGTTGAGAAGCAGAAGGCTTACTTATATTTCGATGAATCTCAGCCAGCTCAGGAGGTAATCGACCAGGAAGTATCCCAAGGGATAACTCGTGTTGAAACCGCCCTTGCACTCAAGAAAACCATTGATCAAATGTGGCAGAGGAAGTTTCTTTTGGAAAACAGGATGGATCATGATAGGACCCTTTTTGAAGGCTTAAAGGCCAAGTTTCCTGCATAACTGTATTGTTTTAAATTTTATTGATATTCTGGTTGTAACTCCATTCTGGAGACATTTTGTAACTGTGTTAGCCTTCCACCACCGTAGGCCAATTATCAATGAACATTATTTTGGATTCGAACTTCTTGTAACATAGATCTATATTTTTTCAAATATTTCCCATTTACCCTTATGATTCGTTGGTCTTCACCAATCTCTCGAATCTCATATACATTGTTGCTGAACATTTGGGCTATCTGGAATGGTCCCTCCCAATTTGGTGACCACCTCCCTAACCTTCGATCTCGTCGATCTATTGGCAAAACCGTTTTCCATACATAGTCATTAACTGCAAAGGTCTTTTTTCTTGACCTTCTTTTTGTACACCCTGGCCACGCGTGCCTTTTGGTGTAATAACTTGTCTAATGCTACCATCCTTTCTTCGTCTAAGTCCACAAATTTTTCTAGCATCATGCTTTAGTATTGCTCAAACGAGATCTCATACTGACATTGTACTTTAATTAACTGTAGACAAATTTATGTAGGCAAAATAACATCATGACCGAAAGTCAAATGAAACGGAGTCGAACTGGTCAAAACCTTAGGAGACGTTCGACAGACCCACAAAATGTGATCCAACGTCCTATGCAAGTTATTGGGCTTTTTAGAAACGTGCTTCTTAATGAACCCATTTAACACCTTGTTGGAAGCTTTGACTTGCCCGTTCGCCTGAGCATAATACGGTGTTGAAATGATCAATTTAAACCCTGTCTCTTCTGCAAATTGCTGCACCTTTCAGCTAACGAATACGGAGCCTTGGTTCGATGTGATGGTTTCAGGAACCCCGAACTTGTTGAATATGGTTTTGGATGAATTCGATTATAATGTCTTGGTCCACTTTTATCAAAGGTACAACCTCTACCCACTTTGTGAAACAATCTATCCCTACAAGGATGAATTTTTGTTGTTTCAACGAGGTTGGTCGGATCTCCCCTATAATGTCTAATGCCAATCCATGAAAAGGCCACGACTTAACAATGGAGTTCAACTCACTAGCTGGTACGTGTTGGACGTTTGCATGTCTTTGACAATCTTGGCACCCCTTTGCGAATTCTATGTAATCCTTGAGCATACTTGGCTAATAAATTCCTTGTCGAAATAATAGCCACTTCATTTTGTGGCCATCTTGGTGAGACCCACATGCCCCACTATAGACTTCTGAAATTGCTAAGTATGCATCTGCGTTCCCTAAGCATCTAAGCAACACCCCCTCTGGCGTCTTTTTCCATAATTCATTCCCCATTAAGACGTAACTTAAGGCTCGATACTTAGTCTTTCTATCAACTGTCCCTACTGGATTCTCCAAATACTCGACGATTGACTTCCTCCATTTTGATGGTGACAGATTGCTGATAGCGAAAATCTCACAGCTACCCAAACTGGCAACTACTTTCCTTGTCGGGCTGTCTATTCTGTCGGCTTCTGACAAGCTGGATGCCAATGGTAGTACCTTAGACACCACCTTCTCCTTAACTTCAATGAAGTCTCCCAGCTTTTCCACCGATACTTTGTACCCAGAGGCGATTTGTGTTAAATCGTTAGCCTCTTGATTTTCTATCCTGGGTACATGCGTAACACTAACAACCTCGAAGCATTCTAGAAGTCGTTTCATCATTGCGAAGTACACCACGAGGTATTCTTTGACACACTTATACTCTCGTGCGATCTGTTTAATCACCAGTTCAGAGTCACCTTTTACTTCGATCCTCCTAGCACCTAGATCCTTGAGGATCCTAAGGCCTGTGATTAAGGCTTCATACTCTGCCTCATTATTAGAACAATTTTCGTTGACCCTATACTTAAATCTAGTAGGATAGTCGTGTGGGGATATTATCAGGATCCCAACGCCCGTTCCATTCTTATGACTTGATCCATCAAAATATAATTTCCAAGGATCTGTGTTGACCATCAAAAGCGGTGATTCGACCATGTTGTCGTTATTTGTCCCTTCATTGCCCTCAGCGGGATATATGTCAAGGCGAATTCAGTCAGCGCTAATGCCCACTTCCTAATTTGACTATGCAAAATAGGTTTAGACAACATATCCTTAATAATATCAAAATGTGAAGACACATAAACTTCAACTGGCTTTATATATTGTTTTAATTTCATATAGGAGAAGTACAAGCATAGGCACAACTTTTCGATCATGGAGTACCTAGTTTCAGCATCTATCAACATTCGACTAAGGTAATAAATGGGTCTTTCGATGCCATAATCATCATCTTGTACTAACATGCTTCTTATGGTTACGTCTGATGCAGCGATGTACAACCTCATGCTTTTATTCATACTGGGTGGCAATAAAATATGAGGCCTTGTGAGGTATCCTTTTATGGTGTCGAAGGCCTCATGTTGCTCCTGCCCCCAGTGAAATTCACTTTCTTTCTTGACCTTGAGCAATGGTGAGAACACCTTCGTCTTGCCACTTAGGTTTGATATAAACCTTCTTAAAAAGTTTATCTTCCCCAACAAAGACTGGAGTTGCTTCTTTGTCGAAGGGGGCTTCAGGTCCAAAATTGCCTTGGTTTTGTTTTGGTTGATCTTGATGCCTTTCTTGTGGACCATAAATACCAAGAAGTCCCCTGCATGCACACCAAAAACACATTTTAGTGGATTCATTTTTAATCCATATTTCTTCATTCTTTCAAATGAGTGTCGCAGGTGGTTCAAGTGACCATCTTCCGATGAGGGTTTTATGACAATGTCGTCAATGTATACCTGCACAAAATTTTCAATAAAGTCATGAAATTTAGCATTCATGGTTCTTTGATAAGTTGTCCCAGCGTTTTTTAAACAAAATGGCATAACCACCCATTCATATGTTCCCAAGGCCCCCGGGCATTGGGACACCGTTTTTGGCACATCATCTTTGATTATGAGGATCTAGTTGTAACCAGAGTACCCATCAAGCATACTCAAATACTCAAAATCTGCTGCTGAATCGACCAACATTTCTGCCACTGGCATTGAGTATTTGTCCTTAGGGGTAGCATTATTTAAACCCCTAAAGTCTATACAGACACTCAGACTCCCATTTTTCTTAATAATTGGGACTATGGTTGCCAACCATTCGACGTATCTTGCAGTCTTTATGAACTGACTTTTGAAAAGTCTCTCAATCTCCTGCTTGATCTTTATAGTGATTTTTGAAGCAAAACATTGTGGCTGCTGCTTTACTGGCCTTTTTCCTGGTTGAATTGGAAGTCAGCGTTCCACCACACTCCGACTTAGCCCAGGCATTTCATCGTAATTCCAGGCAAAGCAATCTTTGTATTCCTTCAATACCTTAATCAATTTAAACTTCATCTCCGACCCAACCTTAGTGCTTACGTACGTGAGCCTTTTTGTTTCCCCATCTCCCAGGTCGACTTCTTCGAGTAGATCTTGGGCTTGCATTCTTAGCAGCTTGATTGATGGGATTTTCTCAAACCCCAAAGGCTTATTGTCATAAATGCAATCGAGCCTCCGACTTTCTGAAGTTGTTGTTTGCCCTTGTCGGCCAATCATTTGCTTATTGTTGTCGGTGTCTCCAGACATGTTCTATTTCTTTCTTGCTTCCAACGTCGACTTTTGTTTGTTTTTAGCCAAATATGTCAAAATTCGAGTTGAACTCTCTGACTCAATAGTCACTTTCATCAATCGTAGGCCACCTTGTGGGTGGAAATTCTTCTGTGGGCGTCATTGCAGTGTCAGCAGCATCCCAAACGAACCTGTAGTCAGGATCTAAGTTCAAGACGCGACCCATGTCAATAGAAGTGTAAGATCCTGACCCATCATCACAAGGTTCCACATTTTCTAGATGTTGATCAAAGGATTTCTTGGTACCCTTTTGTTTCATCTATCCTGTAATAACTTTGGTCAACTTCGATGTTCTCAATGATGTCGTCCTTCCGCCAAATGCTCAACCTTTGATGGAGTGTTGAAGGCACTGCCCCTATCCCATGGATCCATTCTAGACCCAATAGGAGGTTGAAATTTGCCTTCGAGTTTATGACCATAAAGAGCTTTGACCGGGTAGTGGTACCCATAGCTAGGTCAACTTGGACCACCACCAAAATGTTGATAGTTTTGACTTTGTAGTTGGATAGAACCATGTTGTGTTATCAGAGACTAACTTCAATTTTTCAATCTTTGTGAACAACAAATGAGGCATTAGATTGACATCTGCTCCTCCATCTACAAACACCTTGTTGACGGCTAAGTCGTCGAACTTTACTTTTATGAACAATGGTTTCAAGTGGTACATCATCCCAGGACTAGGTATTTCGAACATAGTTGTTCGTTCTTCCACCACCCTGTTGTTCATCACGTAGTAGCATATAGGCTTGTCCGCAGTAGCCTCCTCTGCTAGAAAATCCTCTTTTGTTTTAGAGACTTCCGACACCTTATCATATTCTGTCGGCAATATCGAAACGATGCCGCAGTTCACCACAAAGTCTTCGCCATAGGTATCATCATTGGTGTCGTCATACATATCTTCGTCGAAGTTGTCTTCCAGTGAAGGGCCATATTCCTCCTCCGAATGGGGAGTGTACTCCGGTTCTTCGTCTCACTGGGGAGAACACTCCGACTCTTTCTTGTTTTCACCCTCAGATGTATACTTCGAACTCTGGGTTGACACCACTCCTTTCTCTCTGGAATTCTCGACCGTCACGACCGTTGTCTAGTTCGTCACCATTTTTTCTTTTTCGACCCACCTCGCCTGTGGGTGATGCATTTTCAAGACCGCGGGTCCCATAGGTTTTAGAGTCGAAGTCGAGGCTTCTCTTATTGCCTTTTTATTTTGTTGATATCGCCTCCACTGGATTCTTGTCATAGGATTTTTCCCTTTGTAGTTGGGGAAACCCTGTAACCTCTGGGCTCAGCATCCTTGTCTGAGGCCTTTTCCCTCTTCTTCATATCCAAAACCTTCCACTTCGGACACTTGTTCCCTTGTTGGCTCACATGCGCTATCTACTTATCTTGTAGGGTATTGGAAGGTGGCACAAAGGTCTTGGGCCATGTTGGTCGGAACAACTTTATGTATTCTTTGTTTCGTCGAGAAGCACCGTTCTTGTCAAACACAAACCGAGAGATCTGTGGCTTACCATCTATAGTGCCCCTTTAGTTGCTTCATACTTCTCAACATCCTTTTCGTCGAACACGGCGTTGCATTTCAGGCATAGCACAACCTTCGACTCGCTCACCCTGTACTTCTTCTGGAAATCAGTCATACTTTCTCCAGCTCGAGGGTAAACTGCCTTGAGCTTCTCTTCAGTCTTCTTGTCGGGACCATCAGTAGTCTCGATCATAATGCACTCAACCATTTTAATTGTCTGGCATTCATTGAGACCTTCAGTAGCCTCTATCATCATGCAGTCGTATAGCTCAGAATACAAAGCCTCTTCGACTTTTAGAGGATCTGTGTCCACTGGCATTTTGAGCGTTTCTCCGAATTGAAGTCGACCTTCCTTCAAAGCTTTCTGCACCAAGTCCCTGAAAAGAACACATTAAGATGTCTTATGACTCAGGAAGTTATGAAATTTACAAAATCCCTTTTTTCTTTTATTTTAGAGGGGGATCTTTTTCCCCAGGAGGGACAATAATCTAACCATCTTTAACCAGAAAATCAAATATTTCATCACACTTAGATACATCAAAAGTATACGTTTTTGCGACATATTTGTCTATTTTTTCAGTTTCAACCGGATTTTTCCCATTTGACAGTTTTAATGATTTGCATGTGTACGAGGGTCCTGGCTTTAGTTCAGCCACGTTGATCATCGACAAGTTCCTCATCAGTAGATGAGTATTCGCCAGCGGCCACATATGAAACTTTCTTTTTTTTATGGAATCTATTGGCTTGGGTTTTCTCCTTTTTTAGACGCTCGGCCTGGAGGACTCTGTCAGCTAGTTGAGCCACATCTCTAAGATATTGTGTATCTAACTTTTTCCTGATCGAATAATCTAGGCCACCAGTCGCTATTTCAACTAGTTCGTGCTCAGGGACTTGTGTGAAGCATCGCGCTTTTAACAGTTTAAACCTGTTAAGATATTGGTCTACTGATTCTATAGTCTTTCGCTTGAAGCTGGCTAACTCTTTCAGAATAATTTTCTATTGCCCCATGTAAAAATGTTCATGAAACAATCTTTCCAATCACGCCTAGGTCTGGACAGACTATGGTGGTAAAGTGGTTAACCAAGTGAATGCATTCTTGGTGAAGGAACTGGGGAAGTATTTTAATTTCAAATCCTTGTTGTTCGCTATGTCGCCAGCTTCAGTTTGGTATCTGGTAATATGCTCAACGGTGGACTTCTCGGTCTCTCCGGCAAATTTGGTAAACTTTGGCACTTTCCACCCTCTGGGAAACTCTGTTTGTAGGAAAAAGTCTGGTAGCAGGGATGTATATATTGGTCGTCGAAGGCCTGGATTCGCCCCATTGCGAACCATGATTCGTTCCACCATGGCTTCGTGTCAAATATGTTTGACCATACATTCAGGGTCCCAGTTTCTATGAACTAAGACAACGGGAGGCCTTTGGGCCATCCTAGGTGTGTGTTTAGCCTTGTGGGGCTGTTGTTTAATTGTTTCGTCAAAGACTTCGTCTTGTCGAACTGGCGTCTTCGATCAGGTGGAGGCGTCTGTCGGCCTATGGCCATAGGAGCACCCAAAAATCATCTATCCGCGTCATCTGAGTCGCCAGTTGTTGGTAACTCTGAGCCGATTCGTGTATTAGTGGCCTTAATATGGTGCCCATTTTCTGGGTCAGCATGTGAACCTTTTCGTGGTTACTTTCATCCATTGGTTGCATGACGGCGACAAAACTTGACGTAAAAGTTGGGAACGAAAGTGATGGAACACTAAACTCTAGGGGCCTCGTGTCTTGGTTCGTCAAAGGCCCTAAACCATGATATGGGGAGAATGTTGATAAAGAGCTTTCCCCAAGCAGTGGGCCATTGTGATGCAGGCTCGACATAAACTTTGTCGGCATCCCAAAGGCCCTAGGGACTGGCATTGTGAAACTAGGCATATATTGCCCCCAGCCCCTGTCACCATGAGCCTAGGTTTAGGTCGACGTGACGTCATGACTGGCCATCCTTGACCCGTCGACACCGCAGACACAGCGTCAGTGTTGATGTCAGTTGTTTGAGTCACAACCATATTTCCCTCCAAAGACAGTTCTTCATTTGGACGTGGTATCACCATCTTACCACTACACAAATGCATGCACCCAAACCCTAGAGTCCCACCAGGTGTACCAATTTGTTCACATAGTTTTCGCGCGAACAACCTCTAACCTTCTAACGCATGTTTACTTGCGGGATCGATCAAACGAGTTCTAGAATACTTGGTTTGGGATGTATGGGAAAATGGTGGAATAATGTCTATTTGAAATAGGCTGTGAATTATTTGGAAGTGAAACTGAAAACTAGATAAATATGTGTACAAAGGAATGAGAAATAACTAATGTAAAGGAGTTAAAAACAAGGGAAAGACACTTTTAAAATTAATGACATAAATTGCTTATAAAAAGGAAATGTAGACGCGATCGTACATCTTATAGGAGTGAAAACTCTTATCTCGTATCACTTTGGTACTTAGAGTGTTTTTCTTACAGTATTACAAAAACGCACCTCTAAAAAAAAACATGCATTACTTTAAATAGAGAAATAAATAACTGTCATGTTGAATTTGATGATGCCACATGTTCGCCCACTACTTTTATAACTTCCCACGTCTTTGGATTTCAAATCCATTTCTCGCTCAAATAGTTGTCTCTTTGCACAGAACTTAGCTGACCTAGTTGAACGACGCCATCTGGTGTCGACCCAAAAATCTTCCTATTGTCGACGTCGACACTCTTCATCAACAGTTTACTTAACTTGTCGACCAATCTCTGTTTCATTGCTCTCTGGTTGAAACTTCTGGTCAATAGTATCCAGATGGGGGATGAACTCTTGGAACTTTTTGTCCGTGAACTGTGTCCCGTTGTCTGTGACGATTGCCCAGGGGACGTCGAAGCGAGCAAGGATATTTCGTTTGTAGAAGCTAAGTATATTTTGGGCCGTTATTTTAACCAGAGCCTCTGCTTCTATCCACTTTATAAAGTAGTATACACCTACTATCAAGTATTTGTTCTGGTTTGACCGTACGATGAACGGTCTTAGGGTGCCCAAGCCCCACCATGTAAAGGGCCACGGGGAGGGCATTGCTTTGAGCTCGTTAGGCGGTTCCAGATGCATGTTCCCGTGATATTGGCATTTGTCACATCTTTTCACGTGCTCTTTTGAGGCTGCCTTGAAACATCTCCTTGCTGCTTCAATGTCTTCGTACAGGATGGACACGAGACCCTTGGAAGTGTAGTACTTCATTTTTAGATGCACGGTTGATGGCACGACTACCAATTTGGCCAAAGTTGGCCATCCGAATATGCATTGGTAGGGGGATGGTCAATCAATGACCAGGAATTGGACTTTGATGGACCTGGCCGTTACTGCCACCCCGAAAGTGACGATCAATTCCCCGTACCCCCAAGGCTTTGTGACTGATTCGTTGGTGCCTTGTAGGTTGGAGCCTACATAGGGCGCCAGGTATGTCTCGTCTAGCTGAAGTGTGGAGAATAGCTGGGAATACGTGATGTCGACCGAACTTCCTTAATCAACCAGGAATCCGCTGAACGTTGAAGTTGGCCATCTGGAGTCTCATGAGTAGAGGAATGCTGGAGTTATGAGCCTTGCCGAGGAGTTCCTCGCAGCAGAAGGTGATGGGGATCGACTCTCCCCGAACTTTATCAAGTGTGGAATTCTGGCCCGAGCTTGTGCTAAGGAGATGCTCGAACTTCCTTTTGACGGATCCCACGGTCACCTTGTTAAAACCCCATCCTGAAGGAGAATTCCACCTGTTATCCTATATTAGCTACTTTGGTTAGGGATGTTTTGGCAACACCTGTTTCAAGTGTAGCATCCGAAAGTGCTTTTAGTAGTGGGGGGAGAATTTTAGACATGTATCGGAGTTCTTTGAGTTCGCCAATGGTCAAGGCGCTTATTTGTTCTCAAAACTGGTTGATGCCTTCTAACAAGAACTACTCAAAAGTCCTTGATCTGCTTGAAGAATATGACATAACTGATTCTATAGTTTTAGGTACTTTATGAAACAAAACTTTATCTTTTTTAACATTATTTTAATAACTTTAGCCTCGTTATATTTTTGGTATCTTGCAGAGTTTCGTGTAGGTGTTACCGTTGGAGCAACTGCTTCTGAGCAAGCTGGACCTGTTTAAATCACCTTTAGGTATATGTTGAATTTTTTCTATTGTATATGCAACCACAATTTTTACATATATATGCCACAAACATTCTATTGTATATGCAGTCATTCAGAACATGTCCCCACCATTTAAGAATTCAACATTCTATTGTATATGCAGCCATACTAAACCATTTTTTCTCTTGTACTTGCAGCCACTTTTTGAATTTTTATGGAGTCTTGAGTGACTCGTAATATTAAAGTCATTATAATTAGTAAATCAGTTTTGAAGCCATGACTCATAACATTTTGGGCAGCCACTACTGTTTTCATAGTAATTCAGTGTCAGAAGTTTGTTTTGGGTAAGGAATCCATGTTACAATTTCTTTACATGTAATAATTTTTTTGTCATAAATTGCTTTATAAAAGATAGCAATTATGTTTCTTTTTTAAATTTAACAATTGAACCCCTTAAATGGCTAATATTTGTTAAATGTATTTCTATTTGTAGCAAATCCAATTCATGATGAAATAAGGACACCTATGTGTGATCGTGCTCGAAAGCCTTGTGCACCAATGAATCTTGCTAGATATTTTCTAACATCTTCCTTCTCTACTGAGCTTAATATGTGTTTTGATTTAGCCCCCACTTTGGATCTTATATTATGGGTGCAAACATGTTTGAGGTATCAGGTATGAGTATGCCCATTGCACATGTTGAAGAAAGTTGGAAAATAGTTGAGTTTTATAGCAACAAGGTACTCTTGTAAGTTTTTGCAATACACCTCAAGTAGTCAACTGATCTATAAAAATATTATGATCTCTGTGCCTCTATTTATGTTTGTTTGTTGCAAGAAGTTTTATATAATGCTCTCTTTAGATAACTGATTGATGTATTGGTAAATCAAGAAGCTATTGTATAATTGAGAAAAGAGAATAATTTGTGTGCAAATGTTTGAATTATTTTAGGCAACTATTATTTTTATGTTACATGTTTGATACAATTGAGAAAAGAAACTATTGTAACTTACTGCTACCTAATTGTTTGTATTATGGTGTTAGATTTTCTGTTACTTTACTTGTTGCTTTAAGGGTTGTTTCTAAGAAGCTATTGTATTCAAAATTGATTTCAAGTCCATTTCTATTTTGCAGCCAAAAAGAGTCTAAGCTTTTGTTGCTGAAGTAAGTGTTCTTTTGTTGCTAAGCTAGAAGGATCAGCATGCAACATAAAAGAAATTATACTTTTGTTGTTGAAGTAAGTGTTCTTTCTACTAATAATAGATTGTTTAAGCAAAATCTACTTGTATGTACTTTCTGACATAAGTCATTTTCTTCTGAAAGTTCACTAATCAAGGTGTTTTAGGGGTGAAATATGCATTATGTTTGCATCTGGCTCCAACTCTAATGCCTTTCTTTGTCAACCGACATCTTCAGAAGGCAACATTATGTATGAGGTGAAATATAATCCATGTTTTGTTGCACACATTCTGGTTATGATTTTTGTGTGTTTTTTAGTTTTTTAAAATTTAGATTTATCTTATCTATTGTGGTTATATCAGGAATTCATGGAATGTTATTCTTTGTAATTGTGGCAATGTTGTTGGTGTTGTTTATGATATGTTGATGATGTTCTTTGCCATTTATCTATTTTGTTTAACTTTTTGTAGGTTTGATATATTAGATTCACTACAACAACTCTAAAAGCTACTTACAAAGAAGCAGGACCAATGAACATGAAAGTTATGATTGATTGTGTTATGTTATTAAATTTATATTGGTTGTTTTAATGTGTGTTGGCTATTTGAGCTGATATTTATATGCTCAAAAAACTTATATTTATATGGTCCTTGTAAGTATCAACTTTTATTCTAGTAACTTTGTTCGTATGTTATAATGTTGCTGAATTTGGTTCAGTTTTAAAAATGATAATTTAGTTTTAATTAACTCAGATTTAGTCTAGATTTCCAAATTGAAGTGAATAATGAGTTCAAATAACTGAGATTTTTAAAATAAAAATAATCAGATATTTAGTGATAGACTTTTATTAAAAGTAAAAATTTGAAAAGTCCAATAAATAAAAAGATAGATTCGTGATTAAAAAATATATATTTGAACATATTTAAAATTGGTTCATCATTGGCCCACTACTTAATAAAAAATTGGATAATTTCTAAATTGGCCCATTTATTGTTAAACCGAGTTATGAATCCAAAATCGACAAAAAAATTGAACCCGAAAAAACCGAACTTTAAATTGGGCGGAAATGGATCTTTATTTCTCTACCAATAGTTTGGTCGGTTATGAGTTTTGGACCCGAAAATCGAACCGGCCCAACTGTTGTCCACCCCTAGCAGATGCCATTCACTTAGAAGCATTCTAGGTCAAAGCCAACCTTACTACCAAAGGAGTAATCAAGGGTTTGCCTTCCAGATTCTTGATAGAGAAAGCCTTTTTCTTAGCCAAAGAGAACAATATGGATGCCTTCGAAGCTATCCTTGCGCTACTCATTTATGAGTTAGTTTTGTTCTTGAACATTGACGAGTTTGTTGATGTTAATGTTATCTGGATCTTTCTAAGTGGAAATCATGTGCCTACTTTGCTTGGTGACACCTACCATTCCATCCATCATAGGACTCTCAAAGAAGGTAGCGCCATCTTGTGTTGCGCTCCTCTATTCTACAAGTGGTTTATTTCCCACTTGCCTTAGACTGAACTCTTCAAAGAAAATCCAGACAAGCTTAGATGGTCTCAAAGGCTCATGTCTCTTACTCACACTGATGTGCATTGGTATGACCCAACCTACGACAAGGGAGCCATTATTGATAGTTGTGGCCAATTTCCCAACATACCTCTTCTTGGTATTCGAGGTGGAATTAGTTATAATCCAATTCTTGCAAGGCGTCAATTTGGGTTCCCTATGAAAGAGAAACCTAGCAACATTCTATTGGTCGGTTTCTTCTATCTCAGGGAGGAAGTTAGTGTCGAATCTAAGGACATAATTGTGCATGCTTGGGGGACAATTCATAGAAGGACCAAGAATGATTTGGGGAAGAGGAGCTGTGTAGCCTTTGAGCCTTTCGTTCAATGGGTCCAGTCTAGAGTTTGTGACCTTAAGATGCCATACCTTATTGAAAGACCTTCACAGCCACCCATTGCATCGTCATCTATTATCCCCATTAAGCGTATGGAGGAATATTAAAAAGTGTTTGTGAGGATGAAGTTAAAGCGAGATACTTGGGAAGGAAAGTACCATGCTATCCATGCCGAGCAGATAGAGATGAAGAAGCAGCTAAAGGAGAAATACGACTTGATCGAGCTACTTGAGAGGTGTGTTGTGGAAAGGCATGTGGCGCAAGAGAATTTATTTGTCTCTAGCGTGCAACCAGTTTTTAGTACTCATGAGTATTTCTACTTTCCTCCAACAGGTGCTTGGAAATGGATCATTGACAAGCTTGTGTTGGAAAACAATGAGTTGAAGAGAAGGAAGAGGATGCGTGAAATAAGACCTTCTTAGATGGGATTCCTTAGGACCCATTAGGCTTTACTTTCTCCCTTTGTATTCTGGGTTTCTTGTTTTGTACTTCAAAATTGTAACTCCTCCTATTATTAATGAATGAAGTTTTCTTGTTCCAACATGTGTTGTTTCTTTTGGATGTTTACAAATATAACTTTTGAGTTCCTCGAAATATGTTTGCATTGTGCATTGGCATACATCATTAGCATTGCATCCTTTGTATCATTGCATCCTTTGTATTTTAGGTTCTCACTTTTGCTTCTTCCTCACTTTAGACAAGTTGAATCACCGATACAATTCTCGAGCAGACCATCAGCAAAGAATGGACCAGTTAGAATAAGAAAACAGGGCATTCCGTGAAGAAGTTACAACACTGAAGGAAAGCTTAGAGAGGCTCAATGGTATGATGGAAGCGTTAGTGGCTGCCATAATCATTCATCACATAACTCACAAGAACATATCCATAGGATTGTAATCTCAGAAGTTGTATCCACGCCAATCTCAGTGGCGCCAATAAGTGAACCACAATATACTATGCCTCCTGGTTATTCGTGGGGTATGCTTCCTCATTTTGTTCCAGTTGGATACTGTTGTACCCCAAAATTTGACCATCCTCTTTCTTTAATTGGCTTTTATTTCTTTGCATTTTCGCATTTTTGCATATCATAGCATCTGTTCTTGGGACATGGGATCAAGGTTTTTCTGTGGCTCAGGGCTCTTTTAGTGCAAGAGACTAGACAACGAGCATCAGAGGCTCCGACATTTATTTTGCCTGGCGATCGAGCGGTCGATTTTATTTTATTTTTGCATGATAATTTGTAGCTCAAGAGGCAACATTCAAGCTATCTCAGGCATTCTCACAGTTTTGATATTCGAAAGCAAGTTTCAAAGGCTTAACAGAGCTCAAAACGGATGAAAACGGGCAAATGTGCAGATTTCCCTCCAAAAGGCGCCAAAATTCAAATTTTGAAGGTGTTAATCAATTAACCAAATGGTTAACCGATTAACCAAGTCAAAATCAGGACAGATTTAAATTTTTAAGGGTGTTAATCGATTAACCCATATGGTTAACCGATTAACCAAGGCAGATTTAAGCTATATATGTGAATTTTCAAAGGCAGCCACTTTGGGGTCCAATTTTGATCACTTGTGAATTTGATTTTACACCAAAGGAAGGATCTAGAACCACTTTGAATTTCGATTAACTTTCAAATTAATTCAAGTTCCCTCCAATTTTCCATTCCTAATCCCAAACCAATTTTCACAAACCATACTCCAAACCACATTTGGATCCAAACCAAGAGCATATTTAAATGATTTGCTCCAAGCCTCACAGACACAATCCTCATAATCTCATTTCATTTTCAGAATTCACTCTCATTCCCTCAATTTTTCTCTCTCAACTTTTCACTCCAAAACCTCCATTAGAGCTATCACCTTGAATTCTAGAGCTAAAACCTTCATCCTTCATCCTTATCATCTCCAATTCTCCATTCAATTTTCGTGCTAGTTTGGATCTGAATTTTGAAGTTGATCTAGAGGAGCTTATTTGGACAATTTTTGCTTAATTTTGGTGGATCTTCATTTCTACTACAAGAACTCACTTGGATCTCGAAGGAATTCCGAATTTCTTGCTTGGATCTGCTCAATTAAAGTTGAATCAACAATTACCAAAGCAAATCTCTGCTTTGTAGGTTGGAATTCTAGATTCGTTGCTATTTTGAGCTTATTTTGCATATTCAATGTGGATCTTCATTTTTTATTGACTTTTGGTTGATTTGATCCATGTGATTCGTGATCTTGCTATTTAATATGTTTACATGTTGATTGGATCACTGTTTTCTGGTTTAAATTCGTGCATAATTGATTATACAATCATCTGGATTATTGGAGAAGTGATTAATTGGTGAAAAATGCTTTTGAGCTGTTGTTTTCTGCCTCTGGTACAGTGTTAATCGATTAACCAGATGCAGTGCAAACTGGTTAATCGATTAACCAGTGCGAATATTCAAATTTTCAAACATTTTCAGCTGGTTAATCGGTTAACCCCTGGTGTTAACCGATTAACACTGTGCCAGCAAGCCTATTTTGCTATTTTTCAAGGTTGTTTTGGTGCTCTCTTACTTTGAATCTTCATGGATCGATATGATGCATTTAGAGTGAGATGTTTTGGATATATGTTGTTGTTCTTGATTGTTTAATCATGATTTCTTCGACACGCGTGTTCGATTTCCACTTGAACGCATGCTTATGGATGGGGTTCAAAGTGATGATCATTTGCATTGTTCCCTTTGCTTGCATTGCTTGGTTGAGATATGTTTGTGGTGGCTGTTTCCCCATACTTTTTCCTCCCACTTTTCTTTGTACCCTTTGTGCTTACATTTCATGTTTGCATCTTTTCATTTCTTTCTACTTGTGATTGATTTATTTTATGTTTACTTGGTCTTTTGCCATGATCCCTTATGATTCCTAGTCCCTATGGGAGTAGGGGAGACATTAGGTGTTCAATCCAAGCATGCTAACATTAGGGTAGATTTCCCTTTCAATCCCAACTTTAGGATCATTGTGCATGATAACATTAGGGTCGATTAGTTTCCCCTTAGAGTTTGCATCTCTCTTCTCATCTCAAAACACATTCTAACTCATCTAATAAATACGATGAATGTTGTACGCTACGAGCCTTAAGCACATGAGGAATGATGAGTGAGGGGTCTCCTATCGCTTGTCTAGAGTGTTTAGTGTACGTCCCGTTTGGGGGCGATATGCGACGCATTCGTTCCTATGTCATAGTCTTTAGTGCAACGTGAATCACAAATCAATCAATTCACTTCACTAAAAAACACAAACAAAACCTCAAACCTTTTTATCCTTCGGGATTAATTGAAAACAATTTTCAGAAGAGAGAGTGTTGTTAAGTCTTGGTTCTACCGTAAACAGGCATCATCCCTAACTACTAGAATGAAGGTTTAACCCTACTCGGCTAAAACATTTGAACCAGTAATCGTGTCAGCCCGAACTACGTTTCCTCTGATTTCTCATATCAGACGAGGATACGTAGGCACAAGACGGTGATGTCTTGGCGAGCAACCTTCCCCCACCTTCACCCGTAGTTTTCCGAACTACGTTGACTCTGACTTTCCCATTGCACGGAGGAATACGTAGGCATAGAGCGGCGATGCTCTATTGAGTCTCTTTTCTTTTCTTTTGTCCTATGAGTCTGTAGCTTAGATAGATAAACACACCCTTTGATTAGACAACAAGCATGAATCCCCTTGAGTACAACGGACGTGAGGGGTGCTAATACCTTCCCCTTGCGTAACTGACTCCCGAACCCAAGATTTGGTTGCGATGACCTTGTCTTTTCCCTTTTCATCAGGTTTTCTTTGATCATTTCCTTTCCCTCTCTTTGGGATAAATAACGAATGATGGCGACTCTTCTGTTTTTCCGCCAGGTGTTTTCGCATTTGCGACAGCTGGGGACTGTGATGGTTCCCTATGCGAGTCAATCCTAACGCTTGTCTGTTGTGTCTTTGGGTGTTTGCATTTGTGTAGTTATTTTGCTTTATATACATTATCTATTGTATATTATTGCATTTGCATTTTGTTGCTGTTGTGCTGTGGGGTGGGTTGTTCCATTGAGAGATAAGCCCAATACCCAGGCTTAAGTATACACACAAGATTAATGTGGAGAGTAGCGAGAGCTTGTGTGGCGTTTGGCCATGCAATAGCTCGCGCGAAATTCACGTCCAGACGAGGTTTTTCTTTGGAAATACTCTATCCTGCGCGTCTGGTGCAATTGAGGGAGTATTGACTTAGAAAAGCTAACGACTTTAAAGACCATTCATTGGGAAGTCAGCTAAGTGAGGCCGCTTCATTAGACCATGATGCCAAACCAGAAATGGTGAACGTATCATCGTTTCTCGAAAGTCTGTGATGCTGATGACCTGCATAGGATGTCGTACCTTTCAAGACTAGAAACCACAGGTGAGTGGGGATGGGTTTTGCAGGAAAACTTGACCTTCAACCAACCCGGTTTTCTTGTCAGTGCGAAGTTTTGATCCTGAGTACTCCATTTTTCTCAGTGTTCTGGTTTTCTGGGATTTCTTATGAGAGTAGAGCTATGGTTAAATTCAGTCAACGACACAACAACAAGTTTGAGCATTGGATACCTTGATCCCATGGTTGCATCTGCATAATCATCCTGCATTTAACATTGCATGTCCATATGTGTTCGAAAGGCTCTCGTCTCTCCTTTGATTTTGGTACTGGTCTTCTGAAGAGAGAGAGAATTGTTGTATACAAGTTTCTGCACCTGAGTTAGGGCTTTTATTTGGTATGATCTCCATGGCTGAGCCTGGCGTCTTTGAAACCTTCAGGAAGAATCTTACCTGATATAGGAGAAGATTATTATGGTGTTCGTATACGTCCCTGTTATTCTTGTTTATTGAAACTGGAATCAAGGGGGAGATCTCCCTGTGAATACATATACATGTTTGCATTTTGCATCCTGCATTCTCATTTGCATCGCAGGTGGTTCTCAGTGTCCTCGTGTTCTTATCTCTGTTTGGTTTTCTTCAGTAATGGTATTGAGGGGTTCAATTTCCACCCAACTCGAGGGAATCAGCAAAGAGTAATGGATCAGATGAGCCTGATCACAGAAGTAATAAGAAATGTGTTAAGAAAGGAGGGTGATCAGGTGCCTGAAGCTGCAGCAGAAATGCTTATTCCACCTTTGTTTATAGAACCTCTTCCAAGGCGTGATATGCCTCAAAGACCTTCTGCATAACCTGGGGTTCCAGAACTTCCCTGTCAGCAGCTACCTCCAGTTTCCCGAGACAATCTTAAGACTAGGAGGTACGCTCAGAGGCCGAAGCAGCCCGACAGAATCTTCGACCAGATCCCTATGACTTATGCTCAATTGTTACAACTCTTGCTTCAACTTTAATTGGTTGAACTTCAGACTCTGTCTCCATTTACTGGTGAGCCACCACCAGGCTATAATGCAAGTGCCTATTTTGATTTCCATTATGGGGCACCAGGGCATAATATCGAGAACTGCAAAGCTTTTAAGCATAAAGTTCAGGACTTAATTGATGCAAAGGCAGTTGAATTCACGTCGGGCGGCGTGAGTGTACCAGGTGGTCTTATTCCATTCACTGCAAAAGAGGTGGATGTTCCTATTCTTTCCCCTGAAGTTGCATCAGGTCAGGAATATGTCTTACAATCTATGATTTCAGAATCTTCATGCCCATAGTTGTTGCTTGTTCCTAGGCCAAGCCTGAGGATGAAAGAACTTGAACAAAGGAAGTCCCTGATACCTCAGACTCAGTCTCCAGATGTTTCAAATGTTCAGAGTCAACAATCCCTTGGGCCTTTGCGTCAGATATCATTTCCTCTCCAGAGTCAATGATCATAGCGTCATCAGCCGCGTCAGCACGCTCGGCAAAGACCAAAGAAGCCAGAGAGGCATTTCACTCTGTTGCCAGTGTCATACAGTCAGTTGTTGCCAGACTTGATCAAAGGTGGATTGATAGTGCCGAAGAAGATTAATCTAGAGATTCCATCGTATCCGCCAGGTTTTGATGTCAATGCCCGCTGTGAGTACCATGCTGGGGCACAAGGGCATTCAACCGAACACTGTAAGGTGCTTAGGAGAAAGATTCAGACTCTGCTTGACTCTAATATGTTCTTAGTCACATCTCAGGGTATCTAGATCAACAATCCTCATTCATCCAATCATGTGGGTGCATCGGTTCGTGTTATGTAGGTATTTACTGAAGGCGGAGGTTCAGAAGAGTATTAGACTGACTTCGACGAGCAATTCTGAAGATGGCCGGCTCAGCAGCAAGTCAAGATTTGAAAGCCCGGTTCCCAGAAGCTGGCAATCATTGTTGTATCATGTCATTTCTTTTCATTTGTAGTTTCTTTCCTGTTTAAGTGCAAATTTCATTTGTGAAACTTATTTGTTTTCAATTGATAATGATAATGAAATGAATATACAGGTTTTTGATTAAATCCATTTGTGTTCACTCAATATTTTTATTGATGTCAAACGCTTGTTTAAGCGGAATCCGGGGAGGATGACGAAGTTGAAAGACACGCAAGCTTCCGATTGTATGCTTTTGAATGAAACCTGCTGATGATGTACATGCATTGTTTCAAATCCCTAAACACCGGAGATATAAGGATGATAATCCCTTGTCAACCCATTTGAGCCTAGTAGTAGAAGTTTCTTTCTGAAAAACAAAAAAACCCTCAATCTTAACACGGGGCAGGGTAGGTGTCAGTTAATTTGACCGAGTGTCCAAACTGCAAAAGGAGTGTTCCCGTTCGAGGACCAATCACGCCTTTATAGGTCGTGCCTAAAAAACCACAGTGGTTAAACCTCACCAATCAGGAGTGAGACAGTCATAACCCTTTCGGAGAAATCAAGACAACCAGTGTCACACGACTTGTTTCAAAAAAAAAAGAGGAGAAAGAGAAAAAGAAAATAATTAAAAGAAGAAGCCTGCTAAGTCGAATCTTGAAAACAAGCGACTTAGGCAAAAATGAGGGTATCCGCTGGACTTCAAAATCGAAAATTCAAAAGAATCAGTCCAGGAAAAAGTTAGGGAGAAAATAAATAAAAGAACAAAAATCAGAAAAGCGAAAAGGATTACAAAAGAACAATCCTCGGAAAAACAAGTCGTGTGACTCCAAGTGCCAAAGACGAAAAGCGAGTGACTGTCACTCCAAAGAAACTTGTGGTTTCCTGAACCATCGCTCCTATCATTCAACCTCTGAGAGGTGAGCACTTGGGTCGAATTAGCTGAACGTAGGATTGGAGAACATAAAGGAGAATGGGTGGGTTAAAATAAACTTTGAGCCTTATATCCTTTCTTTTAAACCGTGAACCTAACCATGTTACAACCTTCAAAAGTCCTAATTGAAGCAGGGTTGTTTCAAAAGCATACTTCGGTAAAGATCGCGTCGAAACTGACTCCTAAAAGGATTCCTCTTGCCATGTTGGTACTAAGGTTGACATTTCGATAAGTGATTTGTTCACTATATGTCACAACTTTTTCCAATGAACAGACTTGGATTTCAAAGCTGTCATATGCATTGCATTAATATATCTTTTGTGCAGAATAATTTGTTTTACTTGCGAGTAAGCATTTAACATCAGGAAAGTTTCCACAGTGGAAATTTTGATCAAGATAAGATGCAGAGCGCCTGAGTACTTCGTTGAACCGGGGCAAGCTGTATCAAATGATCATATCGTGGGAGTCATCCATTCGAAGGTCAGCCAATCAGGGGCAAAGTCATTGCAAGGTTGGGGCAGACCACCCCAAGAGCACAAGAGTTATTCTTACCTAGAAGGCAATTAACTTGAGGTACTTCTTTAAAGTTCAGAATGCTGAAGTAGTTCATGTCAAACCAGCAGGGTACAAAAATTTCAGATCTCCTTTCGAGGAAGGTTTTATGGAGATCCCACAGGGTGGGGCAAGATTAGAAACCAAGGAGTTGTTCCTCTCCATATCTTCAGAGCTTATTAGAGTAAGTCAACCAGGGACGAATCCTTTCATTGTACAAATTCTGGGGCAAGCCATCTCGAGGTCGTCTCATGGCAGGCTTTTCTTTTCAAGATGAACTGTCCCAGAGATCATATTGGGGCAAGTTGAACTACACTGAGGCAGTTACCCAAGCGGTTCCATTCTCGTCAGCAAGAGTTTGAGTGTCGGGGAATTGTGATGTCACCCCATCAAATAACCTAAACCTGTCACTTGCCAGAAACTGTGTAACCGAAATCATTTCCAAAGCCCAGTTCTCGTCTAGCAAACCTCCAAAGCCCAGTCCTCGCCTGAAAAACCTTCAAACCAATCCTAGTCTGGTCAACCCTTCAGTAAACACTAGTTCTCGCCTGGTACCTGTCAGCTTTTAAACCAGTTCCCGCCTGGTCACCCTTTTCTGTAGCCTACTGTTTAACCAGTCATCGTCTGGCAAACACAGTTTCAAAGTAGAGTTCTTGTCTGGAAAACCAGAAATCAGTTATCGTCTGATATCCAAAACCAGAAAGCAGTTCCCGTCTGATACCTAAAGCTAGAAGTCAGTTCTCGTCTGACAACTTAACCTTTTGCCACCAGTTTTCGTCTGGTAGTCCACCCTCGAATGCAAGTATTCGCATAGTAATTCCCCTTTAAAATTCACTTTTGTTGGTAACCAGAAATAAATCCAATCACCATAAACCCGGTCCTATCTATAAATCGAAAGCCCAAGCATACTTGGCACAAACGTTCCCAGTGTCTTACATGCTATCGCATTCTACGACACGAGGCTCGAGTGATCTCACTTCTCCATAGTAGAGACTCTGTATCCCCAGGGTAATGTTGTTAAATCAGGAATATCTCGCCAGCAGTGATGTGAACTTTTCCCCAGCAGGTTGGGATGACATCGGAGTACCTTATAACCCAACATCACTCATCTGCTCAAGGCCCAGTTCCCGTCTGGAAAACCGTTTTAGAGTCCGGTTCTCGTCTGGATTATCCTTCTTTCGAAGCTCAGTCTCCATATGATAAGCCTTCATGGAATACCAGTTCTCGTCTGGTAGACGGTATTTGAGTCTAGTTCTCGCCTGGTAAATGTCCGTTGTTAAAACCAGTACCCGTCCGGTCACTTTCTCTTTAGCCTACGGTTTAAACTCCAGTCCTCGTCTGGTGGTCGACTGTCTTTAACACCAGTTCCTGTCTGGTGAAAAGCGTTTCGAAGTCCAGTTATCATCTAGAAAACCGTAAAATTAGTTCATGTTTGACGCAAAAACAGAACTCAGTTCTCGTCTGGTAGTCAGTTCTTGCCTAACCTGTTTTTGAGAACTTCAGTTCTCGTATGACCTATTTTGAAGAACCTAGTTCTCGTCTGACCTGTTTTGAAGAACCCAGTTCTCGTCTGGTAGTCAGTTCTCGCCTGACCCATTTTTGTGGAACCCAGTTCTCGTTTGGTAGTCAGTTCTCGCCTGACTCGTTTTTGTGGAACCCAATCCTCATCTCGTAGTCAGTTCTCGCTTGACCTATTTTTGGAATCCAATTTTCGCCTGGTTGTCAGTTCTCTCCTGACCTATCTAATTCAAATCCATGCCTCGTCTGGCTCATCCTTGCAAAGTCCAATCGTATTTGGCGTACCAGGTCATCCCCAGCGGAGTTGGCTTTGTCTCTTCAGCATTTATTTTGGTGGAGTGGTTTCTTTGCATTTGCATTGTGCATAACATCCTCCTAAATGTGTAGCATTTCCATTTAGTATGAAGCATTACGCCATATTCAAACATATGCATTTGAAACATAAGCTAGGTTGTTACCTATAGTTTCCAGATGTATCTCCAGACCCCGGCAGAGTATGTGTTCATCTTATCACACTTTTCCCAGCAAAGTTTATCGGTGACGGTTATCAGTTACGGTTGGAAAATTTTCGGGTTCTTTGGTATTCAAACGTCTTTTACCCCAAATGTTTGAAAGTCGTTCGCTTTTCATCCCTTCAGGTCCAAGTCGCTTGAATAAGGGCAAATGTTGTACCCCAAAATTTGACCAACCTCTTTCTTTACTTGGCTTTTGTTTCTTTGCATTTTCGCATTTCTGCATATTATAGCATCTGTTCTTGGGGCATGGGATCAAGGTTTTTTTGTGGTTCAGGACTCTTTTAGTGCAAGAGGCTAGACAGCGAGCATCAGAGGCTCCGACATTTATTTTGCCCAGCGGTCGAGTGGTCACTTTTATTTTATTTTTGAAGGATAATTTGTAGCTCAGGAGGCAACATTCAAGTTATCTCATGCATTCTCATAGTTTTGATATTCGAAAGCAAGTTTCAAAGGCTTAACAGAGCTCAGAACAGATGAAAACGGGAAAATGTGCAGATTCCCCTCCAAAAGGCGCCAAAATTCAAATTTTAAAGGTGTTAATCGATTAACCAAATGGTTAACCGATTAACCAAGTTAAAATCAGGACAAATTTGAATTTTTAAGGGTGTTAATCGATTAACCCATATGGTTAACCGATTAACCAAGGCAGATTACAGCTCTGTACGTGAACTTCCATAGGCAGCTGATCGCGACTTTCTATGTCTAATACAACCTAACTGCAAGTGCACAGTCTATCGCGTAGTAATAATAGATATCGATCCCACAGGGACTCGTAATCAAACTAGTGTTCTCAGGAGTTACTATGTTTAGCTAGGTAGAATATGTTTGAGGGAATAAGATTGTCACTAAAAGGGAACTAAGAATATTATTTAGATTATAAATGATTGAATCGATACGTAGTAATTGTGTTCTTCAGGGATTTGATAAGTTACTGGTGTATGAAATAATTTTCAAAGTTTATTTAAGCAGAAAATGGGGATTTGAAGACTCTCGCCTCACGATGGTTATTGACGCTAATCATAATCCTAAGGGCCAAACGTACACTTTCGTATCCCGTTCGGGGTTAAAATTATTTTTTGGAAATCTCTAAGTTCTAATTCATTTTAAAGTGCTTTCGCTGTTATTAAAATGAATGACTGGTGTTTACTATCTGACCTTACCGCAGCTTTCGCTTGTTGGTTCGTATCTTAATTAATTTCCAACTTTTGTGGCAAAACTACTTTTAAATAAGTTCTCGCTTTCGCGACGAAGTTTATTCAGTGAATCAATTTTAAACACTCAGACCATAAATTACTTTTTTGAAAAGAAAGTTTTTCAACCAGTTGTTATCAAATCCCATTCGAATTATTACTACATATCGATTACCTAAGTTTAGCTAGACATGGATTTGGGAAAGATAAAACATAAATAAAAACAATAAATAATGATTTGCATTATAATAAAACTGGAATCGATTGAAATGAGAAACCTGTAAATATTCCAATTGGCCTTTGGGCAGATCCTCCACAGATGTTGGCAGGATTCTGATCTCTAATGCCAAATTGATCGTACAATGAAAGTAGAAATTACAGAAGAATGAAAAATGGAATACAGGAAAGGTAAAGAGAAACAAATAAGAATATTGCTGGAAAATATGCTCTGGAAATAAATTTGGCAGCACTTCGTTGTATGAATGCATCACCCTTTCTGAAGTCCCCTGCTTCCCTTTTTATAGAAGTGGAATCCCAACGGTTATCATTGAAGATGATGGACTTTGAGGCAAATAATTTAGGGAGTAGTGGTCCACTCTGTGGGAATTGGAACTGATTCTTTAACGTGTAATTGAAGTGGGGCGTTTTTGCCTGCATGACGGTCGTCACAAGGTGTGACGGTCGTCATGAAGCTGTGACGGTCGTCACATCAGCAAAAACAGCTTCTGCGCTTTTCATGATGTTTTCACTCCTTTTTCGTCCATAATTCATCTGGGATTGCTTCTTTTCTTCATGTTGCCTTGTTTAGACGTGATCGTTGAATACCTGCAAAACATCAGACAAATAACACGGAAATAACCCGAAATCGGATCGAAAACGATTAAACTTTAGTTGAATTATGCATCAAAATATATATACGATTTCGTGTTATCAAACTCCCCTAAGCTTGAATCTTTGCTTGTCCTCAAGTAAAACATGAAAAGGTCGGCAAGCACGAGGCAGCTTCTTCGTTCGCAAAAGTCGGGAAAAACCGGGATTCTTGGTAAGAACAAAACGAGTACCATGACGACACTGGACTACAAGTCTTCAGAGGTCTTCTTTTTATGCAAACCGGTCCCAGTCATGCTACTGTAGCTTGGCGTCAAGGTTCTCGCGGCAAGTTCACCCTGTTTGTTCTAGCGCAATCACATTAAGCACGTTGTCCATACACTTTCATGGCAAGTCGACCTGTTAGTGAATATGATCTCATTTCTTGTTTTTGATCTTCTTCATTGATCATAAGCTTATGTCATTGATTTTTCAATGAGTTTTCGTGCCGTTGGGCTAAATGCTCGGGTGAGGAGCACCTAACTTAGAAGGAAACGTGTCTTATATTTTTGGGCTATTTAGCTCTCTTTTCATGATTTTTTCATCTTTTTGGAGATCATACACTTATTTGCATCGGTCGCTCGCTTAGAAGTGTTTTAGGATGGTGCTGACTGCTAGTATAAACTACTTGGGGCTGAGTTTGCGTAGACACTTGACACTTTGGTACGCGTAGGTAGTGAAACCGACTCGCATAAACCGGAGATCTAAGGTGTCAGGACGGTACTGGTTTTGTTAGAACTGTCGTTTCCTCAGAGTTTCAAAACTTGGTTTGAACTCGGTTGCATTCTCGTGATGCTTTTGCTTTTGAGGAACGAACGAAATTTTTTGTTTACGTTGAATAATGTGGGGATGTTTGCGTAACGGGAAAAAGGATATATAAACGAGCTTTATTTGCTAAAAATAGAAAGTGTTTAAATAGAAATTACGAAAGTTCAAAGTGCAGTGGAATGGAAATAAAGACTCCGCTCCCACACTATCTCAATCAGTGTCCCCACTGATTTTGAAGCATGCGAGAGGGAGATACAACTGAAATGAAAGTACAAATAAACTGGAAATATAGTAAACAAATAAGGAAAAACGGAAATCTAGTCACGGCCTCTGTCACGTCCGCGCTGGCGTCCTCTGGCTCTGGCGAGGGCTACTATATCCTCATAACTCATAGCTCCGATGTGATAGACGGTGTCTCGGAGTCCTTCGACCTGCAAAGTCAGATTCACCAGGTTCTCAGTGATAGTAGCTTGGCCGGTTTGAAGTTGTTGCATTTGAGTCTGGTGCCAAGCTTCGAACTGGTCAGCTCGCTGATTCTGCTGTTGCAGCATCGCGAGTATCTGTGCCTGTTGGTCTAGGGAGCGGCGGAGGTCCTCTTCTGTGTAGTCTGGCACGGGATGATGGCGGCGGCGGCGAGAGGATGTACCTTCGGGAGGAGGAGGCTGTGATGCCTCTAGCTGCTCGGACCTGTCCAACTCAACTTGAATTTCATCGTCAGAGCCTTGGGTGTGGTCCTGAGTAGGAACAACGACAGCAGGAGGGGCAATGAGGTCGAACAACCAGTTGGTACGATCTTCCGGGTGTGTGCGGGTGCGTGACGGAAGGATGATGCTTCAGACGGTCTTGCCACGCACTATTGGATGGTATTTGTCGTCAGCTCTGGAGCGGATAAAATGAGAGGCTCTGCAGTGGTCGATGTCCAGGAACACCGAGGGGATGGAACAGAGGTGCTGGAGGCGGTCGCCAAGGTTCAGCCCAAGTGCAATGGCGGTGACAATCCCGCCAAAATAGAATGGCTTCGAGCCACGGTTGCAGTTGGCCTGAATATGAGCCAGCAGAAACGGAGCAGCGTTGACAGGCTCATTGTTGAGAGATAGGTAAAATGCCAACACCCAGGGTTTTCCAAAGAGGAACGAGTTCGACGTGTAGATTTGTACCATAGTGCTTTGATCTGAGAAGTACCCCTGAGTAGTTTATTTTGACAATCAGGCTCCATCAAAAATAATCGTGTGTGCAAGGATAATGAAAAATATAGAGTTAAGGCACAGAAAAAAAAACAAACAAAAAGGGGCAAGTAGGCGACTAATCCTTCTAAGTTGGGTAACCCTCACCCGGTTATTCAGCCCAACGGCGGTCGAACCTGAAAGCCATTCAAAAAGAATAACAGTGCCAGAAAAAGATTGATAAATCTTGTGCACACGAGGAAAATCATAAAAGCCATATAGTGATTGTCCGAATGAAAGGGAGGAAAATCGAAAAAGAAGACTTAAGTACAAAGCATAGTCGGAGAGGTTACCCATAGGGAGACTGAGGTCTGTGGTTTACCGCAGTCTAGTGTTTGCAGGTTACCTGTTTTGAGGGAAAAGCCGAGATAAATCCTAGGGGACTTGGAATGAGAAGTTCAAGTATGAGTATTATCACTATAACTCACAATTCTATGGACGGTTCCGTTATGAAAAAACAAAAAAGAGATATTAAGTTCGGGTTGGTGAGCTTGTTCCTTGAGGACAAGCAAAAGTTCAAGTTCGGGGGAGTTTGATCGGTGGATTTCAGTTGTGTTTTCAAACGCTGTTTGTGGTTAATTTCACAATGTTTTTATCTAGTTTTCAAAGCTTTAGTTGTTATTATCTGCATTACTCGGAGTTGTGTGTCTTCGAGTCTTATTTTTAAGTTTATGTTGCTTTTGCCGCTGGTGCGTTTGATTTGGTTTCTTTTAGTGTGTTTTTGGCAGGAATGGATAGCACGAAAATCGCACCGCATTCGGAGGAAAAGAAAAGGCGAAAAAGGGAACTCAGAGCTGCAACACGGGTACCCGTGTTGCACAACACGGCCCGTGTCATGAAGGACACGGCTGGCAGACACGGGTGGACCAAAGCAGATGGAAAAAGAAGACTCAGACTTGCAACACGGGTGCCCGTGTCATGCAACACGGCCCGTGTTGCAGCCCTTGGAGAGGAACACGCCCCAAAAGAAGCCAGCAGCCTGACACGGCCACCCGTGTTGCACAACACGGCCCGTGTCAGGGCCACTGAACGTGAAATTTCTCTGTTTTCTGTTTTTTTTTGCTGTCAGACCTATTTCGAAGGGCATTTGAGACATTTCGCTATGTAATTTGAATTTAGATATAAGAGGCACATTTTAGAAAGTAGAGGAACACTTTTTGAACAGGGATTAGGATTGACAACTGAGAGGAGAGTTCGGCTGGAAACAGAGGATCGATCAAAAGCGGAAGCAATTGATGATCCAAGAAGTTCAACGTGCATTGTAATGATCTTCTCCTTTTTAATTCTAATTACTTTGATGTTTACCCAGAACATGAGTAGCTAAACCCCAAGTTGTTAGGGGGTGGTCCTTAATGCGATGTAATAACGTTTGTTTAATTATTCTATGAGAACTATGTTTTTACCTTAATATATTTGATTTTGCATTAATCCTATTCGTATTCATATTGGAAAGTAGAATTCGAATGGTGCTTAGGCGTTAGTCTGGAAAGTCAACTTAACACTTTTGCAAAATAGTATCACGGTCGATATTGCTTAGGAATGAGGATATCCTGTATCCCGTATTTTATGGTCGGAATTATTGCTTGATGTTTTTCAGGGACACTGAGGAATTAGTGAACAGGAAAATCATCAAAGGGTTTCCATTAAGGAATTAAGGCAACTAAAGTGGCCAACTGATAAATTAAGGTTAATAACTAGTATAGTAGAATAATCATACAGGGTCTTTACTCTTATAGTCTCCACTCCCCTAACACAGTTCTTAGATTGATTAATTAAGTCCGTATTTACTTGTGATATTACTCTGCTACCAAACAACCCACTAGACCTTTTGTTCAATTGAATCCTAAAAATTCCGTTAATTACTACGCAGTCCTCGAGATCGATACTTGGGACTTTTCCCTTATTACTACAATTGGTAAAAATAGTACACTTGCTATTTTCCCGATCAAGTTTTTGGCGCCGTTGCCGGGGACTGCCAAATTAACATTGTTTTTAGAATCCAAAAGAAATTTTGTTGCTCTGCGACTAAAATTTTATTGTTTACTGCATAACTTTTATCCGTTTATTATCTAACGCTTGTCTAATTGTGTATGCGAGGTCAGGCCTCAGCTAAATATTCTTTTGATACAAAACCAGAACGAGCATTACACGAAAGACGGAGATTAGCTAAAGTTAAAAGACTGGAAGAAATAGAGGAAATTATATCCGTGCAGAGCGACTCCGAAGAGAGAGAGACACCACCTGAGACTGTTCAAATGGCTGGAAATCCACCTCAGCCTGAAAGACTGCTAGGAAACTATGGAGGGGCCAATGCTCAACTGAACCGGATGACCATTGTAAATCAACCGGTGAATGCTGCGCATTTTCAGCTACACCCTTCCACCATCCGTCAGTTGGAGAGCAAGCCGTTCGCCGGAAGAATCAACGAAGATGCAAATAAACATCTTCAGAGATTCCTCACAACCACCACCTCGCTGAAAATAGAAGGACATTCCGAAGAGGCCAAGAGATTAGTTATGTTCCCGTTCACACTCACTGATGATGCGGAAGAATGGTTTTACTCGCTTCCCGCTGGGAGTATCACAACATGGCAAGAGATGGAAACTGCGTTCCTGAATGAGTATTTCCCTGCCTCAGTGTTCATCCAAAAAAGATACGACATTGTCAACTTCAAGCAAAAAGAAGGAGAATCTTTAGGGGATGCATATAAGTGGTTTAAGAGGTGTCTTACAGCATGTCCTACTCATAACCTGGACGCCACGGAGCAGATGCAAAACTTTGTGAATGGATTACAACTCAAAATGAAACAGCTCATCGATACTGCTGCCGGTGGCTCAACCAACTTCTCAACAGCCACAGGTATCAGAAGGATCATAGAAGCAATCGCCGCGAACGAGCACCTTGAGTTGTATGATCGCACGGTAAACCAACCGGAAGGTAAGATTGATCTGAAGCTGGCAGACCAGGTTGTTAAAATGGAGGATCAGATCACCGCTGAGGTAGAGAGAAGGTTGAAGAAAATGAATGTTGAAACTCAGGTAGTGGCACAGGTTGAGCCAGTTCAAGCAGCACCTTGTGAAATATGCGGTGGGCCACACTTCACAATGCATTGTGTAGCAACTCAAGAGCAAGTGGAACAGATTAATATGTTGAGGCAGAACAATTCTTACGCCAACACATATAATCCTGGTTGGAAGAACCACCCAAACTTTTCATGGAAAGATCAACAAGGTAATGTGCAAAAACCTATTCAAGGTCAACAACCGTATCAACCTCAGCCACAGCAGTACCAGCAGACACCATACCAACCTCAATATCAACCACAAGCGCCTCGAAAAGATGATTGGGAAGTGGCCATTGAGAAAATGGCCGCCCAAAGTTCTCAATTTCAAGAAGAGACAAGGAGTAACTTCAGGAATGCTGGAGCATCCATAAAGAATCTTGAAGTACAAATGAGTCAAATTGCCCAACAGCTAGCAAGTTCACAAGCACCGGGTACACTTCCAAGTGCCACATTACCAAATCCGAAGGATCACCACCAAATTAAGGCGGTAGTAACAAGAAGTGGAAAAGCCAAGGAAGTAGGAGAAGAGGAAACGGAACTAAATGATCAGATGATTGAAGTGGAGCTGGAAATTAAAGAGAATGAAACAGTCGAGGAAGAAGTGGTGACACCGGTACCGGTAACTAAATAAAAAGTGGTAGAACCGAAACCGGTAATCAAGCTGCCATACCCCTCAAGAAATAAGAAGAAAGGACAGAAAGAGAAGAATTTCGAGAAGTTCCTGGAGCTGTTTAAAAAGTTGGAGCTGAACATTCCGTTGTTGGAGGCACTAGAACAAATGCCCACCTACGCAAAATTCATGAAGGATATCATTGCTAAGAAGCGGACGAGTGAGTCCGAACCTGTTATTCTAACGGAAACTTGTAGTGCTATTTTGCAAGGTCTGAAGATTCCGGTCAAGAAGAAAGACAGTGGAGCTGTTACTATCCCATGCACTATTGGCGATAGGTCATTCAACAGAGCTTTAATTGATTTGGGAGCAAGTATTAGCCTCATGCCCTTGTCTATCTACAAAAAATTGGATATCGGTGCGGTTCATGACACTCGGATGACCCTTCAGTTTGCTGATCATTCAGTTAAGCGGCCATATGGAGTGGTTCAAGATGTACTAGTTAAGGTAGATAAATTTGTGTTTCCGGTTGATTTTGTGATCCTAGAGATGCCGGAAGATGAAGAAATGCCGTTAATTTTGGGCCGACCATTTTTGGAAACCGGAAGAGTCATGATAGATATGGAAGGCGGCACCCTAACCTTGAAAGTATATGACGAGGAGTTAAAAATTGATGTTAGTAATACCATGAAGCATAAACAGGATCGGGGCACCAGCAACAACATACAAGTGCTAGAACAGGTCGTAGAGAGCGAACATTTGGAGAGTGTGACCCAACTGCCCCTGGAGAGAGTGCTAAGCATGTCAATCTTTAAGGAAGACAAAGAAGTAGATGAGAATGACAGAGAGGTAGTCGAAATGTTGGACACTCGACCATTCCAAAGGGGATCCCGACTACACCGATGGGAGGACTTACGGCAACCTATAGAGCTTGAGGGTAATGACGAAAAGCCTAAAGGTTCGGAATTGAAACAACTGCCGGAAAATCTCAAATATGTGTTTCTAGACACCGAGGAAAAGTGTCCCGCCATTATCAGCTCTAGTTTGAAAAGTGTCCAAGAGAAACAACTGATTGGGGTTCTAAAAAAATTTAAGAGTGCTATTGGTTGGAAAATAGAAGACTTAAAGGGTATAAGTCCTACAGTTTGCATGCACAAAATCCTTATGGAGAAGGACCATAAACCGGTTGTGCATCCCCAGCGAAGACTGAACCCCGTTATGAAGGAAGTCGTAAGAAAGGAAGTGGTGAAATTATTGGATGCTGGGCTTATCTATCCGATATCCGACAGTTCATGGGTGAGCCCTGTTCACGTGGTGCCTAAGAAAGGAGGTACAACTGTGGTGACTAATGATAAGAATGAGTTGATTCCTACGCGTACCGTCACTGGTTGGAGGGTATGCATTGATTATAGGAGACTTAATTTAGCCACCAGAAAGGATCACTTCTCGTTGCCCTTTATTTATCAGATGTTAGAAAGATTGGTTGATCACGATTACTACTGCTTTCTAGATGGATACTCCGGATACAACCAAATCGCGGTTGCGCCGGAGGATCAAGAGAAGACAGCTTTCACATGCCCGTACGGAGTTTTTGCTTATAGGAGAATGCCATTCGGGTTATGTAATGCTCCAGCCACATTTCAAAGATGCATGACTTCCATTTTTGCGGATATGCTCGAGAAACATATGGAAGTCTTCATGGATGATTTTTCGGTTTTCGGGTCATCATTTGATGATTGTTTAACTAACCTGTCACTTGTTTTGCAGAGATGTCAGGAAAGTAACTTGATCCTGAATTGGGAAAAATGTCATTTCATGGTGAGAGAGGGCATCGTCCTTGGTCACAAAATCTCACACAAAGGGATCGAAGTTGATCAAGCAAAAGTGGAAGTAATATCCAAGTTACCACTACCCGTAAACGAGAAAGGTATCCGAAGCTTCTTGGGTCACGCAGGGTTCTACCGCAGGTTCATAAGAGACTT
Source organism: Lathyrus sativus (assembly GCA_963859935.3). NCBI lineage: Eukaryota > Viridiplantae > Streptophyta > Magnoliopsida > Fabales > Fabaceae > Lathyrus > Lathyrus sativus. Next base: position 224,703 of record CAWUDS030002140.1, read on the forward strand.
CTCCAAGATAGCTAAACCATTGACGTCCTTGTTAGTCAAGGAAACGACGTTTGTGTTCAATAAGGAATGTGTCGATGCATTCGAGAACCTGAAAAATAAGTTGGTGTCAGCACCAATTGTGATAACCCCAGACTGGTCGCTGCCGTTTGAGATCATGTGTGACGCCAGTGACATCGCAGTAGGGGCTGTATTGGGGCAGCGGAAAGAGAAGCTTTTGCATGTTATTTACTATGCGAGTCACATTTTGAACCCAGCACAGATGAATTATGCAACTACTGAGAAGGAGTTGCTAGCGGTGGTGTATGCCTTTGACAAATTTAGGCAATATCTGTTAGGTTCTAAAGTGATTGTTTATACTGACCATGCTGCGTTAAAATATCTTTTTGCTAAACAGGAGTCAAAGCCCAGGCTGCTGAGATGGATCCTTCTTCTCCAAGAATTCGATGTGGAGATTCGGGATAAGAGAGGATGTGAAAATACTGTGGCTGATCACCTCTCACGAATGTCACCAATTGAAGAGAACGAGGAAAAGCGCCCGATAAAGGATGAGTTTGCTGATGAACACATCCTAGTTATTCATGGCGTTCCTTGGTTTGCGGATTACGCCAACTATTTAGTCGGTGGTCTCATACCCGACGATTTTGATTCTAACAGACGGAAAAAGTTTGTTCATAACTGCAGGTTCTACTTATGGGATGATATGTTTCTTTACAAGAAAGGGGTAGATGGACTGATCAGACGATGCATTCCGGAAAACGAGCAAAGAAAGGTGCTCGAAGCATGTCATAATTCAGATTATGGAGGGCATTTCAGTGGCGACCGCACCGCAGCCAAAGTCCTCCAATCAGGGTTGTATTGGTCGTCTTTGTTCAAGGATGCCCAGAACGTAGTTAAGGAATGCGACAGATGTCAACGGACTGGAAATATCTCGAAAAGAAACCAGATGCCGCAGAATTCCATGTTAGAAGTAGAGTTGTTTGATGTTTGGGGGATTGATTTTATGGGACCATTCCCACCATCATTTGGAAAACACTACATACTGGTAGCAGTTGACTATGTTTCGAAATGGGTA
>CAWUDS030002141.1:0-39560 GCA_963859935.3 Lathyrus sativus
TTTCCCCCCGTCAGGATAAATAACGTTCGGTGGTGACTCTGCTGTTTTTTCGCCAGGTGTTTTTCGCAGTTGCGACAACTGACGACTATGTTGGGGACTCTGGTTTCCTATGCGAGTCATTCCTAGCGCTTGTTTGTTTCTTGTTATTGGGTGTCGTAACCCAAAATTTGACCTCCATTTTTCCTTTTGCATGAGCACGTGCATTCGCATTGTTGGCATACACATTCACACTTTTTCTATATGGTTTTTGTTGTAGGAATTTTCAGGTTTTCCAAGCCCGATTAATCACGTCCTCACAAAGACATCACATCATCATTACAAGCATAAAACAAGGGTTTCTATGCCTATTCATCAAAGAAAAAGGTCGAAAATCGGAGTCGTGGCCACAACATCATTTTTCAAGCAAAATGGGGAAGTTTTGCCTATGGTGATTGATTACCACTTTGCTAGGCAAAGTAGGGCAATCGATTACCCTGTGCAAAAATGCACATTTTACTTTTTATGACAACAACTTTCACTCTACTATTTTGGGGTCTACTTGGTTCTAGCATTGTGTGGAACATTCTAGACATCTCTAGATAGTTCAAGACCATTCAAGACACTTCAAAGCCTTTACTCCAATACATTAATTTGAATGGAGACTACCATGTAACTTCATTTGTAAGCATGAGAACCCTTTGGTTTGAACTTGCATTGGGATTGCTACTGAGTCAACTACCTAACTAACTAAGTTAACTTCCAACTCAGTGAGTCGAGTCCAACTAACTCCAAGGCTAGTTCCAAAGGTAGGTAGTTCCAAAGCACATTCCAAACCTAGAAACTTCAAACCTCCACTCTATATAAACAAATCTTCACCATTTCACAAGGACCTTCAACCATTTTCACAACTCTCTCTCAATTTTCATTATTCTCTCTTATTTCTCTCAATTCACTTTGCATTTTCTACAACTTCTTCACATTCATCTTCATCTTCTTCCCAAACCCATACTAGAGCTCAAATTCACTATTAAAGAGTATCAACTTCTACATTGGAAGTGATTTTCTCTTGAGCTTAGCCTTCATCATCTATGCAGCAACAACAAAATGACAACATTTAACAGCACATATAGCTCAAGACAACAGTGTATGCCAAGCAACATGAGTTCATTCAAAAAAAATCAAGCATGATTTAACATGAACATGTGATTTTCTATTAGCATGTAGCAACAATTAAACGATTAGCATAAACATGTATAATGGAATTCAACAATCAAACATCATGAACATGTACCAACAACACCATGAGTGTGCATCAACAATTACAAGCAAACTTTATGGAAAATAATGCAAATTAATCACAAAAGCTCATGGGCACGGTAAATATATGCTAAATAGCTCAAGAATTAACCACAAACATCAATCATATCAAGCGATGAAGATTAGAAGTGGAAAGTATTCAAGACAAGCTCAAAAATAAGCAAAAACACATCCAACATTCGGTGTAACCGGTTACCTGATACGGTGTAACCAGTTACACCATGTACAAAAAAAATTATGGACGCAAAAAACAGGGTGTAACGGTTACCTGATATAGTGTAACCAGTTACACCTGTAAAAACAGCAGAAAATCAGTTTTGAAAAGCACTTTTCCAGCATTGCTTCAATGATCAAATGCAACATGTAATGGCAGGCCATTGTACACGAAAATTACATCAATTAACAACAATTTAGTACCAATTGAATCAATCAAACATCAACAATATCAAGTAATTGAGTCAATGAATCAAACCACACAAAAACCACATGGATCTACATTGTGAAAGTTGCAAAATAAGCTAAAATAAGTTTAGATCTAAATATTACCAACCTACAAAGCTAAGATCTGCTTTGTAATTGTTGCAAACAGAAACTGACGGATATAATCAAGAAAAACAGATATCCAAGAGATTATCCACAAGAAAGGTTGAAGAACAATGCAATAAGATAAAGTTGCTTTAAAATCACTTCAAGAAATTGCTTCCAAAATTCAGATCTAGATCCAAATTAAATTCCACTATAGAATTTGAGTTTGATGAAAGGAATTGATGAAGGTTAATTCTCTAGAATCAACAAGTTTCAATGAAGAACTTGTTAATTCTAATGAAAGAGCTTTGGTAAGGTTAAGGATGAAGATGAAAATGGAGAGTGAAAAAGTGAGAGAGAATTTTGAGAGAGGATTGGAGTGTGAAGTGTATAGAAATTAGAACTTGAATGGTTTCTTTATTAGGGTTAGGAGAAATTAGTTTAATATGGTGTAGGTATGGAGTGAGAATGATGTTTGGAAATTGGTTTTGAGTGAGGATTGGATATTTGGTTCGGAATTAAGAGTGGAAATGATTTGAATTAAGAAGGAAATTTCTTAATATTTTGCATCATCTAGATCCTTCCACTGGTGTAGCAATTGAATGAAGCAATTAAAATGAGTTGCAAACGACTACAGTGTTGAAAACATGTTGTTTTTGGCCAAATTCACTTGATGTAACCGGTTACACTAATCATGTTAACCGGTTACAAGCTTCAAAAATTCAAAAATGGCGCATTCTGAAGGGGATGTAACTGGTTCAAGCTTTTGGGTAATCGGTTACATCAAGGCAAAAATAAAAAAATTTCCCTGTTGTAACCTGTCTTAAGCACGACTTCGCATCTGAACCTCAGCCACTGATAATACCCTTGAGTAATTCCTGAAACATGATAGACAACTTGTCTGGAACAAGTTATATGAACTTCGTGCTCTTTGTTCTCGATTCTAAAGTAATTGAACCATTTGTTGAGCAAAATAAATGCTTGAGCCTCTAATGACTGTAAGCCTAGTTCTGAATGTTGTTGAAGTAATCTCTAAAATAAAGAAAACCCTAAATTGTAAGAAATAGACTTTGATCACATGTCGTGAGAACTCAATGCAATGCATGATTAAATGCTACAACAAATGGATATGGACGCAAACATGAACTAATTAGGACTAGAAACAAGAGAGAAAATTTTGGGGTACAACAATTAGGCCCAATACAAGTTAAAATTCAAACACAATAAAAAAACAGGCAAATGCGAGTCAATGAAATGTAAGTTGTAGTCCAATAAAATGTACAAGGCAACACGGTCCAAATGAAGATATAAGGAACAACAAATAGCTAGTTGATGAATTTCACAACAAACTGTCCATTCAAATTCCTAATATTCTCTTCTCAATTTTGATAAAAAACTGATCACATGCTTCACAATTGAGAGGGCTGCACATTGAATTTTCACGCACTACTCCATCATCCTCAATCATCTTCACTGCTCAACATTGTTTCTCACCTTCATCACCTCAACAAATCCTGCATGATTCAACACAACACAAAATCACCTTCAAAAACATACCACATAACTCATAGTATAACAACAACAATTCAAATTGACATAAAGCTCAACATTAATTCATAATAACTGCAAAACACACATAATAACAAACAACTCAGAGCTCACTCTCATACAAAGGCAGAAGAAGAAACTCGCGTAAAAACAATCAACAACATTTAACATCACAATGAAGCACACATCAATTCATCTCTGCTGCAAGCAAAGAACATACTCTCACATTCAACAACAATAAGAGCAAACACAAATTCAATGCACAACAACAAAAACTTCACAAGCACTCACGCGAACGCAGCCTTAAGAAGCATAATGCAAGAAGAGAGAGGAAAGACATAGAGACTTCATACCTGAACCTCCGAAGGTACCTCCAATTTGTTGCAGATCTATGACATGAAACCCGTGTTGCAAAGGTACGGGTACTGGTATGAAATACGACATTTTTAGAAAAACCAAGGTACGGGTACGCGAATATATATCTATATGTGCTCTGATTTCTCTCAGTAGAAGATGAAGAACTTGGTTGTGCATGGAGTTTCAATGCAATGGATTAAAGTTTAAGGATTGAATATTCTTAAGTTATCCACCATTCTTTTGGTTTCAAGATCCGTCGATCTTGCAATGAATTAAATTGACCAAACTCTACATCAGCACTTGAAAAGCCCATTAAAAAAGCCTATAACTATACCATTAGAAGATAAAAATTGAGTCCGCGTACCCAATATGTACTCGTTGGAGTACCGACTTCAAAGAAAAATTAAAAAAAAAAGGTACGGTGTCGGTACGTACCATATGAGTACCATACGCGTACCGGTACCCGGTACATACCTGGTACTGGTACTTTACCTAAAATGGAGTACCCATGCTTCAGAGCATGAAACTCTTTTTGTGTTTGGTTTGGTATTTGTTATGGAGTGAGAACTAGGAGAAATTGTTGAGAAATTTGGAAAGAAGAGAGTGAGGCGAGTTTAAATTGGTAAGGTTCAAGATTTAGAGAGCTCCGCCGCCGTTGGTAATGAGCTCCGGCGCGACGAAGCTTGTTATTTTTCCGGCGACCACCATTTGAGAAAAAGTACAAGAGAACACATGATTTGTTTGGGCGTATGATGTTGATTGTTATTTAAAACCTACTAGGATCTTCTCACCTTGGGCTCAGCCCACACAAACACACTATATGCACCCCTAATCACACGTACACCTCCCTCTCTTTTTTATTTTTATTTTCTTTTTTGAACTATTTTTTAGTTTGTATCTTAATATTTTTCTAAAGCTTATATTAGTTTTAGTTTATATTTTAATTTTATTATTATATCTTTTCTTATTCTATTTTTATTTAATTTCTTGTTTACTTGTGTTTTTTTTAACCTTTTGTTTGCTTGATGAAATCTTCAACATCTTTAAGTAATGATCCCTAGGTTGATTGAACCTTCAATACTTCAAACATGTTGATGAATGATCATTGTATCATTTGTGACAATTTGAGGTATTGATAGGTTACCCTTGGTTGATCATACTTTGAATCTCTTGATGATATATGAGCTCATTGTGTTGACATGAGTTTGCTTTCTATTTTCTCCTTTTTCATTTATTTCATTGACCAGCCTTAGATAGGTGTTGAAATTTTGCCACGTAGTTGACATATGTTGGATATGATGTCAGGATGTCGTAACAACAAAATTAACACAAGAACAATTTAAAGAAAAATTGTAGGTATTTAAATAACACACAATAGTTGTTAACCCAGTTCGGTGCAACGTCACCTACATTTGGGGGCTACCAAGCCAGAAAGGAAATTCACTATAATAATATTAGTTCAAAGCTAAACTCCCCCGTTTACAACTTCCCGCCTAATCACTACCTTGTGCAACTTCTACCTAGACACCCTCTAGATATGAGACCCCCTCTCACTTCCTAATCAGTCATAATGCTAATGATAATACCTCAAGAAACCAAGAAGAAGAAGAACACTCTTCCAACTACAATACTTAGTTTTGCTTACAAGCTTCAATTAAGAACAATACACTTTTGCTTTAAAGCTCATGAGTGAACAATTGACAATTAACACAATCCTACTCAGATGTCAAAACACATAAGAGAGAAACAAAAAGAACAACACAAAACCCTAGAAAAAATCTTACATAAAAATACGGCACACACACACTTTCTAGGTTAAAATCCTTTCTTATAAGTAGCCTTTGAGAAGCATGGGATTAGGCTTAAAAACCACAACAGATCCAAAACAGCAGCTGCAAATATTCTGCATAATCTTCTGCACAAAAATAGGAACTAAATAAAAAGTTTCCTAAAAAGGCTCAAAGATCCTTTTTATGAAAAACAATCAAACCAGTCACAACAAACGTTCCCAAAATATCATCCCTTGGATAACAATAATGTGTGAATTAAAACACACTCAAAACTCACACTTAAAACACCGAAACAACCATGCCCTAACTTTCTGGTATAACATGTCCTATCGCATGTCACAACATTATGTTGAACATGATGTATGACTGTCATGACAAAATATATGGCTTAACATCTTGGTGATAACATGTTTTTACCAAAATGTTGCCAATCCAAAACCATAGAACTTACAATCTCCCCCCTTGGCAAATTTTGGCTAAAACAATCTTATCACACATCAGAGGCACATACAGCAGAAGAAATAGAGCACACCAGACAACAAAATGTCAAGAATTTTAGTCTGACATTACAGATCAACCAGAACAACACAAGTCACATGAGAACATGTAAGCTTTGTACAAACTGCAACTTTGCACCAACAGATCAGACAAGTTCATAACTCCTCCTGCCACACAGAGACAAAATTCCCCCTCAAAGGAAAAACTAAAATTACAAGAAAAGAAACAAATATGAACTATCCAAGTTCACACATCTCTCTCAAGGGAAAAAAAACCAAACCACTGGGAAAAGCACAAGAGCGCAAGCAACTAACTCCCTCCGAATTACATAGCTTAGAAAAAACACATCTATACAAAATGTCAAGACATCTAGTATGACATCACATAACTTTCAAAACAACACATACCCAATAGAAGAACTCCCTCTCAAGACCACATCCTTCTGTAGAGAAAATAAATTCTCCCGGACACAGCAAATGGAATGATGTCAGAACATATAGCTCCACGTCAGTAGCAGCAGCAAGCATGACAGACTATTATGCTCCCCCAAAATAGTTGCATACAAATAAGCAATAAATATGAAAAAACTACTCTTCCTAAGTAGTAGTATGAACATGACATGAAGTCATGACATCTAATCAACATCAGAAAATAGCAAGCATACTAACACTTTGCTCCCCCTTTTAAGGCAAAAATAGACAAAAATATAGTAAATATAAACAAACATAAATGGAAACACAAACACTATTACTCCACATTTTTAGCCAGAATATTGACAAACCAAGCAGTCATTCATCAAAGCAGAAGAAAGGCAGATCAAACTTAAGAGAAACAACCTTCTACCAAGCAAACATACTAAGCACACTACTATACCAGTAATCTAGACCATCTACATTGAACATGTCAGTAGACTGATCTTTCTTCACACCACCACTCTCTTCTTTATCAGACAGGTGTTTCTCCTATTCACCAGGCATACTATTATCATCAGAATCATCTTTTTTACTACCCACAAAATCATATTCAGCCACATTCTCTTGGGATTTTTCAGGAGTCTCACTATGAAAATTGTCTTGTGTTGTTCCAACAAGATGGTCAGTTGGGCCAAGGATGTTGTGTTGGAGTAAACCCTAATAGCCAATTAGTATTGGCTGTATATGCTTTTGTCTCATGAATTTTATATATATATTGTTTGTTAATATATATACGTATTAGATATTATATTTATTGTGTTATTTGTATATGACATCATAAAGTCCTTATAATAATTACTTTATTAATGACCTATTAAGTGTGACTTAATCGTGAGAGCTCATTAAACATAAGGAGTTATTCTTAAAGTATCCGTAGTCAAGCTTTACTCTCAAATAGGAAAACAGTAAAACATATAGACTATTATGTGAGTGAACTGATGACTGTATCTCACAAGTCATGGATATGAGATATCAAGTCTTCACGTTGGTATAAATTTAGGAGCAATATTTATACTGGATTGACCCGCCATGAGAATACTACATAATTTGTCATGTAAGTGTCATAAGTTAGTCTCATAGTAATAGTGATGTATTCCACCCTTCGACCTGAAACCATTATGAACCCTAGATGTGAAGTCGAGTACTTTATTGCCAATTAAATGTTGTCCATAATAGGATGACCATAAAGATGGTTTATGGGTACTTTACAAATCATGTTGAGGGACATGAGTGACCTATATATGATTTTACCCTTCTACATATACGAGAGTAATATTTGTGAGCCCCTTGATATGATATGACTATAAAATGCATGGCCATGCTAAAATAAGTCGATATGAGATATTGAACTTATTTGTTATTGTCAAGTATACTCTGAGATCAAGGAATGAAATATTGGACTATACAAGGGTGACACATTCTATGCCTTGTGTTCAATATAGATATAAGGGCAAATGTGTAATTGTACATATGATCATTATCACATAAAGGATATGTCAGATCACACGGCATTCTCATCACTTTGGATAGCAGTGATGTGTTGCTAGATACTGTTCACTGTATATAATATTAAATAAATAATTTAATATTATTGCCAACGTTACGAGAACCTATAGAGTCACACACATAGAGTACTGATAGTGGAATCGACGATAAAATTAAATAAGACTTAATTTAACTATGTGTTAATAGTATTTAAACTGTTTAATACATCAACATATATATAATTTATTTGATTAAATTTGATTTAATTAAATAAATGATAATTGACAGTTGATTAAATTAAATATGATTAAATTTAATTAATATTTTATTTTAATTTATTAAAAGGTTTAATTAAATATAAATAATATCTATTTAATTAAAATAGTTTCAATTAAGTAAGATTGGCCTTATTTTGGAAAAGGCCAAAACAAGAGCATTAAGGTTTTAGTAGTTGTCTATAAATAGAGGAGCTATTTCTCATGTCAATCCTAATTGTCAATTTTCTCAGAACAAGAGACGACTAGCACCGTATTCCACTTTGTGCTTGCGTGGACTTCGTAGAGACGATGGTATTTTCCACGTTCGTGATCAAAGTTAAAACACACTTCAAGAGGTAATTCAAAATTCTTATGTTGTATTTGATTTGTGATATGGTTTAATCAATATTCGTTCATCAGAATTATTTCGCTAAGAGGATTAATTTTTTAAAAACCCCTCTTAAATCCCAATAGTGGTATCCGAGCTCCAATTCTGATTAAATCATTAAATTCGAATATGATTTTTTCTTCATAAAAATAATAATTATATGATGATATAATTATAATGATTGCCCTTTTACATAATTAAATATGTTTAATCCTTTTGAAACCACATTGTTTGATGTTTTGATCAAAGCTTATGGTTTTCTATTAATGTGTTATACGATAACACATGGCACAGTGCAAATTCCATTTAAAATGTAGTTGCTCTGTTATTTCATTTTCGTAATCTTTGTGACTTAACAATCAGCATCCATAACGGAATTTTTTATTCTTAATAATCTTTATCAATATATATATATATATATATATATATATATATATATATATATATATATATATATATATATATATATATATATATATATATATATATATATATATATATATATATATATATATATATATATATATATATATATATATATATATATATATATATATATATATATATATATATATATATATATATATATATATATATATATATATATATATATATATATATATTTGTGTGTGTGCACTCGCACGTGTGTGTGCGCGCGCGCACGTGTGTGTGTGTATTATGGTTAATAATAATAATAGTTTATTATTATAAATAATAATGAAATAATGAAGTGTTCATGATTTAAAATTAAATATTAATATCATGTGTTTGTATAATTTAGATGTTCATTATTGACTATGCTTCGGAATCCGACATTAGTATGGTGAAACAGCGATACTTTGATCATCCATAAGTGACACAAATATAATTGGTAAATTTATATACGATATAAATATTTCTAATGCGAAGTTAGTGTATTTGATATACTATTTTGTTTCATTCATTAAATTAGTGTAATGGTTGCTATACATTTGAATGATCAATGTGCATTTTGCTTCGGAGTCTGACATTTGTATGGTGAAGCAGTAACCATTCGATCAATTATATTGAATAACAGATTATTATATTTTGATGGTATGAACGCTTATGCATTAGGGTTTGTGACGGTGCAAGAGTTGTACCTTTAGGGTTTGCAAAAGCGTCAAGTGGTGATGCGCCAATATTTATAATTTAATAATCTATTATTATTTATTATTTATTATTAAATAAATTGGTATACGGTTATGACCTTAGATTTTGGTGTTTGTTTATTTTAAATACGACATGTGTGTCATAATTTATTTTATTTAAATACATTCTACATGTCGTGGTTTATTATAATTAAATACGACCTGTGTGTCGTGCCATTTAATTATTATTTCATTTATTTAAATATTATAAATTGTTCGAGCTCAAGAGTTGAAGAGAAGACAACGCTAAACGATGACGCCAGTGGAGAGGCTTGAGAAGCTTGCTCGTGGGTAAAAGAATTGTAATAAAATAGTTTATTTAATTCTTGTATTTTAGGTGGTCCTAATCGTATTATCAACTTTTATTTTATGTATGTGATACATGAAATATATGTTTATATGCGTGTGTATAAGATACACAATTATGTGAGTGTAAGAGATTCACAAGCTAGTGAGATCAAATTTAATTAAAATTCCTTCAATTAAATATTAAGTTAATTGCTTTCCAAAATTTTAGCACTCATCAAGACTAGTATCGAATAATGTAGGTTTCGTCTAACACGAGATGCATGTTTTATATTAATAAAGTGCGTTGGTATAAATGTAATATCCACCTGCTAAATTTTTGGGTTTGACTTAACTAAACTAATTATAATAGGATTATATATGTTTAGAAGCAAGAGTTGAGAACAATCCTTAAGATGGATTAGAATAAAAAGTTATTCACTCGACTGATAAAATTCGAGAGTTGTATTAGATACAATTGGAAAGAATTCCTACCTAAATAATAGAGTTGTGTAATCCGTCTACGTGGACTTAAAACAAAGTGAAATATGGATCTCGACCCCCTAGAAAATCTTCCAATAGGATTTTCTGAATAAAACGTTGAGGGTCATTTGGTTTGAGTAAAAATAGTGGGAGCATTTTAATAAAAGTCCTTATTAAAATGATTTAATTTGAAACAATTTTTACACGTTTCTAGTTAGAGTTTATTTTGATTTTTTTTTTTAAATATTTTACTGTGAAGTGTCCTTATGAAGGATATAAACATCAGAAAGGAGTTTCTGAGTTGGTACATAAATTGAGAATTGTTCTCAAGCACGAGAAAAATTGTATTCTCAAGCAACCAATTCCAAACAACCGAATATAACTAGATTTGAAGAAATGATACATATGAGAAGGTTCAAGTCGAATGTCTAGATATAAAATATCTCATAGCTGTACTCATCACGGAGAATTATATGATCATTAACCTTGAGGATTTTCTTTTGGATAAGAAATATAAGATAAGAGAAATGTAAAACTTTCTAAGGTCTTTTCTATACTAGTTAGGAATCCAAATGAATCTAAAATAGTTTTGATATTTAAAATTTGGATTCCTTATAGACTAAATAATTGGTCAGAAGTCTTATTTGAGTTTTTCTCGAATAGGTAGATTAAATTCATTATGAATGTATTTTAAATATATCTACCACATCTTGTTGAAAAGAAAAGAAAGTTGTTTGTGATGCTAAATAGATGAATTATAAAAGGAATGAGATTCATTTTATATTCTTTTGAATTTTGGGAAAAAATCACGGTTCTAGAGGAATACAGTGATTTCATGTGTTGAAATAAGAAAATTGTTAATGGTTATCAAAAGAGTCAAAGTAGAAGAAACAAGTAAGACTCTTCATACAATTTGTTATAGAAAATCAAATTGTCTACTTCTACATCTTGGGTATGTGATACTAGATATTGATCTAATATTTATAAGAATGTGAGGAGTCTTTTAAGAAGTAGGATATTGATTATAATTTGAGTCATCTTATGTCTAGAATGAAATAACGAGTTTTGATTGACTATAAGAGCGTATGATTAGACTTAGATTAGAGCTTGTAATTAAGCAAAATAATTGTTATTAAGTTTCATTTAGCAAAAGAAATATTAATTCTAAGTCTTGTATTGACAAGATGAGGAGTGCATGTTTTGATAATGGACAAGTGTTATTATGATTATCCAAAATAATGGTTTCAATACTAAATCAAGAAGTGGATTCGAGTTCTACAATCTTGATAAGCTCGTCTATAACAAGTGTAGGATGAATCAAATAAGATTTGAACCTTGTGTATATCAATGACATTAATGTTTTTAGTCTAAATAAGTGAGAGATGCACTTTCAAAGTCTCTGAGAATAGATTGTTGGATTCATTTGGTTTTATATCATTTGATAGATGCAAGTCTTAATTTTGGAAGATATAACTAATGTCTAAAATCATAAACTAAAGTGAAATACATGTGGTATATCTTGATTATATACATGTGTGATGTATATGGACCTCTAAACATATTTTCTAGATGAATTTTATTTCTCTTACTTCATTTATATTATTGAAAAACTCAGTAATTATGGATTTGTGTATGTGACACGAGTTAGAATTCTTTTGAGAAGAGTTTGAGAATGAAGTAGATGGAAACAATTCGAAAAGGTATTAAGACCATACAAATTGTTCATTGTGGTAAATACTTATATAAAAAATATAATGACCATTTAAATCATATCATGTTTGACATTGTTCGATGTAATATAGTTCAGTTATATCTTTATGACTCTTCTTTAAAAATTGTTTTACATACAAGTATTCCTATCCATAACCAATTCCATTTAAAGTAGTCATAGAGACACCATATTTGATATCGAGGTAAGAGTACCTAGTTTGTCTTTATGATCATCTGGATTGTAAGGTTTATTAAGTAAACTTGATCACAATTTAGATGAAGATGTATCCTAATGGAAGTAAGGGACATGTATTCTATAACACGTTATGAGACAAATATGTTTTGTTACTATAACTGAAGTCTTCCACTAGAGATAATATGTATCTAAAGGATTCAGTGGGAGTGATGTAGAACTTGAAGAAATTCAAGCACCATAAAATACATATCTTCATGAGAATAGAACATGAACCAATTCAACAAGGGAGTTGTTGTTGGATAATTGGTTCGTGTGGCACATGATACTAGAAAAGTATCTAAGTTGTCTATGTCCATTTATGGATTAAAGAAAACTTCTTGGAATTAAATTATTTTATTAATGAAGTTTTTTGAAAACTTGGATTAATAAATGTCAAGTTTAAATCTTATGCACACAAGAAGGTTAGTGAGAGTATTTACATTAATCTAGTATAATATGTAGGTGACATACTGATCATCAAAATAAATTCACTACAACAACAATGTTAGACATGGTTAATGAAATAGTTTTGATGAAATGCTTAAGCAAGATTTCCTAAAAGGTTAGCAATCAGAATCTATAGAAATAGATGGTTAATGAATCTCAATCCTATCACAAGTACATATTCTGATGAAGTTTTGAGACACTTAATATGCATAATATCACATTAAGATTATTACATGTGTGGCATGAAGTTTTGTCTAATAGACAATGTCTTACCTCATTGGATGAGAAAAAGGACACCATGACATGTACTGCACTAGATGCACCATATGCTATAAGCGTAAATAATAAGTACCAAACTAATTGAAGTGTTCATCACTAGATCACTATCAATAAGGTCTATGAATATCTTAAAAAGACTTGGTGTTGCTTTTCTTGAGAGTGGATGGGAATAATCATTGTAATGGAGTTACAATGATGTTATTCCATAACTTATGAACTATATATTCACATCACAGTATAAATTAAATGTTATGCTTGGATGACAACTGTATAAGTTAATAAAGGCTTCAGAAAATTGTCGTTTCTAGTACAAAGGTCAAATATATATGATTTGGATCATTTTTCTAATTCTTGGGAAGAAAGTTGTATTTCTTGTATTGCAGATCCTATTGATCTCATTCATGATGATGATAGGTTAATCTTGCAAGTTCAGAAAAATAGATCTCACTAGCGATCCATGTATGTGTGTGTGTGTGTCTATATATATATATATATATATATATATATATATATATATATATATATATATATATATATATATATATATATATATATATATATATATATATATATATATATATATATATATATATATATATATATATATATATATATATATATATATATATATATATATATATATATATATATATATATATATATATATATATATATATATATATATATATATATATATTGACATTTCAATTTATTTTGATAGAAGATCGAAAGTTAAAATTAGAAGAGGTGTATATTATCAACATAGGAAAAAGTTCCTTATACCCTAATAAAGTATCATGCTTAAATAATGCTTGACACACACAATGAGAAGATAGATGTTAAGTTAATATCGGCTCTAGTACTAGTGGAAGATTGTTAGAGTAAGTCCTAATAGCCAATCAATATTGGTTGTATATGCTTTTGTATCATGAATTTGATATATATTGTTTGTTAGTATTATATTTATTGTGTTACTTGTATATGACATAATAAAGTCCTTAGAATAATTAATCTGCTAATGACCTATTAAGTGTGACTTAATCGTGAGAGCTCATTAAACATAAGGACGTTATTCTTAAAGTATTTGTAGTCAAACTTTACTCTCAAACAGGACAATAGTAAAACATAAAGACTATTTTGTGAGTGGATAGATGAATGTATCTCATAAGTCATGGGTATGAGATATCAAGTCTTTACGTAGGTATAAATATTAGGAGTAGTATTTATACTGGATTGACCCACCATAAGAATACTACATAGTTTGCTATGTAAGTATCATACGTTATTCTCATAGTAATAGTGATGTATTCCACCCTTCGACCTGAAACCACTATGGACCCTAGATATGGAGTCGAGTACTTTATTGCCAATCAAACATTGTCCATAACAGGATGACCATAAAGATGGTTTACGGGTACTTTAATAATCATGTTGAGGTACATGAGTGACCTATATGTGATTTTCCCCTCCTACATATACGGGAGTAATATTCGTGGACCCAAAGGAACAAAATATTTGTTGTTATCGAGTATACTTCATGAACAAGGAATCAAATATTGGACTATACAAGGGTGACACATTCTATGTATTACTTTCAATATAGATATAAGGGCAAAAGGGTAATTGTACATATGATCATTATCACATAAAGGTTATGTCAGATCACACGACATTCTCGTCACTTGGGTAGCAGTGATGTGTTGCTAGATACCGCTCACTATTTATAATATTAAATAAATAATTTAATATTATTGTCAATGTTACGGGAACCTATAGGTCACACGCATAG
Organism: Lathyrus sativus; assembly: GCA_963859935.3. Classification (NCBI taxonomy): domain Eukaryota; kingdom Viridiplantae; phylum Streptophyta; class Magnoliopsida; order Fabales; family Fabaceae; genus Lathyrus; species Lathyrus sativus. The sequence continues at coordinate 15,015 of CAWUDS030002141.1, forward strand.
AGTACTGATAGTGGAATTGACTTTAAATCAAATAAGATTTAATTTAACTATCTGTTAATAGTATTTAAATGGTTTAATACATCAACATATACTTTATTTGATTAAATTTGATTTAATTAAAGAAATAAGCATTGACAGTTGATTAAATTAAATATGATTTAATTTAATTAATATTTTATTAAAAGGTTTAATTAAATATAAATAATATCTATTTAATTAAAATAGTTTTAATTAAATAAGATCGGGCTTATTTTGGAAAAGCCCAAAATAAAAGTATTAGGGTTTTGGTAGCTCTATATAAATAGAGGAGCTATTTCTCATGCCAATCTTAATTGTCAATTTTCTCAGAACAAGAGACGGCTAGCACCACGTTCCACTTTGTGCTCGCGTGGACTTCGTAAAGAAGATGGTATTTTCCATGTTCGTGATCAATGTTAAAGCACGCTTCAAGAGGTAATTCATAATCCTTATTTTGTATTTGATTTTTGATTGATGATTTAATCAAGATCCGTTCATCGGGATTATTTTGCTAAGAGGATTAATTTTTGAAAAGCCCCTCTTAAATCGCAACAGTTGTGACATCCGGTACAAGATTAAACTCAAGGTTAGTAACCAAGATCTTAGGGAGAGGCATATGATCATTAGTATCAATAGTGTTATTAACAACAACATTCAAATTAGAAGTATCAACAATATTAGGTTTCCACTCTTTTCTATTCTTAATTATCACATGACTAGCCCTAGATTGTGTTGGACGTTTTGGATAACCATACAGTCTGTAACAATAAGGCTTAATATGACCATATTTACCATAACAATAACATTTCCAAGGCTGGAACTTGGCTTTAGTATGAGTTTTTTGAAGCTTGGCAGGATGTTGCAACATTGGTCAAACATCGTGAGCTCATGCTTTACTTCAGTCGGAACAAACTTTGTCACAAGGGTTTTTCTTTGATTATTTAAAGATTGATAGTTAAACCTTATACCAGTAAATATTTTACCTCCTTTCCCAACTTGAAGAAGCTGGACCATCTCATGATTACTTTCATCCATCTGTTTCCTTATCACTACTTTATAATTATTAGTGATATTGGGCATCTGGGTAGGAAATCCTATCTCTAAGGGCTGACTAATTTAATCCATATTATTGACGTCTGAACTAGATCCTTGAAATGGTGAAGTTACATTCACCACTGGTTATGAGAACATTGATGATGCATTATGTAAACTTTCCATCACTATGTTGGCATGCCATAAGGTTGTTCGCGTCCTATTGGAGGCATTGAGAACCCAGGCACATAAGGCTTAAATGAATTATTTCCCACTAGAGGGGGAGTCACTAGTGGACCCTTTGTTGCCACTGGAGGGGGAGTCACTGGTGGACCCTGTGTTCCCACATAGGATAAAGTGGGACCACTATGGGAAACCGACTGCACATGCGAATTTTCCATAGAAGGTACGACTTCAGATACTGACGCCGGAACCGTACTTCCCTCTGTCGAAGATGAAAGGGGTGGTTCTTTATTATTTTGATTGTTTTGTAGGTTTGGATTCACCATTCTCCTTATGTATCTTCTCCTCGGTCTCTCTTCGTTATTTGTGACTATGCTACCACTCCTAAGTCTCATGCAACGAAGTATGGAGAGATAAAAATGAAGAACTTAAATGTAAGACTTTTCCAGAAAAAAGTAAAAAAAATATTTTTAAGCACAATAGCACGGTGCCACTAGGCGTGCCAATTTGTTTACCGTGAAAATTGGTAAACAACCGTTGGTCTTCCAAAAATTTGGTTTACTTGCAGAATCAACCAGTGAATCCTGAGGACATAGCTATTATATTAATGTATTTCTGGAAAATTGATGAACACTTCGACAACATTCATTTGTGTAATAATATTGTTTTTATTGTTGTCGAAAAAATTAAATGTTATAAAAGTTGATAAAGGAAATGTAATGAAGAAGATAAATTCAAAGTAAAAAGTGCAGTAAAGAACAATTGAGAAAATGAAAGTAAATTTCTATTGAATAAAATATGGTGTTTCAAACGTACATTTCTCAATAGTAACTCTTTTTTCACTTTGACTTGGATACTTTGAGTAAAATTTGAGTATAGTACAACAATTGAACACACATAAATCCTAATACTAAGACTCCTATTTATAATAAGTCAAATTAACTGTATTCAACAAACATTTCTCCAAAAACTGACACGTTTCGCTCTGCATGTTTTCATTTCGTCATAGTTCGCCACACGTCTCTCCTGGGAAACAGATAAGGACAAAAGCCAATTATTTATCTGTATCTTGAAATTCAAATCTCTGTCAAAGGAAGGCTTCAGAATATCCCTTTGTTGAAATGAATTTATACAATTAGAAAATATTTCTAAGTATCTATCCACACACATTCACTTTACAAGAACCACTTTGACAAAGCTTCATACCAACTTCTGTCGAAGTCAGCCGGATTTAAGAAACTTTTAATTTTCACTTAGTTTCTCAAATGAAACATTGCGTTTAAATTCCCAGCCAACACTACCTGACAACGAGACATTTTATTTCTTGCATCATAACTTCCCTTGTATTTTTCATGTACCCCTCTCCCCTTTTCATGTACTTTCTTTATTTTCCTGCTTTCATTTGGTTGTAGTTTCGTTTGCTAGCTATCTTTAGGGACTAGGATTGACTTCACCAATTTCTAAAACCCTTGATCCAACGTCAAATGGTAATTTCCCAATAAAAAAATTGATCCAATGTCAAGTGGCATTTTTCTCAATAAACTCAAAAACACAATAGAGTATGACTAGAATGGCGTGCCACGAGCCTTAAGTGGCGGAGAAGGAGTGAGAATGGAACTTTCATGCCCTTACTCTGAGTATTTTGGACACAAGACACTTGAGTTGGTAGTTTGAAATATTCACCTCTACCCATAGTCTTTAGTGCAATCCTAATAAAAAAAATCTTTTTTAAAAATCCTAAAAACAACATCAACTCATCAAACTCTTTTTTTTGCACCTTAGAGCATCATCCCGAAAACCCTTTTTCAAGGTAAAATCAATCAACACACACTCATTTTCTAATCTGAACTACGGAGCACTGATTCCTCATTTCACAATGAGGATACGTAGGTACAAGGGCCTCAATCCTTGGCGAGCACACTAATAAAAAACCAACCATTCTCCCTTTAGCAAGTATACCTTTAGATAAATGACACCCATTTGCGCTTATACAAAATAGATGGTTCTCAATGAGTATAATAGATGTGAGGGGTGATAATACCTTCTCCTTGCATAACCGACTTCCGAACTCGGTTTGATAGCGAGACCATTTTCTTCACCTTTTAGGGGGGTTTATCGATATTTTCCCTTTCTTCAAAATAAATAAAATTTGGTACGAATATGTGCATTTTTGGCGTAGCGACACCATGGGTGTTTATTTGTGACATTTGAGACATTTTGAGTTTGTGTGAAATATAACACAAGAACACCTAAATTTATAGAAGACCTAGCTCAATATGGACCACTCATTAACTGTCATGTTGATTCCAGATATATATATATATATATATATATATATATATATATATATATATATATATATATATATATATATATATATATATATATATATATATATATATATATATATATATATATATATATATATATATATATATATATATATATATATATATATATATATATATATATATATATATATATATATATATATATATATATATATATATATATATATATATATATATATATATATATATATATATATATATATATATATATATATATATATATATATATATATATATATATATATATATATATATATATATATATATATATATATATATATATATCTCCGAAACCGCACCCTATTATCTTGTTCCGGAGTGTATCTCTGGAACTTCTCATGAACCATTCTGAAAAAAGAACCATATAATAAAACCTTCTGGAGATGTATCTCCGGGACTTTCCTGAACCATTTCCAAAACAAAATCATATAGCAGACCCTTCATAAAGACCAAATATGCATAAAGAGAAAATATGAATAAAAGGTGAATATGTAACGCTTCATTTATATTGAGATACATTTATATACAATTATTTGATCGATTAAAGAAGAAATAAAAACATGTGTCACCGACTAAATCTATAAGTGGTACCCCTTTAGACTTTTGTGCATTCGATTCTTTTTCAATGTTGTTTAATCTCTCTAATTCTTGCATCCTTTCCATAAAATTGTCTAGCCACGTCTCGACTTTTGTGGTTGAATGAACCATCCACTTCGGTGATTTAAGTGGTATGGGGCATCTCGGTTTCAAGTAAACTTGAACAAAATGACTTGATTTGAAAGCCATCCAATACACATGATACGATCATTTGGATTTTGGGGTGGTGTGGTGCGCAGTGGAAAAAAGGTTTCCGAAAATTTGTAGCGTGTCAGGTCAATGCATAATCTATCATATGCATATGCTATTAGGTGACCCATTTTTGGGAAGCTCATCCATTTTATCTCTGGTGCCAGACCGTTCAATTCTTGGATAAGTTGATGTCATACAAGTGCATGAATATTTTATCATTTACCGAGTAAAGTCAAAACAGCTCGGTAGCCGCAATTACCGTCCCCCACAACATTGACGATCCACTCGATATTGACATCTCGTCGATGAATGAAATCTTTGGTGGAAGCGGTGTCGAAGGTAATTTGTTAATGCAGGCTCTTTTCACAACACTTTTTTGAGATTTTGGAGTCGGTGAGTCGGGAAAAACTGTGTCAACGTGTTCTAAATATGAAGAAGACCGTGTAGTCGAGTTGTAATTCGGTGTAGCATTCATTTTCTTTAGAGCACCTTTTTGTTTTTACCAATTGAGAAGGCGGTTTCATGTCAGTGGTTTCGGGATAGGAAATCTACCTCAATTGTAGTTTTATGTGGAGTTTCATGTTGTCACCGACCTTTGAAAATCTCTCTTGTATCGCTTCCTATTCGGTCAAAATAGAGATATTCGATTTCCTGTCATCCATGTGTCATACCCTAAATTTTGACCCTAAGATCCTACATCATTTGAATATCATATGAATATACCTTTATGCATCACTAACCTATTTGGATCTACAAAGTTTGTTCCTTGTTTCATTTGTGATTGCAAATTAGGGTTTTGAGCCTCATAAAAGGATTTAGGCGAAGGGTTAGTCAAGAATAAGCATGATCTTCAACTTATCAAGTCTCCTATCCATCCAAAAAGATCAAGAGCTCCCATCCATCAATAATCAAGTACAAAATTTCCTCATTTCAAAATCAACAAGAATCAAGATCATCAGTGCACCAAAATTAAGGTTTTGACCTAACTCAGTCCCTAGGTTGACTTTTGGAGCAATGCATGATCCAATACCTCAAGATATATTCAAAGGACATCAAATACATCCCATGGGCTCATTCATATAATTGGATTGACCCAAAGAACTTGATTCATAAGCAAAACAAAGTTTCAAATTCATCTAGACCACGAGCTAGGGTTTTTGATGAATAGTCAACTGTGCCTTTGACTTTTGACCAAGACATGATCTCAAACCTTGGGACATGACTCAAGACATTTAAAAACACCCTTGGAATCCATCCATGATGTTTAATTTAGACCAAGGATTTGATTTCATAAAGAATCACAAAGTTCAAGATTCATCTGATATAAAAAGTCAACTATGTTCAAAATCAAGTTTGACTTTTTGACTTTTTGGTCAACCATGCCCTTTTCAAGTCAAGAACAATGTTAATATGTGATTTGGATCATGATTGGTCAAGAAAAATAAAGAAAAGTGAGATAACTTGTAAAGAGGGAAACCTTAGAAAACTTATAATTTTTTCTAAGTCATGAAAAACATTGATTTTTGCCCTACTTTGCTAGGTCATAGCTTCCAAATCAAGAAACCATTTTCTTGGATCCAAAGTTCAAAATGAAGAGCTTGTTACGTACTACAAATTTTTCACTTAGGGTGGATTCCTAAAAAATGCATATATTTTGAGATTTGAAGCCATGAAGTTAGGGTTTCAAGACTTTTTGAACCTTGGCACTTAGAAAAATTTTAGGCAGAATTTGTTTTATGTTTTAGCTAACTTTAAGGGCATTTTTCACAATGATCCAAATTGAGTCAAGACCAATTATGAACATCAAAGTTAAAGTAGGATATCTCAGCTTTCCAACAAGTAAAAGAACATCCATTGATCATGCTTGAGCAAGAAGTTATGGATTTAGAAACATGCCTTGATCAAACTGATTTTCAAGACAGTTTTCATGTTTACTTGCATCACACGATTTTCAAAACAGATTTGGTGACTTTGCAAGCCTTGTCATCCTCCAAGATCATAAAGAATCTTGTTGAATCACATAATATCTTTAAATTTGAACCATAAGTCAAGGATTCTATCTCTTAGCAAGTAAGAATCATCATTGCAAGTCCACGGAGTCAAGTTTGTTTTTATGCACTTAGGTGAAACATTGAACTTGCATGAAATGTGCCACACCAGTTCAGATATGTTCAAAAACAATGAGTGTTTAAACCTGCAAAATGCCAATTGAGTCAAGATTCTAGCTATGCTAGAGAAGACTTTTGGTACCTTGGCATTTAAGATAAAGGCTACATGGCTATATCCATTGGACAATAGCATGCTCCATCATCCTACATTATTCATCCAAAACCAAAACATTTTCCTACATGGCTTATTTTCTCTCATTTCTTTCTTTCACTATAAGTTTTTAAAGTTTCAAAGAGTAAACTTCTAATTTTCAAAACCAGAGCTTAAACCAGTCAAATAATCATCCAAACACATCACAAATCATCTCTTGAAGGTGTTCATACCTTCTTCTTCATCCTAAACCACCAAAATCAAAAAGTCAACTATCAAAACCTCGTATCTTTGACTTTCTACATTTTCAAAGCCATGTCTTGATTCTATCCATTTCAAAACCATCCAACACTCCAAATACTCTCTAAATAATATCCTTAAATTGTTCCAATCATAGTTTCTCAACTGTAACACCATTTGGTAGAGTTTCCATTTTGGCCACTTTTGATACATTTTATAAGGATCCAGATTATGTTCTAGAGGTTTTCCTTTGGTTCCAAGCATCCAAGAGGCGTCTATAAGGTGTATTGGAGGTGTCCAAAGCATTGGTTTACTTCTATAGCAAGTTTCTTGAAAATTGGCAAGGGAGCTTCAAGAGGTAAGCTTCCAAAGAACTTGAACTTTAAGAATATGATTTTCTTTGATGTACATTGATCATGATCATGTCATATATGTCTTACTTGCTATGTTTGAATCATTTTATAATGATATTATTGATTGTATATAGTTGTAGCATAGAACTTGTAAAGCCATGTCCATTTTTAAGAACCACTAATGATTTTTAAAATGTAGGCATGTTTAGAAAAATCTAACACCAGCACCATGTTCCTTGTGAAATTATAAGCAAGTTAGCTCTTTACATTTTTTAATTTTATGGAGAAATGAGTGAGATATGATCCTTCTTGCAAATGACATAAAACTTGAGTTTTGCCCAACAAACCAGCCATGATGCCTTTGTTCTGGCCAAGCCTAGGTTATTGGTTTGGTTTATGAATTAATAGGTGTGGTTTGATACACGGATGTATCACCACCCCAGTGGTTAAACCTGCGCGCCTTTGAAACCTTGCACCATCAGAACTGGGGTTCGAATCCATCTCGCCCCAGTTCTTTTTTATTTTTTTATTTTTAAGTGTATAACACATATAATAGTATTCTTCCACCATAATTTTACACGCGCGTGCTAGCTCAGTTGGTCTAGTTTTGAAGCCTCAGCCAACCCTGCATGGGTTCAACACCTACTTAGACCATTTATTTCCTTTTAATGCTTATTTTTATTCAATTTCTTTACAAATTCAAATGTCTAAAACTTTGTCATTTTTTTATCATTTTAAACTCATTATTTTTGCAAATTGTTCATGATAATGTCTGTTTTCTAGTTATGAAAAGAAAATATAAAAAATAATTATTTTTCTCATATTTATGAGTGATTAAAGTGTGTGACTTTTTAGGGTTTCTTAAGTTTATTTTTGATTCTTTTGAATGGTTCCTTGCCTTTTCATTCCTATAATGACTTGTTTGAACCATATACATATTGTATGAACCTTAAATGAGGTTTTAATACATTTTCAAGTGTATGTTTACATGTAAATGAATGTTAAAATTTCAATCATGCCATGAATTTTTAGCTTGATCTTTTGCCTTAACATGTTGATTCTCTTCCATGTTTATACCACTTTGATATGTACATATGTCTTTGTGTTGATTATACCATGTTTATGTGCTCCTAAAACACGTGAACTTTTCCTTGAAAATACTTTTATATGCATGTTTGTTTGTATGAAAATTTGTGATGTTTCCACTTTGTTCAAAACTATGTTTGAACCCTAATATCCATGTTTGGTTGTTACTAACATGTTCAATTTGTATCCTTGCTTCAATCTCTATGTAATTACTTCCATGTCTTAAACCTTTGCTTACATGTTCAAGTATTTCCTTCATAAACTCTTACCATGATAAAGACATCTCTTTGAAATAAACATCATCTTTTCAATCAACTTTTAAACTATCTTGGGCCTCTATTAGAGTATAAGTCCCTTCCCTCTTCTCAAAAAATTTCTTCAATTTCTCAAAGCTTTCAATCTTTCAAAACTCAAATCTTTGAATTTCATCAAACACAACTCTAGTGGCATTCAACTTTTAAACTCTCTAGGGCCTCTGCTTAGAGTGTAAGACTCAACACCTTTGTGAATAAAATAAAACACACAAATAAAACATTCAATACATAAAACCCTAAAATATGTATAATCTTCCATAAATTCAAACATGTCTAAACTTGTGAATCTTCAATCATGTTTGTTCATATTTTTTTAAGTTTCTCTTGACATTTACATCATCCTTAGTTTATATATAGATCAAACAATAGGGTCCCTTCAATCAGAACTTAGTTCAAACAACTAAATCCCTGTCCGCCTCTTGGGACTTATACAAGCATCATTACCTCCTCTTGAACATCATACAAAGAATCCCTCAGCAATATAACCTCCTCTTGGGGTTCATATAAGGAGACTTAGGAAGTCTCATTCAGTTCACCACAACCTTCTCTTGGGCTTCATACAAGGACCCTCAGGCTTCTCAAAAGCATAAGTCATTTCTTAGTAATCTACGCAAATAAATTCTTTTAGCCTCATCATCCTGGGCTTTGTACAGGATACAAATAAATTCTTTTAGCCTCATTCATCCTGGGCTTTGTATAGGATACAAATAAAAATCCCCGAAAGAGTCAGTCAAATCCTCAGTATTGAGTCAGTTTCTTCAAATTTCCTCAACAATCATTAGCCTCCTCTCAGGATTTTTTATAACAAATAATTTCTCTAGTCAGTCAGCCTCAATCTTGGGCTTTGTACAAGACAGATAAAACTCCTCAGTTGAGTCAGTTTTCAATACTTTAGCTTCATATCTTGGGCTTTAATCAAGATACATAAATCAATCTCCTCGCAGATGAGACTTTGAGTCATCTCTGTAGGAAGACATCTCTTCTAATCACTACAATTCAAATCAAACATTAAAAACACTTTTCCATATAAGTGATGTAAGTGGAACACTTGCTGTTCAAAAACTTTTCTTGTTTCATACAATAGACATGTTGAGCTTGCTGTATGTTCATTTATAGGTCAAAATATTGTTCATTGCTTGTTGAATTGTGTGTTTCTTTTCGTGCTTCCAACTTGAACTCTTATGTGACACATGCTTGCTTCCTTCATGCTTTTGCTTGCATTTATTTTTATCTTTCTTTGATATTGATTGTGAGATTCCTCCTCTTCATTTCCCTTCTGTCCAATGACCTTGGAGTGTCATTTAAGGTGGTTTGGTCCCTCCTTTGGAGGTTTTTGAAGCATACCTAAAATGGTGAATCCTTGAGGACACTTTTGGTGTTTCTTTTTGTTTGATAAGTGATGCTTATAGTTGAGCACCTATTATGGGGTCCTTGCTGCCCTCATTTGGTCTCCCATCCTCACTTAGGTTTGGTGTTTGATTTCCCTTTCATTTGGTTTGATTTTATTGGTGTGGTTGATGTTGCTTGACTTATGTCATGTCATCCCACTTTTTGGTGCATCTTTGTGAAGTTTACTTGTGTTTGTCTAATGTTCTTCTTGTGCACTTCCTCTTATTCTCTTTTCTTGCATTTCCATATGCATGCTTGGTTGAGATGAGCTTGTGGTGGCTACTGCCCCACACTATTTTCCTCCCACTATCATTCTATGTGTTGCATTTTGTTTGCATTCTCGTTTGCATATGCATTTCTTCTTCTTCTTCTTCTTCTTCTTCTTTTGCTTTTCTTTGCCATGTTCCCCATAAGTCCTCTAACCTCTTAAGGTTATGATAGACATTAGGTGCCTAACTATGCATGATAACATTAGGTAGTTCCCTTTTCAAACTCAACTTTAGGTTCACTTTGCATGATAACTTTTAGGATCGACTAGTTTCCCATTAGTGTTCCTTCTTCTCTTCTCATCTTCAAACATTCATAAAACACTTCATAAAGAATGACAAGTGTAGCATTCTACGAGCCTTAAGCTATTTGAGAAATGGTAATTGAGGGGCCTCCTCTCAAGGACCTAGAGTGTTTAGTGTACACCCTTTGGGTGATATGCGACGCATTCGTTCTTAGATCATAGTCTCTAGTGCGACATGAGTTGCAAATCAAATTCAAAACACTTCTTCTCTAAAAAACACAAAACAACTCAAACTATTTTTCACCCTTTGGGGTTCTTAATCAAGGAAAATGTTTTCACAAAAAAGAGTGTCGTTAACTCTTAGTTCTACCGCAAACGGTAACACCTAAGTCTCCAAAGGTCGAGCTGCATACACCAACTGCTAAAACTATTTGTTAACCCTACTCGGGCCTAAAAACTTTGAACCAACTTGTGATCCTTTGAGCCCGAACTACGTTTCCTCTGATCTTTCGTACCAGAAGAAAGTACGTAGGAACGAGACGCGATGTCTCGGCGAGCAACCTTCCCCCTTCTTTAGCCGTAGTTAGGCAAACTACGTTGACTCTGACTTTCCCATTGCACGAGGGAGTACGTAGGCACAGAGCGGTGATGCTCTGCCGAGTCAGTTTCTTTTTTCTTTTCCTTTTGTCCTTAAGCCTTTTGCTAGATAGTATCAACACACCCTTTTTTAGATAGACAACAATGCATGGATCCTGTCGAGTACGACGAACGTGAGGGGTGCTAATACCTTCCCCTTGCGTAACCGACTCCCGAACCCAGACATGGTTGTGATGACCTTGTCTTTTCCTTTTTCTTTAGGTTTTTGCAATCGTTTACTTTCCCTCTCTTTGGGATAAATAACGAAATTGGCGACTATTCTGTTTTTTCCGCCGGTTGTTTTTCGTAGTTGCGACAGCTGGCGACTCTGCTGGGGACTCTGGTTCCCTATGCGAGTCAATCCTAGCGCTTGTGTGTTTATCTTTGGGTGTTGTATATATGTGCTTTATTTACTTTCTCGCATTTATTTTCCGCATCATATATCATTACTGTTGTGTTGTGAGTTGGGAAGTTTCATTGAGTGATAAGCCGGACCTGGGCTTGAGTATACACCTAGATTTAGTAGTGGAGATTAGTGGTGGGTGTGCTTACTTTGCTCGTACTAGCTCACCACGAAATTCACGCTCGGATGAGATTCTCTTAGACAACTTTTGTTCTGGCCCTTTGGGCTCGAGGGAATTTTGGATTTGAGGGTTGTCGACTCTGGGGACCGATCATTTGTGAGTCAGCTAAGTGAGGCCTCTTCAAGAGACGATGATGCCAAACCAGAAATGGTAAACGTATCATCATTTCTTGAAAGTCTGTGACGCTGACGAACGCATTGGATGCCGAACCTTTGTCTGTGGATAGGTCCATACCTGTGAATGGGATTAGGTTGTGCAGGAAACCTCGGCTTTCAGAATACTCAGTTCTTTGCAAGTGTGAATTTGTTTATCAGTGGGCTCTGTTATCAATACTTTGTTCTTGCTAAGGCGAAGCTCTGGTTTTTCTCGACCGACAGCACAACAGTTTTGATCCCCTGTTTGCATTTGCATTTGCATTTTCATCTGCATATCATTAACATGTATTTTTGTTGCAGGTGCATATTTCTCCTTCGATTCCGGTGATCTTATTTTCCTCTTGGTTGACATGGATTCTTTGAAGAGAACTGTGGCCTACAAGCTTCCGACTCCAGATGTCCGGTCTTTGCTGAGTTTGATTTCTCTAGCTGGTGGGAAAGTGATGGAGGATTTTAGGAAGTCTTACGGTAGATTATTGAGATGGGTTTGCAAGCCTTCAGCTTATGAGGTGGATGGTCTGTATGCCTTGCTTCAGTTTTATGATCCGCAGTTGAGATGTTTTGTCTTTCCTGATTACATTCTAGCACCTACTTTGGAGGAGTACTCAGTCTTGTTGGATGTTCCTGTTCTTAATCAGTTGCCTTTTGTTCATGTTGATGCTAAGCCTGATCTGGCTAAGCTAGCTGCCATAGTACAGGTGGATGCTTCAGAGTTATAGGGGGGTTTGACAGAGTGGAACGGAGTGCATGGTTTTCCTTTGGCTTTCCTTGTTGATAGAGCTAGACAGTTTGCTAAGGATGGTTGCTGGGTTGCATTTAGTGCTGTTCTTGCTCTCTGTATATACGACATTGTTTTGTTCCCTAATCTTCCAGACTTTGTGGATTTGGATGCATTTCATCTATTGGCCTCGAGAAACCTGGTGCCTACCTTGCTTGGAGACGTTTATCATTCTGTGCATTACAAGAATGAGAAACGGAGGGGTAAGAACGTAGCCTGTTGTGTTCCTCTTTTGTATGCTTGGTTTGCTAGTCATATGCCTAAGACTAATCCATTTGTGGCTACTGCTAGTACTTCCAAATGGTCAGAGAGATTGATGGGATTATCTGTGGAGAATATTGTGTGGTTTGATCGAGACATGTTGGGTGCGGATATTGTTTATAGTTGTGGAGGCTTTCCTAATGTTCCTTTGATCGAAAGGAAAGGTTGCATCAACTACAATCCTTCTTTATTGGTGAGACAGTTCGGGTATGCATTGAGAGATCCTCCGAGAGAAGAGGAGATACATGAATCTCTGTATCTTACTGGCTTATTGGAGGGCGAGGCTCTGGGTAGACTTGAGCATGCATGGAATAATATTTGTCGGAAAGGGAATTTAGCTTTGGGGAAGAGTAATAGCCGAGCGTATGACCCTTACTTGACTTGGATTCATGATAGAGCTGCGAAGTTCTTGATGCCATTCCCTGCAGTTGCACCATTATACCCTCTTATGATCGAGGAACCCACTACAGTAGATATCCAGAAATACAATCAGGTATTGGCAGAGAAAGAAGAGTTGAGAAAAGCGAATGAAGAATTGGAGAAAGATATTATCCAACTTCGCAGTGAGAAGATAGATGCAGTTAATTCTTTTAGGAGGCAAACCGAGCTTGTGAACAAGTTGGGTACTGATTTGACTAAGGAGACTAAGGATAGAGAGCGCACCGGCCGAGACTTGAATGCCACTTATAGTACTCTTGCCACAAAGAAGGAAGAGTTGGATAGGGCTTACATGAGGATCTCCAAGTTTGAGTCGATTTGGAATGCCACGCTTACTAACAACAAGGAGCGTGAGGATAAGTTAAAACTTCAGATTAGCAAGCTGAAGTCTCAGCTTCGTGCCAAAGATGAAGAGATTGCAACAGAAGAATCACGTAGAAGAGACAGTGAGTGCAGGTTGGATGAGGCGATCACGAACTTGAAGGATCTCAAGTTGAGAGCTGGTTCCAAGAAGCGCAGACTTGAGGCATGTTTCCGAGAGATAGCTTTGGAGGATCATGTTGATAGCCTGCAGCATACTATGTGACAGCAGGATTTGCTTATCCAGGGGTTGCTTGCCAGGCCGGATCATCCTGACACATTGAGGCTGTTAGAGGGTTTCCGATCACGTCATCCTGCTTGACCTGTTGTCTATTTCTGTTGTATTTTTGATGCTTATTCTGTTGTATTTGACCATCGCCAGGCTTGTTGGCCGAGGTCCTTTCCTTATTTGTACTCAGTTAGAGTTTGTACTTTGCCTGATGGCTCTTTTGATCTATATATGAGGAGTTGGTATTCTATGCTTGTCCGCAGGTTCTCCATTGTTTTTGTTCCTGGAAACTGGAATCGAGGGGGAAATATCCCTATTGCATAAATACATGTCTGCATTTTAGCATTTTTCACGCATTTTGCAGGTGCACCAGAACGATTAACCTTATTTTTTCCTGTGGTTTACTAGTGTTTCAGGATTGCTGACGTGACAACTCACCGGTACGGTACTAGAAGAAACCAGAAAAGGCTGATGGATCAGATGCAGGTAGAAATGCAAGAGATGAGGGATCGTATTGCGCAACTGATGGAGATGATGCAAGGGGTTGCTAGTGGTCAGGCTCAACTTCAGACTTTGGTGCAACCTCTGATTGCGTGGGCTGATAGTGATGGCTTGCTGCAGGGTGGGACTGCTTCTAACCCTCCTCACCGTGAAACTCCTCACGCGGGCAATTCTATACCAACTTTAGTCATCTCTACTGCTGGAGGGGTGGTCACGGTGCTGGTGTTGGAAATGAGACAGGTTTTAATGCTGGTTTTGGCAATGGTGGTAATGGTTTTGCCAATGGTGGTAATGGTTTTACTAATGGTGGTAATGGTAAAGGAAACGACCATGGCTTTGGTTTTGATACCACAGGTGCTCTACATGGTAGTTTGGACCACACTTGGAATGAGGATTGGCAGGAGGATGTGTTCACTCCCAGGTTTGTAAATGCTGAAATACCTTCTGAGGCTGACAGAAGGATTAAGATGATCGAGGAGAAAATGAGGTCGCTGGAATGCCAAAACTCTATGGGGCTGGATATGTCTAATCTGGGGTTGATTCCAGGCTTGAGGGTGCCTCACAAGTTTAAGGTCCCGGATTTCGATAAGTATAAGGGTACCACTTGCCCTAGGGTTCATCTGAGGTCTTATTATCGCAAGATGTCTGCGTATTCTGAGGATGAGAAGCTCTTGATGCACTTTTTCCATGATAGCTTATCCAGACCATCGCTGGAATGGTATATGAGCTTAGAGCCCGCTAATGTCCGTAGCTGGAAAGAACTAGCTGAAGCTTTTGTAAGGAACTAACAGTACAATAGTGACCTTGCTCCGAATAGAGTCCAGTTGCAGAATCTCTCTCAGAAGAGCAGTGAATGCTTTAAAGAATATGCTCAGAGGTGGCGAGAGCTTACTGCTAGGGTGCAACCACCGATGGTAGAAAGAGAACTTGTGGATATGTTTGTTGCTACCTTGCCAGGAGTGTATTATGAGAAACTCATCGGAAATATGTCTGGAAGCTTTTCTGATCTGATAATCACCGGTGAACGGGTGGAGAACGGAATTAAGATTGGAAAGATCAACGCTGGAGAAGGATCCTCATCTGGAGGAAGTAACAAGAAAGTGTTTGGAAACAAAAAGAGAGAGGGAGACATCAATGCTGTATCCAATTCATGGGGAATAAATAGAGGTCGGAATCGAAAGAATCAGCAGATTGCTAGTATCACTATTCCAGCAGTTCAACAACCACAGCAGCAACAACGTCAGCAACAACAACATCAACGACCACAACAGAATCAGCAAGGGAATGACAGATACCAGGATAGAGGCCAGCCAGCGGGGAATAGACATTTTGATGCCCTTCCTATGCCATGCTCGCAGTTATTGCAAGCGTTGCTACAACTTCAGTTGATTCAGAAAAGAACTATGGCTCCTCTGACCGGACAACCTCCACCTGGGTACGATGCAAATGCCCACTATGAGTTTCATTCGGGTGCTCCAGGACATACTATAGACAATTGTAAAGCCTTCAAACATAATATACAAGATATGATCGCCAATAATGCTATCAATTTTTCTAATGATGCTCCCAATGTGGTGCAGAATCCCATGCCGAATCACAGGCAGGCTGGGGTTAATGCTATTTTCGAGGAAGAGGTGTTGAACTTGGTGACCAATGTTGATAAGCTGAAAACACCCTTAAGCTTTGTGAAAGCTAGACTGCTACAGGGAGGTGTTTTCCCGGGATGTGTTGAAGGCTGTGTTGAATGTTCTGTCGATCCTGAGAGAGGATGTGGTTTGTTGAGAAACTGTATTCAGAAGATGATTGATGACGGGGTTTTACAATTTGACCGTTCTGTTGGAAGAGAATTTGAGGATGTAGTGGCTGAAGAGAAGGATGAGATTGCGATAATCTCCATTCCTTATAAGACTGTCACTATCTACGCTCCAAAACCGCCAACGGTAACTATCACTAAAGCAGGTCCTATGCCATTTGAGAGCACTAAGGCCGTTCCGTGGAACTACGGAGCCGAAGTGTATTGTAATGGGCAGAAGGTGAATTTGAATGATACTCCTGCAAGTTCAGTTGACAATTTAGTGGGTGCCAGAGGTATTACTCGCAGCGGCCGAGTCTTTTCGTCGCCTGAGGTGATTGCTGATAAGGTGGATAAGGGGAAACAACCGGTAGTGGAAGAGACCTCTCAATCTGGGGAGAGAGAATCTTTGTTGAAAGATGCGGAGGAATTCATGAGGCTGATTCGGAAAAGCGACTACAAGATAGTCGATCACCTGCAGCAAACTCCGTCCAAAATATCCATCCTATCGTTGCTCCTTTGCTCTGAGGCGCACAGGAATGCTTTGCTAAAGATACTAAACACTGCGTACATGCCATAGGAAATTTCAGTTAATCAACTTGAAGGAGTGGTGGCTCACGTAAACGCAGGCAATGGCTTAGGCTTCACGGACCTGGATTTGACACCCAGAGGCATAAATCATAATTGTGCGCTGCACATATCTTTGGAGTGCCGAGGGACTGTCATGTCTCACGTGCTTGTGGATACGGGATCTTCTTTAAACGTGCTCCCAAAGAAGGCTTTGATGAAGCTAGATATGAAGGGGTTGATTTGCACGCCAAGTGACTTGGTGGTGCGTGCATTTGACGGAACCCGAAGATCCGTGTTTGGGGAGGTAACTTTGCCGATTCAGGTTGGACCGGAAGTCTTTGATGCTGTGTTTTATATCATGGATATCCATCCGGCCTACAGTTGTCTTCTAGGTCGCCCTTGGATTCCTTCAGCTAGGGCTGTTACCTCAACTCTTCATCAGAAGCTGAAATACATGGTCGGTGGAAGCGTCGTAACGGTATGCGGAGAGGAAGACATCATGGTTAGTCACCTGTCTTCTTTCAAGTATGTTAAGGTGGATGGGGAGATCCACGAAACTCTCTGCCAAGCCTTCTAAACAGTAAAGATCAAAGACAAGACTCCGATTGTGAGTAAAGAGCCCGAGGTGGCTATGTCCTCGTTTAAAGAAGCGCAGGCTGTGGTGCAAGCTGGTTCGGCCTAAGGCTGGGGGCAGGTGATTGATATACCGCAGAAGCAAGACAAATTCGGTCTAGGGTACCGCCCATCATCTTCACAAAGCAAGCCGAAGTTCAAGGGGCCGGTTAGGTTTACTAGCGGAAGTGTTTTCTTTAAGCAGATTAACGCCATTTCTGACGATGAAGCTGGGGACAGTGACTGCGACATGGATGCCTGGATCAAGCCATGTATTCCGGGACAGAGCCTACGCTACTAGTCAATTGAAGAAGTCATTCAAGTGACGACCGAACAATAATGCTTTGTTTTTCCAGTTATTGTACTACCCTATGTCCTACCCGGGGCATAGTGGTACTTTATTTCAGGGCCTTACTTGTTTATGTCTAAACACTATTTATCAATTAATCAAAGGGCATTTTTTCATTCAAATTTTGTGATCTCTGTTTTTCTTATTTTTTTTCCCAATAAAATGGCAACGTGGTTCATATTTGTTTGCAAATTGTTTGAAACATTTAACCATTTTCATTGCAGGATCCCTATTGCAGATGATATCGATCCAGAACCTTCTATGACTCACTTCGACTTCGATCAACCGATCTATCAAGCTGAAGAAGAGATTGATGAGGAGGAAGACCTACCTGAGGAATTAGCCAGACTGTTGAAACAGGAAGAGAAAGTCATTCTACCTCATCAGGAGGATATTGAGGTCATTAATCTGGGTTCTGATGAAGTGGTCAGAAATGTTCGGATAGGAGCTGCGCTACAAAGCAACGTCAAACAAAGAATGGTCGAGATACTTCAAGAGTATAGTGACATCTTTGCTTTGTCGTACGAGGATATGCCTGGGCTTGATACCGACATAGTGGTTCATCGCTTACCGCTGCGCGAGGAATGTCTGCCGGTCAAGCAGAAATTGAGAAGAATAAGACCAGATATGGTAGTCAAAATCAAAGAAGAGGTCCAAAAGCAGTGGGATGCTGGATTCGTGGCTGTGACTACCTACCCTCCGTGGGTCGCTAACATCGTACCTGTACCGAAGAAAGACGGTAAGGTGCGTATGTGTGTGGATTATCGGGATTTGAACAAGGCGAGCCCTAAAGATGATTTCTCGCTTCCTCATATTGACATGTTGGTCGACAATACTGCTCAATTCTTGGTGTTTTCCTTCATGGATGGTTTCTCGGGTTATAATCAGATAAAGATGGCACCAGAGGACATGGAGAAAACTACATTCATAACACCGTGGGGAACGTTTTGTTATAAGGTGATGCCTTTCGGCTTGAAGAATGCCGGAGCAACATATCAGCGTGCTATGACAACACTCTTTCATGACATGATGCACAAAGAGATTGAAGTTTATGTTGACGATATGATTGCTAAATCCCAAATGGAGGAGGAGCATTTGGTTAATCTGTTGAAGCTGTTTGAGAGGCTTAGAAAGTTCAGACTGAGGTTGAATCCAAATAAGTGTACTTTCGGAGTTCGGTCCGGAAAGTTATTAGGCTTTATTGTCAGCGAAAAAGGAATTGAGGTAGATCCTGCAAAGATAAAAGCAATACATGACATGCCAGCGCCAAAAACAGAAAAAGAAGTCCGTGGTTTCCTGGGGAGATTGAACTACATTGCTCGGTTCATATCTCATCTCACAGCCACGTATGAGCCAATGTTTAAGCTGTTAAAGAAAGATCAGGCGGTTGTCTGGAATGAAAATTGTCAAAAAGCCTTTGATAAAATAAAACAGTATTTGCAAGAGCCTCCAACATTGATACCCCCAGTAGCTGGAAGGCCTTTAATCATGTACCTGACGGTTCTTGAGAATTCCATGGGTTGTATTCTCGGTCAACACGACGAGACTGGAAGAAAGGAGCATGCAATTTATTACTTGAGTAAAAAGTTCACAGATTGTGAATCCTGTTACTTAATGCTCGAAAAGATGTGTTGTGCACTTGCCTGCCCTGCCAAACGTTTGAGACAGTATATGCTCAATCACACAACCATGTTAATTTCGAAGATGGATCCGATTAAGTACGTCTTCGAGAAGCAAGCACTTTCAGGAAGAATTGCTAGATGGCAAATGGTACTGACAGAGTACGATATCTAGTATGTTTCTCAGAAAGCCATCAAAGGAAGTGTTCTGTCAGAATACCTTGCTGAGCAACCGATAGAAGATTATCAGCCGATGAAGTTTGAATTTCCTGACGAGGATATCATGTTTCTTAAAGCAAAAGATTGTGAAGAACCACTACACAGTGAAGGTCCAGCGAAGGATTCTTAATGGCAAATGATATTCAATGGTGCTGTCAATTCTTATGGTTGCGGAATTAGGGCAATTATTACCACTCCTCATGGTACCCACATCCCGTTCACTGCCAGATTGACGTTCCCAGATACCAACAATGAAGCTAAATACGAAGCATGTATCATGGTTTTGGAAGAGGCCATTGATTTGAGAATCAAGAACTTGGATGTATATGGCGATTCAGCGCTGGTTGTTAATCAAATTGAAGGAGAATGGGAAACTCGTCAACCGAATCTGATTCCTTACAGAGATTATGCAAGGAGGTTGTTGCCATTCTTTGATCGTATAGACTTCCACCATGTACCAAGAGCGGAGAATCAGATGGCTGATGCTTTGGCAATGCTATCTTAGATGTACAAGGTCAATTTCTGGAACGAGGCTCCCAGAATTGTCATTTCTCGCTTGGACCGACCCGCTTTCGTATTTGCCATTGAAGAAGCTGCTGATGGCAAGCCATGGTTTTACGATATACAAAACTTCTTCAAGAAGCAAGAGTATCCACCAGGGGCTTTGGCTCAGGATAAGAAGACGCTGAGGAGGTTGTCTGGCAACTTCTACCTAAACCCAGATGGTGTACTGTACATAAGGAACCATGATTTGGTGCTATTGAGATGTGTGGATGAGAAAGAAGCATCATTGCTTATGGAAGAAGTCTACGAGGGTACTTTTGGTATGCATGCCGACGGACATGCCATGTCTCGGAAACTCTTACGAGCTGGGTACTATTGGCTGACAATGGAGTCGGATTGTTTCAAATTCGTGAAGAAATGCCATAAATGCCAGATTTATGCTGATAAGATACATGTGCCGCCGTGCCTATTGAATGTAATGTCGTCCCCGTTGCTGTTCTCCATGTGGGGCATCGATATGATTGGCAAGATTGAGCCCACCGCATCCAATGGTCACCGTTTCATCTTGGTAGCCATCGACTACTTCACCAAGTGGGTTGAAGCAACTTCATACGCCAATGTGACCAAACAGGTCGTAGCAAGATTCATAAAGAAGGACATCATTTGCAGATATGGAGTTACCGAAAGAATCATTAATGATAATGGTTCGAATCTGAATAACAAAATGATGAAGGAGTTATGCCAGAACTTCAAGATTGAACATCACAACTCATCGCCCTATCGGCCGAAGATGAATGGCGCTGTTGAGGCGGCCAATAAGAATATCAAAAAGATAGTGCAAAAGATGGTTGTCACATACAAAGATTGGCATGAGATGTTGCCTTTTGCTTTGCACGGTTATGGTACGACGGTACGCACATCAACCGGGGCAACTCCTTTCTCACTAGTGTACGGTATGGAAGATGTCCTACCGCTAGAAGTTGAGATTCCTTCTTTGAGAATTTTGGTCGACGTGAAACTTGATGAGGCAGAATGGATTAAGAATCCTTTGAATCAGCTTAGTCTAATGGATGAAAAGAGGTTGGCATCCATCGCATATGGTCGTTTGTACCAGCGCCGAATGAAGAAAGCTTTCGATAAGAAGGTGCACCCTCGAAGCTTTCAGACGGGCGATCTTGTGCTGAAAAAGATTCTCCCACCATAGTCAGATCACAGGGGCAAATGGACTCCCAACTATGAAGGGCCATTTGTTGTTCGAAAGGTTTTCTCTGGAGGAGCCTTGTTGTTAGCCACCATGGACGGTGAAGATTTCACATCCCCTATGAACGCAGACGCAGTTAAAAAATACTTTGCTTAAAAGAGACCCGCTGGACACAAAAAGAAATGTCCAGGCAAAAATGGGGCATCTTGACGAACCATAAAAAAGGGAAAGAGGTTCGGGCAAAAATTAGGGATAAATGAAAAGATGTAAACCCGCAAAGTCGAAAATCTGGAAAGGCAACTTTGGCAAAAAAGGGTATCCCGGTGAATCGAAAACCCGAAAAGGGCGGTTCAGGCAAAAGTTAGGGATTGGAAAGCAAATGACTGCGGTCTGCGTGTGAACTTATTTGCTTAGTGGATTGGAAGAACCTGAGGGCTGTTTTCATCTAAATCAATCTCTTCTGAAGACGAAGCATCGGGAAAGCGTCAGAGTCAGGCGAGTCATAGAGGGATCAGCTCATGGTGTTTGTCTGTACCACGTTACCGACATTTTTGTATACTCTTGTATATCTCTGTGCATATCTGTATTTTGTTTTGTGCAGCTTCCTCTTTTCAGGAGTTGCATCTGTTGTAAAACTTTCCTATTTACAGGCCCTTCATCAATAAACATATACTATTCAGTACTTGATTTGTGTGCTTTGTTTTAACTTTTACTGTTTTATTTGTGAAAACGCCCAATGTGTTGATGAACTTATGCTAACATAAACTTGCAGGCCTTGGCCAATAATTGTTAAAACTTTGAATTAATTGAACAATGTCATGAATGATGATTAAGATGATTCTATTGCGTAGGATATCTTGTCAGTTTGTTCAGTTTTGTAGGGCCGTTACCCTTGGGGAAAAGAAGATCCCCAGCCAGAGATTTACTTCCCCGATCAGTGAAGTGTGCATCTTTATCCCCAGTAGGGTTGTTGCATATTTAATCCCCGCAAGGTGCATGCTTGTAGGAACTCCCCAACGAGTCGTGTTTGGATTTTTCTCCCCACAAAATATTTTGCAGCCTGGTTAGATTCGCTCCCCAGTAGAGCAATCCCCAGCAGATTGAAGGGATGATTTCCCCAGCAGTGTTGTTCTCTCTTCCTCAGCAGGATAGAAGAATGTTGTCACGTCAGTATATTCCTCGCAGAAGGCCAGTGAAGCCCGTTTCTCTGCATAAGTCCAATGGTTATTGGCATGAGCTAGTTGGTGCTCTTTCCCCAACAGAATTGTTGTTTCCCTTAACAGGGTTATTTTTGTTATCCTAGCAGGATGGTTTTTGTATATCTAGCATTCGTTTTGCTAATTCAGTTCCGGTGCATCTGCATGCGTGCATAGCATCTACCCAAACGCGTAACATTTCCATTTCGTATGGAGCATTACGCCATTTTCAAACATATGCATGTGAAACATAAGTCAGGTTGTTATCTCTTTGTTTCAGGTGTATCTCTCAGATGATGGGTCTTTTCCCGCGTGGTGGCTAAACCCCAATTCATGCTATTTCCTCAGCGGAGTTTCTCTGTGATCATTATCAGTGGGTGATCTTAACTTCCGTGGATCTTGTTGCTCGCTTTTATTTAGCGAAGGTCTGGCGGCGATGTCAGATGTTTATTATCACCGGGGTTGTCTAGTGGCAATATCATAATTCTTTATGCTCACAGGTGCTTGACGGTGATGTTGGGTGTTTCTCAGAACTATGTTCAGTTGGCGGCGAGGTCAGATTATCTTATCAGGTTGTATTTAGCTGGCGGCGATGTCAGGTGGTTATTGGAGTTAGGGTTGCTGACGATGATGTCAGGGTTCTCTTACTATGTTAGATGTTTGTTACTGACGGCGATGTCAGGTATTATTGGTTTTCCAACGGCGATGTTGGAGGTTTGTTTTTGACGGCGATGTCAGATATCTTTGGTCTCCCAGCGGCGATGTTGGAAGTTTATTTCTGACGGCGATGTCAGATGATATATTTGTTTCCCAGCGGCGATGTTGGATATTTGTTTCTGACGGCGATGTTATATGTGTTGGTTTCTGGCGGTGATGTCAGATGTTATAGTTTATCAATGGTGATGTTGAATGTTTTCCCAGCGGAGATGTTGGATATTTGTTTATGACGGGGATGTCAGATGTGTTGGTTTCTGGCGGCGATGTCAGATGTTATAGTTTATCAACGACGATGTTGAATGTTTTCCCAGCGGCGATGTTAGATATGTGTTTCTGGCGGCGATGTCAGATATGTTGGTTATTGACGGCGATGTCAATGGTTTAATCAACTTTGTGATGGTCAGACGGCGATGTCAGACGCTTTATTTTAACTGATGGAAAGGTCAGGTGTGATGCACTGGTTGGATTTCTTTGAATGACTGGCGGCGATGTCAGAGAATTGTATCTTGGGATTCTATACCTGTCTTATCTAATAGAGGTCTAACGACGATGTTAGTTATTCTACCAACTTGGAGTAGAAGCTTGACGGCGATGTCAATTGTTATTGTAGACTTAATGTCCATGACTGACGGCGAGGTCAGGTGCCTGACGGGGATGTCAGAAGAATTTAATGCAGATAATTGACAGCGAGGTCATATGCTTTTCAGACTGTGTGTCATTATTGGTTTTCCCCAAGCAGAATTACTTGTTTAAGTTTCTCTTCTCCCCAGTGGAGGTTGTAATCAGAGATGTGTTCCCCAGGAGGGTTTGCGGGTTTATTTTCTGCGGTTGGCAAATTTTCGGGTTCTTTGGTATTCAACCGTCTTCTACCTTGATTGCGTGAAAGCCGTTCGCTTTTCACTACCTTGATTCTCAGGATTTTTTTATAATAAATAATTTCTCTAGTCAGTCAGCCTCAATCTTGGGCTTTGTACAAGACAGATAAAACTCCTCAGTTGAGTCAGTTTTCAATATTTTAGCTTCATATCTTGGGCTTTAATCAAGATACATAAATCAATCTCCTCACAGATGAGACTTTGAGTCATCTCTGTAGGAAGACATCTCTTCTAATCACTACAATTCAAATCAAATATTCAAAACCCTTTTCGATATAAGTGATGTAAGTGGAACACTTGCTGATTCCAAAACTTTTCTTTCATCTAAGCGATGTAAGTGGAAAACTTGTCGATCCTATATCCAATTTAAGGTTGCTATCTTAGTATGTAAATAATTCATAAAGGAAAAAGTGGCATTGCTTAAA
>CAWUDS030002143.1:0-25974 GCA_963859935.3 Lathyrus sativus
TCAATTCTTCAACAATGGGGGCTCACTCTAGCATGAACATGTTCATGGAGGTTTGTAGTGATGATTTGTGGAAGAAAATGGAAGGGTAATGAAGAGAAAAATGAAGTTTCAATTCAATTTGCAAATGGAGAATTTTTGGTTCAAACTCTTTTCTCTACCACCATTAACATCAACAATCACCAACTTCTCACCAATGGAGAGTGTAATCAATATATAGACTAATTTGGAAGGGTCTAGAATCATCTAGATCAATCTAGTAGCAACTTGAACTTTCATGAAGATATTTTGCATCTCACTTTCCACCACATGAGATATCATGACAAAACCCTTACAACTTGAGTAATTCACTTGATTTTCTCCTTAGGTGGTATTTTGGACAAGATACAAAGCTTAAACACCTTGTTTATGAAGCTTTTCTTTGTTTTGGTTTAGTATGCCATTATGCAAGCAAGCACATTACAAAGCAACCCCAAGATTTAAGCCTCAAATCAAAAATGTGGCTGAACCATTGTTCTTAAAATGTCCTTGGGAGTCAAAATGACCTATCATATGCCATGGTTTGGATTTGGAACTTGGATTTTAGGATTTTCCATTTCACTTGAATTAACTTATGTCCCATTTTTAGGCTATTTTTATCACTTTTTTTATGAGCCTTTCCAACATCTCATGACCACCCTACTAGCCTTAAAACATCATTCTAAGCAACTTTAATGCTGAAGGTTTTTCCATTTGAAGCTTGGAAGTAGGAGATATGGCCATATGCTTGAAATGACCTATAACTGCCAAATGACCAAAATGCCCTTTACTTGCCAAAGTCATAAGTAGAGTTCCACAAATCAGATGAAGACATATCATACCTTTCTAGAAAGCTAAGATCATGAGGAACAACTCTCATGTTGGCCAGAGATCCATTTGAAAGTTCCTTGAGGGGTAAAAGTTGCTTGGAAGTTTAGTAACTTTCACAGACAAAATTTCAGATGCCTCTGATGACCTGTAACTTGCAAGGACCATAACTTGAGTTCTATAAATCTCCTTGATGTCTTCCACCACTCAAATTAAAGGTCTTTAGATCCTCTACAAGTTTCATGTTGGCCAAGGATCCATTTGAGACTTGCATTTTGAATTATCTTGCTTGGAAGTTTGACCTAAATCAGGGGATTTTACACAGAAACCCTAACTTAGAAACTTCTCTTCTTCTTGATTTATCTTGATCTCTCCTTGACACAACACCACATCCATATCAACATGTCAAATGAGGCATCCCACATCTTTCAAACAGGCCTTGATGCCCTTCAATCAAGCATTTGACCTAGGGTTGACCCAGATGAAACCCTAGTTGACTGTCTTCCACTGCAGCTCTTGTAATCACATCAATGACTTGCCTCACTTTCAAAATGACCCTCTAGGTATTCCATGATGTCTATATACCCTCCATGGCCTCAATTCATGACTCACAACTTCTTTGATGATCTTCAAATACCCTCAAGATAGGAGATAGATCCACTGCTTGGTCCACTAACTTCTCAGATTATGACTTGGCTAAGACTGAATTTGAATAAGAATCACTTGATATGCCCATAGAGATAAGAATTGCATTTGGTCCCCTGTTGGATGACTTGCCCATGCTATGCTATGCAAATGATTAGACTATGTACATGACTTTTTATGCAAATGACAATGCAATTGAAACATAAGATCAGGTAAAAAAATTGAGCAAATTTTAGGGTGCAACAGCTGCCCCTATTCAAGCGACTTGGACCTGACTGGGTGAAACGCCCGGAGCCTTCAGACATTCGAGGTACAAGACGGTTGAATACTAAGAACCCAAAAATTTGCCAACCGCAGAAATAAACTGCACAACTGCTTGGGGAGCGACATCCACCAACTGAATCTGGTTGTTACGACAACAACTGATCCGACGTCTGATAATTATGATTTCAACTTCAACCACCTATGTAACGCCACAGGTACTGAACACTTTTCGCAACACACCTCTGTCCACAACTGGACTAACCTTATCAACACAATAAGAGAGACAAATTCGTCAACACGAATAGAGATTCTGTTGTCACAGGAGTAACCTTGTCCACATTTGGACCCAAATTTCGCCAAATCACGAATAAACACAGATCTGTCCACGTCAGGACTCACATCACGGAAAAATCCCGGCGCTTTCGCTGGGAAACATTTCTGTCTAATCACAGGAAACTCCATCCGTCTATCCATACGGGCAAACCATCTGTCTAAACACAGGAAACTCCATCCGCCTATCCATACGGGAAAATCATCTGCCTAAACACAGGAAACTTCATCCGCCTATCCATACGGGAAAATCATCTGGCTAAACACAAGAAACTTCATCCGCCTATCCATACGGGAAAATCATCTGCCTAAACACAGGAAACTTCATCCACCTATCCATACGGGAAAATCATCTGCCTAAACACAGGAAACTTCATCCGCCTATCCATACGGGAAAATCATCTGCCTAAACACAGGAAACTTCATCCGCCTATCCATACGGGAACATCATCTGCCTAAACACAGGAAACTTCATCCGCCTATTCATACGGGAACATTATCTGCCTAAACATAGGAAACTTCATCCGCCTATCCATACGGGAAAATCATCTTCCTAAACACAGGAAACTTCATCCGCCTATCCATACGGGAAAATCATCTGCCTAAGCACAGGAAACTTCATCCGCCTATCCATACGGGAAAATCATCTGCCTAAACACAGGAAACTTCATCCGCCTATCCATACGGGAAAATCATCTGCCTAAACACAGGAAACTTCATTCGCCTATTCATACGGGAACATCATCTGCCTAAACACAGGAAAATCATCTGCCTAAACACAGGAAACTTCATCCGCCTATTCATACGGGAACATCATCTGCCTAAACACAGGAAACTTCATCCGCCTATCCATACGGGAAAATCATCTGCCTAAACACAGGAACTTCATCCGCCTATCCATACGGGAAAATCATCTGCCTAAACACAGGAAACTTCATCCGCCTATCCATACGGGAACATCATCTGCCTAAACACAGGAAACTTCATCCGCCTATTCATACGGGAACATCATCTGCCTAAACATAGGAAACTTCATCCGCCTATTCATACGGGAACATCATCAGCCTAAACACAGGAAACTTCATCCGCCTATCCATACGGGAAAATCATCTGCCTAAACACAGGAAACTTCACCCGCCTATCCATACGGGAAAATCATCTGCCTAAACACAGGAAACTTCATCCGCCTATCCATACGGGAAAATCATCTGCCTAAACACAGGAAACTTCATCCGCCTATTCATACGGGAACATCATCTGCCTAAACACAGGAAACTTCATCCGCCTATCCATACGGGAAAATCATCTGCCTAAACACAGGAAACTTCATCCGCCTATCCATACGGGAAAATCATCTGCCTAAACACAGGAAACTTCATCCGCCTATTCATACGGGAAAATCATCTGCCTAAACATAGGAAAATAACTCCGCCTTTGCTACGGGTAATACTCTGCCAAATACAGGAACATATCTCCGCCTCTGCTACGGGTAATACTCTGTCAAATACAGGAACATATCTCCGCCTCTGCTACGGGTAATACTCTGTCGAATACAGGAAAATATCTCCGTCACTGCTACGGGTAATACTCTGTCGAATACAGGAAAATATCTCCGCCTTTGCTACGGGTAATACTCTGTCAAATACAGGTTTTCTGCCTATCTTTGCAGCAGCTAGCTCCATCAATCACATGGGTAACACAATATGGGTCTAGTCTTCCAATTTTTAGTGCTGACATGGCAGCAAATCTGAGAAGGCTCCTACTGGGGATTTTCTGAATTCACACTGCCAGACAACTTCCAAAATCGATTCACGAAATCTTTTGATATTGTTATAACAACAACCTTGAAGAAATACTCCTCTGGAAGGGTAAGAGAAACTTAATCAAGCAACTCTGTGGGGAATAACGCCATAATTGACATTATCATTACATGTCTCACATCGAGATCCTGAATGTTTGGTAATTAATTTGAGCAAGAGCTCTCTCCGCCTGCATGGGAAACAATACTTGAAAACAAACGGTTAACCAACCTGGTTTATGTTTCAAAATGCATATGTTTAACAATGACGCAATGCTCCATTCGATATGGAAATGCTACGCGTTTTTATTTGGTAGATGCAAATATGACACTATATGCCAATGCAGATGCAAGCTCGAACTGCTAGGATACAGAAAACCGCTTCAGCAAAATAAATGCTGAAGACAACGCCAGCTCCGCTGGGGGTAACCAGGTGCCACAGAATTATTCCAGCAAAATAAATGCTGGAAGAGTGAAGCCAACTTCGCTGAGGGATAATTGAATGCGCCAATCATGATTGGACTTCTGCTGGAGAGTGAACGGGTATCACACGGTATTCCGACAAAATAAATGCCAGGACGCACAGCCAACTCTGCTGGGGAGAGTCTTAATCTTTGAGTTCCACTGGGAGGAAAGAAAACACTTGCTGGAAAGAGAACTCCGCTGGGGACGAAACGACTCTCTTGGGGAAAATCAGCTGACTCCGTTGGGGAGAGAATAAATGACCCTACTGGGAAGGGTAGACTGTCTGAGTACAGCTCACAAGCTGGAAATATTAATCTTCTGAGGCTAAACCACTCCGCTCGGGATGGGGGATCCTTTTGGGGGACACCACACTGTCTGAATACAGCCTTCGATCTTGGAATCATTAATTCTGCTGAGAGTAAACGACCTACTGGAGACTGCCCTTTGGATAAGCTGCGACTAGCTGGGGAATTTGATCCTTCTTTAGTAAGGGACATTGCCATCTCAGAAGCGCAACCTGCATGGGGATTCACTTCACATAACAATCAAGTCTTTTCGTTACGAGCTTCTGGTTAGGACTCTTCGATCTCTGTACCCTGACGGTTAGATCTGAACTGTTTCTGTACGTCAAACCCCAAAAGAATGTCCCAACAACATCTTTTGTTTTTAGGGTGTTCTGCCCCGGTCTTGCGATAATCTTTTGCCCCTGATCGACTGATTCGTGGAGCAGCGCCCATAGCCGCGAGAGATTTGCCAAATCTCGACCTAATTGCCCCAGATGAACTGCTTCTCGAATGTACGACTTTACTGGGGATAAACGAACGTGCCAAGTAGGCTGGGGCTTTTGTACATCCATGATAGGTCATACACTCCTGATGCTGGACAATACCCTGTCTGAATTCACGGCTTCTAGTAGAAGGGTCAATGGATGGCAGCACGATTTCCCGATATTTGTCTCAAACTTGAAAATTGGCTGAATCTGCTCAAGTAGCTCTGAGTAACGCTGTTGTAGAAGAACAATTCTTTCGCCTCTATTATGCCCCGGCCTGCAGGAACCTCTGTGGGATAGTCTGAAAATCTGTACCCTGGCGGTTTAATATGAACTGCCCCAGTATTCTGAACTTCAGCGAGATACTTCGAATCGAACGCCTCTCGAATAAAGAATAATCCCTGCACTCTTGGGATGGCATGCCCCTGTCTGCATTGACTTTGCCTTAATCTGGTTCTTGGAAAAACCCACTCTGAACCGAAAGCACCTTGCTACAATACGACCTTGCGGTGGCTTACCCCGGTGTTTCCCTCAATTCAACAACTATCAACATCATGACTGGCCCCTGAACGAGCGTTAAGCGACTTAACCTGCCCTGATCAAACATAGCATTCTGGATAGCTGCCCCTGATTGGCTCTCGAGAAGATTCGCTTCTGATCAACTGCTTCTCAAGTAAGCTGCCCCATAATCAACCGATGCTTCGGGACTTTTCCTCAGACTAATTGATTCCGAACTCACTGGAAGTCAATGCCCCAAATTTACAGGGTTTCACAACATACACCATTCTGATCCAGACTGTTGAATTATTCAATCCTGTTCGATTATTCCCTGTTGAAATTTCTTTCCTGTCAACTACTAACCTGCAAGTAAAATTGTTCAGTCTCGAATGGTAATTTTAATGCAGTGTTCATGCAAATTTTGAAAAAATGTGCTGTCACTCATTTACGTGTCATGACTGTGAGTGACGAATGAACCAAAGTTCAAACGTAGTGCTTACGTGATCAGTGAAAAATACAACAAGGATATGATTAGCAAATCAAGAAGGAGTCAGGTTACTCAACCTTATCGTAATGCGCTTTCAGAATAAACCCTACCTCAATTAGGTCTTTTAAGGGTTGTATCGTGGTCGGGTTTACGGTTCGTGAAACAAAGGATATTTGGCTCAAATTATGTTTTGTACCCACCCCTTCTACGTGATGATCTCCGATCCTAAAGTTCAGTTAACGTGGCTCGAGCGCTCGCCTCTTCGAGAGGTATGTTGAATGGTAAGGACCATGGCTAAGGAACTCACAAGGTTTCGGAGTGACAGTTACTCCTTTTTCGTTTTCAGTGTCTGTATCTACACGACCTTGTCCTTGTTCGAGGATTTTTCTTTTGATATCCTTTCTTTTGCATTTTTTCGATTCCCTAATTTTTGCCTGGATTGACTCCTTTTGAGTTCTTTTCGATTTTTTCTTTGAAGTCCAGCGGGATGCCCTAATTTTTGCCTAAGTATTAGCTTTCCAGCTTTTCTTTTTCTTTTTTACTTAGCGGGCTTTCTTATTATTTTTTTTCTTGGAACACAGTCGTGTGACACTGATTGTCTTAGTTGCTTCGAAAAGATGGTAACTGTCTCACTCCTGGTTGGTGAGGTTTAACCATGGTGGTTGGCGAGATGCGACCTCTTGAGAGGTATAGACTGATTGGTCCTCGAAAGGCAACACTCCTCTGTAAGACTTGAACACTCGGTCAAGTTAACTGACAACTACCCTGCCCCGGGTTAAGATGTGAGGGTTTAAAAGTCCGAAAAACTTCTACTTCTTGGCTCGAAGTGGTTAACAAGGGACTAACTCCTTATATCTCCAGTGTTTGGGGATTTGAAACAATGCCTTGTACGTCATCGGCAAGGCTTTATCTGAAAGCATACGATCATCGGTTATGAGTATTCAATTTCGTCATCCTCCCTCCAATCTTTGCTAATCACAGTGATAAAGTGGAGTAAATAAAATGCAAGTGTCAATGCAATGCAATAAATGAGCGACAGCGACATGATTAATTCAGAAAATGCATAGTCACTTTATCAATATTACCATTCGAAAACAATCAATATTTAACAGCAAGTAGTAACTAACAGAAAAGAAACTACAAATGCAAATGATAAAAAGTCTGAGGACTGCCAATGCTGAGGGTGCCCGCCTGTCTGGACCACTGGCTTCTTGAAACATTCTGGATTCTTCCAGTCTTTACACCATGCTCAACGTGTTCTCCTGTCCTTACCAATTCAGAGAAATTTGGTGCAATTTCAAACATTCTTTCGAAGTACGGGCTCTGCAAGGAGTTTACGAACATGCCTTTCAACTCTCGGTCTTGAAGCGGTGGTTGCACTCTAGCAGCAAATTCTCTCCACCTCTGAACATACTTCCTAAAAGGTTCATTGTTCCCTTGAGACAATTCTTGCAGCTGCATGCGACTAGGAGCTTCATCAAGATTGTAGTCATACTGCTTCAGGAAAGCGTCGGCTAAATCCGCCCATGATCGGATCTGATCACTCTCTAACTGTATATACCAACTCAGAGATGCCCCAGTCAGACTATCTTGAAAGCAGTGAATCATCAGCTTGTCGTTATACGCGAACGAAGTCATTCTCCGGCAGAACATAACCAAATGTAGCTTCGGACAGCTATCCCCTTTGTATTTCTCGAAATTGGGCACTTTGAACTTTGGAGGCAATACAAGACCTGGCACCAAACACATGCTTGCAGCATTCAGATCAATAGTATTCTTATCCACCAGGGCAGCAATCTGATCTTCCAACGTCTGAAGTCTTCTCATATACTCCTCAACAGTCAATGGGTTCTGAATATCAACCTACGGAACAACTCTCGGAGGTGGCAAAATCCTTGGAGAATCTGGCGTAGAGAAAGTAAAATTGTGATACTCGGCGTCATTGAAAGAATATGGACCACTGACAGGGGTTTGCGCTGGCTGGGCAACATTGTTCATCTGAGCTCTTTGACCATTGTTATCTCCTCTATGCATAGCTGTGATGTCTTCCCTGATCTGACTCACCTGGTGTTTCAACAATTCGAACTCCGCCCGAGTAATAACCAAGTTCTGCTCCCCTGAAGCCATGATCTATCCCAATGCTAACTCAAGTCCAATGCGAATGTCGGGAAATCAACTGATGAAGCGGACAAAAATGGGTAAGCTCCCTGTTCCAGATGAGGATGAATATGCAAAATGAAATGCGAATGCAAACTGAAATGCAACAATGCAAAATGCACACACAAGGGACCAAGTGCCCCTGGCTGAGAAGAATCCACCGTACTGGTCTTAGCCAGACCCATAACACTGCTCGAACCTGGTGTCAGCAAATCAAAACGGTACTCGAACCTGGTCTCCAACAGACCTCATAATGTTGTCCTCAAATACCACTGAATCTCAATCAAGAAAACCGGTAATCTGGAAGTCAAGTTACCTGCATGCCCCAACCCCTCTCACAGGTAGGTGTCCTAGTAATTGACACAAGGTATGGCATCCTATGCGGTCGTCGGCGTCACAGACTTTCAGGGTTGATGATACGATTCCCAGAAGGAGTGGCATCATCAAATCTTGAAGAGGCCTCACTTAGCCAACTTCCAAATTATCGGTTCCCAGAGTCGACAATTCAACTAACCAACAACCCCTTCGACCCAAAGGGTAGAAAAAGAAGTCAACCAGAAGAATCTCGTCCAAGTATAGATTTTGTGGGACACTAATGCAAGCAAAGCCGGCACGCGCCCACTACTTTCTACTCTAGTTCTAAGTGCACTCAAGCCCAGGTCCGGCTTATCTCTCAATCATAGAATACCCGTCACACCCCAATACAGCAATAATAACAATAATATAATGCTGAAAGTAAATGACAGAAAAAGTAAATCCATACAAAATCCCCGACGGGAAAACAAGCGTTAGGATTGACTCGCTTAAGGGACGTTGGATCCCAAATGCATAAGGAACTATCGTAGTCCTTAGCAGCCAGGGGACGTTGGGTCCCCAGCAGAGTCGTCAGCTGTCGCTACTGCGAAAATCAGCGCCGGCTGAACAGAAGAGTCGCCACCGTGCGTTATTTATCCCAACGGAGGGAAAGGAAACGCCCAGAGTAAACCTACCGCAAAGACGGGAAAGGAATGGTCATCACAACCAAATCCTGGGTTCGGGAGTCGGTTACGCAAGGGGAAGGTATTAACACCCCTCACGTCCGTCGTACTCGACGGGATCCACGCTTGTTTTCTGGTACGGATTGTTATTTCTATCTAAACTAAGGGTCAAGGGTTAAAAGAAAATAAAATGACTCGGCAAAGTATCGCACTTTATGCCTACGTATTCCCGTCTGGAACGAGAAATCAGAGTCAACGTAGTTCGCCTACCTACGGGAAAGGAGGGGAATGTTGCTCGCTAGGATATCGCATCCTATGCCTACGTACTTTCATACAGCATGAAAGATCAGAGCAAACGTAGTTCGGGCCACGTACGACACAAGTCTGTCTTGATTGCTTTTATCTCCTTCTAAAAAAGGGTTTTTCTGATTACCGGTCCAAGCGGACAAAAATGACGTTTTGATGAGCTCACATTCTTTTACGGAAGAAGTGTCTTTTATTATGTTTGAAATATTTATTGTGTTTTTCTGTTTGTTTTGAGAAAGAAGAGACAGAACTCTAACCTACGGTTGAAAAGGGAAGCAAACTAACCTAATGTTATCATGCATGGGTTAAGACCTAATGTCTATCATGCTCCTCTCTTGCGCAGAGAGAAACAGAGATCCTAAGGGATAAACGAAAACAGAAACAGTAGCCTATATACAATAAAGCAGTAAAATGCATGGATGCAGCAATACAAGCGAGGCAAGGGAGTCCCACTCAACCTCGAACCTAGAAAACAACAGGCAAAAGCGAACAAAATTCGCTTTCAACCTAACAGGATAAATGGCAAATAATACAGTCAGAGAAATTCAAATAATACATCAAGAATTATAACCAGCAAAAGAAAACAGCAAAAGCAATCTTCATCAACAACTGTCTTCAAGCAAGGTCTCTATCTTCAATCTTCAGGGCTTTCCTTCAAGTCTCACTCTCCAAGATGAGCAGCAATCAATAAGATGAATTGGATGTTAAGTAGTCAATTGCCTACCAAGGGTGGCTCACTGACTGTTAACATGATACAAACAATTTTCTCTCAAAAGTTCTATCTTTTAAATACATTCACTAATCCTTCCAAAGGAAGGAGGTGGGTATTTAAAAGAGACTTTGAATCATAGAGAAAGGATGGAGGCAAACAAGACCTTCCATGTTTGTGAATCAAGTTCCTATTCTAGAGCTCTACTTAACTCCTAGATCCTATAACCTTCAACAGCTGCCAGCAAGATACTCTTCATCAACTCTGGAAATTAATCTTCATTCCTTGTCTTCAATGGCTTCATCAACAAAGTCTTCAACTCAAACCCAAGCCCCAAACAAGCCCAATACCCCACACAATCAAACAATAACCCTAGAAAGGGCACACCACACAATCAATCAATTCAAAAATCAACCAAAAATAGTATATTATTCTATTAATTCCTAATATAAATGCTAGGGGACCCTACATAACTACCCTTAAATCCCATATATTCCCCATAGACTAAATTGCCCTAAAAAACCTAAATCTAAAATTGTTATTGACCTATACTAAAGTTTTAATCAAATTCTATACTACCTAGAACTACCTAATTAAAACTACCCTAAAAATTATCACAAAATTATGAAATTAATTCAGGGGGACCCTAAACCATTCATCTAATCATCCTAAAAAAATTGGACTCAAAATCCTAAGGGAACTATCCTAATTAAATTCTACAAGTTAGCATACCAACTAAAAGAATTAAAAAAAAGCAATTAAAAGTAAAAATGCACAAAAAATATAAAACTGAAATAAAATGGCTACTTTATGTTTTTATATTTTTCTAGACAGAAAATGGAAAATGGGAAAAAAAGTCTCATTAAAAAATATGCATTTTTCAATTTTATATGAATTTTTGAAGTTTAATAAAATCTCGGCCATAGGATGGTTTTCCAAGTCAACAAGTCCACATACAATCAATGGTCTAGATTATGTCTTCAACCTTGGTCCATCTAGGGTTTTAGAATCCATGAAAAAACAAACTCCATGCATGAAACTTTCTACCACTTGTTCTCTCTCATTTCTCCATCAAATGACACAATCCAAGAACCAAACTTGACTAGAATTTTACGTAGAATCCAACCATGCCATTAGATTTCGTTGAAACTAACTACATCATCCTAACCGAACCACACAACTCCATGGATCCAAACTTTCTTCAATTTTCGACCATCATAAAACTCAACAATCTTTGTATATAATTAATCCTCATGCTATGCTGATCACAACCAACCAACTCTCATGCATTATCATCCATTAAATCATGTGTTCTACCTCCATCAAGAATCAACCTCCATTAATGAAACCTCACTAATTGGTCTAAAACTCATCCAAATGAATCCCCTAATGGTCTCTAATAGTTTCACAACAAGAACTAATCCTAGCCATGCCTAAAACAGAGTGTGGGAAAGATTTTGCATACCTTGACCCTACAATGGCAAGTGTTGAAAAGCTTCGAACCAGGCCTTGTGGATCTTCAAGAATGGTCTCTATGTGATGAATAACACTCTTCTTGCACAAGATTTGATGGAGATGGCTTGTATCTTCAGATCCAATCACTTTTGCTCTTTTTGCAACTTCACTTGGAAAGCTTCAATTCTTCAACAATGGGGGCTCACTCTAGCATGAACATGTTCATGGAGGTTTGTAGTGATGATTTGTGGAAGAAAATGGAAGGGTAATGAAGAGAAAAATGAAGTTTCAATTCAATTTGCAAATGGAGAATTTTTGGTTCAAACTCTTTTCTCTACCACCATTAACATCAACAATCACCAACTTCTCACCAATGGAGAGTGTAATCAATATATAGACTAATTTGGAAGGGTCTAGAATCATCTAGATCAATCTAGTAGCAACTTGAACTTTCATGAAGATATTTTGCATTTCACTTTCCACCACATGAGATATCATGACAAAACCCTTACAACTTGAGTAATTCACTTGATTTTCTCCTTAGGTGGTATTTTGGACAAGATACAAAGCTTAAACACCTTGTTTATGAAGCTTTTCTTTGTTTTGGTTTAGTATGCCATTATGCAAGCAAGCACATTACAAAGCAACCCCAAGATTTAAGCCTCAAATCAAAAATGTGGCTGAACCATTGTTCTTAAAATGTCCTTGGGAGTCAAAATGACCTATCATATGCCATGGTTTGGATTTGGAACTTGGATTTTAGGATTTTCCATTTCACTTGAATTAACTTATGTCCCATTTTTAGGCTATTTTTATCACTTTTTTTATGAGCCTTTCCAACATCTCATGACCACCCTACTAGCCTTAAAACATCATTCTAAGCAACTTTAATGCTGAAGGTTTTTCCATTTGAAGCTTGGAAGTAGGAGATATGGCCATATGCTTGAAATGACCTATAACTGCCAAATGACCAAAATGCCCTTTGCTTGCCAAAGTCATAAGTAGAGTTCCACAAATCAGATGAAGGCATATCATACCTTTCTAGAAATCTAAGATCATGAGGAACAACTCTAATGTTGGCCAGAGATCCATTTGAAAGCTCCTTGAGGGGTAAAAGTTGCTTGGAAGTTTAGTAACTTTCACAGACAAAATTTCAGATGCCTCTGATGACCTGTAACTTGCAAGGACCATAACTTGAGTTCTATAAATATCCTTGATGTCTTCCACCACTCAAATTAAAGTTCTTGAGATCTTCTACAAGTTTCATGTTGGCCAAGGATCCATTTGAGACTTGTATTTTGAATTATCTTGCTTGGAAGTTTGACCTAAATCAGGGGATTTTACACAGAAACCCTAACTTAGAAACTTCTCTTCTTCTTGATTTCTCTTGATCTCTCCTTGGCACAACACCACATCCATATCTACATGTCAAATGAGGCATCCCACATGTTTCAAACAGGCCTTGATGCCCTTCAATCAAGCATTTGACCTAGGGTTGACCTAGGGTTGACCCAGATGAAACCCTAGTTGACTGTCTTCCACTGCAGCTCTTGTAATCACATCAATGACTTGCCTCACTTTCAAAATGACCCTCTAGGTCTTCCATGATGTCTATATACCCTCCATGGCCTCAATTCATGACTCACAACTTCTTTGATGATCTTCAAATACCCTTAAGATAGAAGATAAATCCATTGCTTGGTCCACTAACTTCTCAGATTATGACTTGGCTAAGACTTGTTGCACCCTAAAATTTGCTCAACCTTATTCACTTGGTTTATGTTTCAATATCATTAGCATTTGCATATAGAGTCATGTACATAGTATAATCATCTGCATAACATAAGCATAGTAAGTCATCCAACAGGGGACCAAGCATTAGTCTCATCTCTATGAGCCTATCAAGAGGTTATTATTCAAATTCAAGCTCATTCAAGTCATCAGAAAGAATTGGAAAGCTAAAGAAGTCAATGGATCAAGCAGTGCATCTATCTCCTATCTGAGGGTATCTGAGGACCATCAAAGAAATTGTGAGCTGTGGGCTGAGCATGGAGAGTATCTAGACATCATGGGAGACTTAGAAAGTCATTTCAAGAAGGAGACAAGTCCTTGGTGTGATCACAAGAGTTGCAGTTGAAGACAGTCAACTAGGGTTTCATCTGGGGTCAACTCTAGGTCAACTCTAGGTCAATTGATTGATTGAAAGGCATTGAGGTCTATTGGAGAGATGTGGGGCTCATCATTTGACATATAGAAAAGGATATGGTGTTGTGCTAAGAAGAAATCAAGAGAAATCAAGGAGAAGAGGAGTTTCTAAATTAGGGTTTCTGTGTAAAATCCCCTAGTTTAGGTCAAATTTCCAAGCAAGATAAGTCAAAATGCAAGCTTCAAATGGATCCTTGGTCAACATGAAACTTGTAGAGGATCTCAAGAACTTTAATTTGAGTGGTGGAAGAAATTAAGGAGATTTATAGAACTCAAGTTATGGTCCTTGCAAGTTACAGGTCATCTGAGGTATCTGAAATTTTGTCTGTGAAAGTGACTTGACTTCCAAGCAATTGTTACCCCTCAAGGAGATTTCAAATGAATTTCTGGTAAACATAAGAGTTGTTCCTCATTGTCTTAGATTTCTAGAATGGTATGGTATGCCTTCATATGATTTGTGGAACTCTACTTATGGTCTTGGCAAGCAAAGGGTATTTTGGTCATCTGAGAATTACAGGTCATTTCAAGCCTATGCCCAAAACTCATACAAGGAAGCTTCAAATGGAAAACTTCACAACATCAAACTTGTTCCAAATGACATTTTGAGTCTATAAAAGTGACCATGGAAGATTGTAAAGATTCATAGCACAAGGTTTCAAAATTGGTGAATTTAATGAATAAAAAATGACCTAAAATTGAGATTTTTCATAGTTTGGCCAAATAAGGTGAAATTATAGGTCATTTTGATTGGAAAAATCATTTTGAGAACATTGGAAAAATTATAATTTTGAGTTTGGTTCAAGAATTAGAAGTTATGCATGGTTACTTACATATGAAGTTACATAATCCAAATCCAAGGGAAATTATACATGGGAAGCTTCTCCAAGGTTCTAGGAGTTTCTAAACTCATGTATATATTGATATGAAGAGCTTCATGCCATGGTTGGTGAATCCCATTGCTCATAACACCAAGTTTCACACATTTTCTCCCACTTGCAAAAGCTTTTCAAACTACCTCAAATCTTCACCAATTTTCACAATTCCTGATCTGATCTTCATCACCATCATTCATAGATCATAATTCACACAAGCATT
The DNA here is from genome assembly GCA_963859935.3 of Lathyrus sativus. Lineage (NCBI taxonomy): Eukaryota > Viridiplantae > Streptophyta > Magnoliopsida > Fabales > Fabaceae > Lathyrus > Lathyrus sativus. Next base: position 15,004 of record CAWUDS030002143.1, read on the forward strand.
TGGTAGAATTGAGGAGGATTCGTGCCATACACTTCCATCATCCAAGAAGCAAGAAACTTGGAATTGCAAGATCCAAGAGAATTGAACAAGATTTGTTGCATACAGAATTCAAGAACAAGCTCCCTGATCAATTTCCACTCATTGCAGGCATTTGATGAAGAGGTTTTAGCATCTGTTTTCACCATTTTACACCAGGTTAGTTTCTCTTCGAATTGCATGATTCAGCCAGCATGTTAGTGATTTGTTAGCATAGAATGGTTAAGTTAAGTTAGATGATGAATTTCACCAAGTTTGAACAAGTTTCATGGATGTTGATCATGGTGCACTAATTCTGTTAGAGATCATAACATCAATGATAATGCAAGATAATCTTAGGTTAATGGCTCAGATTACTCAGCATGGAATGTAGATCAGGTTAGGGTAAGAATTGGTAAGAATTGAAGCAATCGATGACTGGTGAAAATGGTGGAGCAGTGTTATTGCACTCATCGGGTTCAATTATTTGTTGAGTTCTAGAAGGAATTATGGACATGGTTGGGTAGGGGGAAGAATTTAGAGCAACTTTGCTCTTTGTATCGAGGGAATTCATGGAGAGACAAGGGAGATCGAAGGACTGGAAAATCTATGCATGGAAGTTGGAATTTCAGAAACCCTAGAATTCATTTGGGGACGATGATGGACATCCATTGGATCATCCAATTGACCTTGACTCTGAGCCCAATCATGTGGCTGTGGTTTAAAGAAAAAACGGAGGGAGATTTAAAAGATCAAACGCACCGTTTCACTAATGGTTTCAGACTGGGCTCAGGCAATTGTTGCTATACACACCCCACGAATCAGGCCCAATTCCATTATGCCTAAAATAATTGCTTTCTGCACTGTTTGGTTTTTTTAATTTTTGTTATCATTTTCTGATGCATATGGGCCCAGACGCGCTTGCTATGCGCGCCCCCCAGTCTGGGCCCAGTTTGATATTTTAACTGGTTTCATTACTAAATGCACCCTCATCCATTTAATTCACTTTTATTTTCTTTCAAAAAAATGTTAATTCTTTAAAAATTCATAAAAAATGGAAAAATGCTTATTTTTCATTGGTTCTTTTTGCATATTACTCATATTTTTGTCAACAAAAATATCATACAAAAAAATTCCAATTTCATTTTATTTTAATATTTTTGGCATATTTTTCTTTTAAATAGGTGTGAATATCATTTTGTTTGATACATGAATTTGGTAATTTTAGTTTGAATAGATGCTTCCACATTTTTAATCCATTCTTTTTAGGTTGATTAGATTAGACATTTATCTTGTATATAAAATTTAGTTCATATTTTTAGAAATTAATTTTAGGTGATTTGTTTAGGTGTGAATAACATGAACAAAATTAGGGTTTAGGGGATAACATAGGAGAATAAAATCATTTCCCTTAGGAGTTAGAGATTGAATCTTTGGGGTATGGGACTATAGGGACTATGGGTAGTTATTAGATCCCTTAGAAATTATTAGATTTCCCCTACTGCTATTAGTAATGTCTATATTTGTTGACTGTGTGGTGTGGCCTCTCTGGGGGATTATTTCATTTGTCTGTATGGGGTATTGGGTTTGCTTGGGGATTGGGAGAGCTGAAGACTGGTGATGATGAAGCCATTGGAGATCAAGAGATTGAAGACCAATTTCCAGAGTTGATGATGAGGTCCTTTGCTGGCATCTGTTGAGGAGTCTAGGGTTTAGGAGCTAGGCAGAGCTCTAGATTAGAAAGCTTGTTTCTCAAACATGGAATGCCTTGTCTGCATCCATTCTTTCTCTATGATTCAAAGTCTCTTTCAAATATCCACCTCCTTCCTTTGGAAGGATCAATGAATGTATTTGAGAGATAAAACTTTTGAGAGAAAATTGTCTGTATAATGTTAACAGTTAATGAACCACCCTTGGTAGGTAATTGACTGTCTAACATTCATTCACTTCCTCTGATTGACTGATGTTCATCCTGGAGATTAGAGACTTGAAGAAAAGCCATTGCAGATGGAAGACTGATAATCAGAGACCTTGCTTGAAGGCTGTGGAGATGGAGATTGATGCTTGCTGAAGCTTGTAGCTGATTGGAGAGGGCTTGAAGTCAGATGTTGATGCAGAGTTGCTGTGGCTGTTTATTTTTCTACTGTTATTCATTTCTGATGTATTGATTAGTTTTCTTGACTGTATTGTGTGATGTTTAACCTGTTGGGTTGAAAGTGAATGTTGTTCGCTTTTGCCTATTGTTTTCTAGGTTCGAGGTTGAGTGGGACTCCCTTGCCTTGCTTGTATTGCTGCATCCATGCATTTTACTGCTTTACTGTATATATTTGCTATTGTTTCTGTTTCCGTCTATTCCCTTAGGATCTCTGTTTCTCTCTGTGCAAGAGAGGAGCATGATAGACACTAGGTCTTAACCCATGCATGATAACAATAGGTTAGTTTGATTCCCTTCGCAACCGTAGGTTAGAGTTCTGTCTCTTCTTTCTCAAAACAAACAGAAAAACACAATAAGATTTCAAACACAATAAAAGACACTTCTTTCGTAAAAGAATGTGAACTCATCAAAACGTCATTTTTGTCCGCTTGGACCAGTAATCAGAAGAACCCTTTTTTCAGAAGGAAATAAAACCAATCAAGACAGACTTGTGCCGTACGTGGCCCGAACTACGTTTGCTCTGATCTTCCATGCCGTGTGGAAGTATGTAGGCATAGGATGCGATATCCTAGCGAGCAACCTTCCCCTCCTTTCCCGTAGGTAGGCGAACTACGTTGACTCTGATTTCTCGTTTCAGACGGGAATACGTAGGCATAAAGTGCGATACTTTGCCGAGTAATTTTCTTTTCTTTTAACCCCATACCTTTAGAGTAGGTAGAATAACAATCCGTACTAGAAAACAAGCGTGGATCCCGTCGAGTACGACGGACGTGAGGGGTGCTAATACCTTCCCCTTGCGTAACCGACTCCCGAATCCAGGTTTTGGTTGCGATGACCATTCCTTTCCCCGTTTTGCGGTAGGTTTACCTCGAGCGTTTCCTTTCCCTCCGTTGGGATAAATAACGCACGGTGGCGACTCTTCTGTTCAGCCGGCGCCGATTTTCGCAGTAGCGACATCTGGCGACTCTGCTGGGGACCCAACGTCCCCTGGCTGCTAAGGACTGCGATAGTTCCTTATGCATTTGGGATCCAACGTCCCTTAAGCGAGTCAATCCAAACGCTTGTTTTCCCGTTGAGGATTTTGTATGGATTTATATTTCTGACCTTTATTTTCAGCATTATATATATTGATTATTATTGCTGTATTGGGGTGTGACGGGTGTTCTTTGATTGAGAGATAAGCCGGACCTGGGCTTGAGTGCACCTAGAATTAGAGTAGAAAGTAGTGGGCGCGTGCCGGATTTGCTTGCATTAGTGTCTCATGAAATCTACACTCGAACGAGGTTCTTTTGGTTGGCTTCTTTTTCTACCCTTTGGGTCGAAGGGGTTGTTGGTCAGCTGAATTGTCGACTCCGGGAACCGATCATTTGGAAGTTGGCTAAGTGAGGCCTCTTCAGGATTTGATGATGCCACTCCTTCTGGGAATCGTATCATCAACCCTGAAAGTCTGTGACGCCGACGACCGCATAGGATGCCGTACCTTTGTCAGTTACTAGGACATCCACCTGTGAGAGGGTTTGGGGTTATGCAGGTAACTAGACCTTCAGATACCGGTTATTTCTTGATCAGAGATCCTGGGTATTTATGGAGAGTTCTGAGGTCTGTCAGAGACCAGTTGGAGAGTTCTGAGGTCTGTCAGAGACCAGTTGGAGGTATGATCTGAGGTCTACCAGAGACCAGTTGGAGTTATGGTTTGGGGTCTGTCAGAGACCAGTGTTGGAGCTTTGTTTTAGGTCTATCTGAGACCAGGGTTTGAGGACTTCTAGAGAGTCTATCTGAGACTTCTTGATATGGTTCAGGCTATTCAGCTACGGCATTTGGTCCCTGTTGCATGTTACTTGCATTGCATTGTTTGCATACTCATTATCATTGCATCCCATTAACGTGTGTCTGTGCTGCAGGTGCATTTGCATATCCTCCGATTCTAGTGCCCAGACTTCTGAGTTTTGATCATGGCTGGTTTGAGGAAGACAGTTGCGTATAAGCTGCCTACACCTGATATTACTCCTTTGCTTGGTCTGATATCTCTTGTTGATGAGGAGGTTAGGAGGAGCTTCAGACTGAGTCATGGGAGATTACTGAGATTAGTCTGCAAGCCCACTACTGATGAGATGAACGGGCTGTACACCTTGATGCAATTCTATGACCCCGCATTGAGATGTTTCACGTTTGCTGACTTTGTTCTGGGGCCTACCATTGAAGAGTATGTGGAGTTTACTGAGCTGCCAGTGCAGAGCAAGGTTCCCTTTATTCACTCTGCTGCTGAGCCCAAGTTGGAGGACTTAGCTAAAGCCTTGCACATGAATGCTGCTGAACTGTTAGTGACTTCTTGGCTTGGGGTTCCAGGTTTCTCTCTTGATTTCCTAGTTGGCAAAGCTCAGGAGTATGCCAAGAGCGGATGTTGGGTGGTTTTCAATGCTATTTTGGCTCTATGCATTTATGGAATTGTGCTGTTTCCTAACTTGCCCAATTTCGTGGACTTGGACGCTTTCTATCTGTTTGCTGCTGGTAACCCAGTGCCCACGTTGATCGGAGAATTCTACCACTCATTGCACTACAAGAATGAAAACAGAAGGGGAAAGGTTGTGTACTGCTGTGCCCCTCTGTTGAACATGTGGTTCAAGAGTCATCTTCCCATGAAGGGACCTTTTGTGGAGAGTGCAGCCACAGCTAGCTGGTCAGAGCGCCTGATGAGGCTATCTTCCGAAGACGTTGAGTGGTTTGATCGAGACTTGCTGGGGTCTGAGCTCATCTTCAGTTGTTCGGGGTACCCTAATGTTCCGTTGATAGGAAGAAAAGGGTGTATCAATTACAACCCTTCTCTGTTCGTTCGCCAATTCGGGTATACGCTGAAGAACCCACCGAAGGAGGAAGAAGTACAGGAATCTCTGTACTTCACCGGGGATTTGAGTGGAGAGTTGTTAGCCAAGCTGCAGCATGCCTGGACACGCATTAACAGGAGAGGGAAGCCACTGTTAGGGAAGAATGATTGCCAGGCTTATGCACCCTACGGAGTTTGGATCCAAGAGAGAGCAAGTCAGTTGCGGATGCCATTTCCAGATGCGCCAATCCTTGTTCCTATTCCGGTAGCAGAGCCAACTACTGTTTCTAGGGAAGCCTACGAGCAAGTTGTGAAAGAAAAAGAAGCCTTGATGAAGATCCATGAAGGGTTAGAGCAAGAGCTAACTCAGATACACAGTGAGAAAAACAAGGCCGCACATGCTTTCCAACAGCAGATCGAGCTAGTAAGTAGACTAGGGGCTGAGTTGACGGAGGAGAAAAAGAAGCGCGAACGTATGGGGCAAGAGTTCAGAAGCTCCCATGACATGCTGGAATCCAAAAAGAAAGCACTTGACGCCGCTCACCGAGAAATCTCTTCTTGCAACAAGACTTGGAATGCTACGCTCACCAACAATAAGAAGAGGGAAGATAAGTTGAAGCAGCAAATCTCCGACCTCGAAGAGCAGTTGAAGTCTAGCATCAAGAAGTGTGAAGAAGAAGTGATGACCCGGTATAGTCTCCAGAATGCACTGAACAAGGCCATCAAAGGCAGGGACGAAGCTGTGTCTCAGAAGCGGAAGCTAGAGGATCGCTTCGGAGAAGGGGCATGGGAAGAAACTGCTGGTGACGTGCGCCGTGTTCTCAAGAGAAGAAACCAGCTTGTTGAAGGGCTGCTTACCCGACCAGGTCATCCAGAGACCAAGAAGTTGCTAGAAGAGTATCAGGCTTATGGGAGTACATGATCGTTTCATGTATTAATTCATATGCTTTATTTGCGTAGTGCTGACCATCACCAGGATTGTTGGTTGAGGTCATGCCTTCTCTTTGTACCCAGTGATATTGTATTCTTGGCTTATTGGATTTCTTTGCAATATATGAGGCTTTCTGTGATTCAGCTCCGATCTTCATATTGCTAGCACTGTCACTGCACTGGCACCTTCACACTAGAATCGGGGAATGAATTTCCCTAATGCACAGACGCACACATTGCATTGCATTCATATTCATATTGCATTACAGGTAATCATTGGATGGTATCTTATTTCCTGCTCTGTACCAGGTATTTTCAGGATTGCAGATCAGCGCCCGCACAGATATTCCACTCGCACCAACTGTCTAAGAATCATGGATCAAATGCAGAACGAGATGCAAGATGTGCGCGAGAAGCTAGCTCTCTTCATGCAGACCATGGAGACTATTGCAAAAGGTCAGGAGAATTTGCAAGCCATGGTACAACCTCTGTTGGTCAGAAATGCTGGTCATGGGAATGAGGATCATCAGTCTGTGCGAGTCGACACTGTTCATGGGGATGGCACTCCCACACCAGTGGCTCCACCTGTAGTCAATATACCCGCTGTTAATGTCAACAACGCTACCGCTGCTGGGAACGATAACGTTGGAGTTGGGAATGAGATTGCTGTTCATAACGTTGGGCTTGGTGATATCAACTTGGGTGATAATATGGGAGGCAACAGCTTCGGTAATGCTGGATTCGGGTTCAATGATCAGGGTTTCGATAATGCTGGGAAATATGGTTTCAATGCTCAAAGCTTTGGGCAAGATGGTTATGGTATGATCAATCAGGGTTACGGAGGATTCGGAAATGGCAATGGCGCTGGATTGATGACTGTTGGACCTGCTGGAGTTGTTCCGGGATACGGCAACAGAGGGCGAGGCCCGGTGATGAATCAGATTAGAGCTGGCCGCAATAATGGATATGATGGGTATGGAGCTGGGAATGGTATGTGGCAGGAAGATCAGCAGGAGGACGCTTTCTCCGGCGGAGGTTTCGAAGGGCCGATGGATGACTCCCAGAAGATCAGAATGCTAGAAGAGCAGATGAGGGGGGTCCTGAACCAAAGTGCTGTGGGCCTAGACATGTCAACAATGGGTCTGGTACCCGGCTTGAGGGTGCCAATCAAATTCAAAGCTCCTACGTTTGATAAGTATAAAGGGGACACTTGTCCGAAAGTGCACGTGCGGGCTTATTACAGAAAGATGTCTGCATATTCAACTGATGAGAGAATGCTAATGCATTTCTTTCAAGATAGCCTGTCAGGCCCTTCCCTCGAGTGGTATATGGGGTTGGAGCCAACTAATATAAAGACATGGAAGCAACTGGCAGAGGCATTTGTAGCTCACTATAAATACAACAGCGACTTGGCGCCCAATCGGGTCCAATTGACAGGGCTGTCTCAGAAGAAGGGTGAGAGCTTTAAAGAGTATGCGCAAAGATGGCGCGACATGGCTGCCAGGGTCCGTCCTCCTCTAGAAGACAAGGAAATGAATGACATGTTCATTGGAACATTCACAGGCATGTTTTATGACAAGTTGTTTCACACATCTTTGGCCAGTTTCTCAGACTTAATTCTGATGGGAGAAAAGATTGAAAACAACATTAAACAAGGAAGATTCCAGGCTGAGGAATCAACTGCATCTGGCAGTAACAGGAAGGCTTTTGGTGGGCGCCGTCAGGGCGAGGCAAGCGCAGTGTTTGGAGGCCGAGGCAGAGGTCGAAATCAGTACCATCAGCCGCAGCAGGTGGCGAGTGTTACTATACCGTATCAACAACAACCATATCAACAACAACCGTTTCAGCAACAACCAATGCAACAACAACAGCAGCAACAGCAGCCGCAGCAGGGGGCACAACCTGCTCAACGTAAATTCCAGGGTGGTAAACCAAGGAGAGTATTTGAGAAGCCTCCCTCGACATATGCTGATTTGTTACAGACATTGTTGGGTTTGAACCTGGTAGAGAAGAGAACTCTGGCACCGATAACGGGAACTCCTCCATATGGATATGACGCAAGCAGACACTGTGAGTTCCACTATGGGGCTCCGGGCCACGATGTAGAGGGTTGCCATGCTTTTAAGCATGTTGTGCAGGATCTTTTGGACAATAAAGCTATCAATTTCGGAACAGCAGGGCCGCATATAGTGCAGAAGCCCATGCCTAATCATGGGGCAAACGCCATTTTAACTGAAGAGGGTTTGAATCTGATTATGAATGTCGATGATTTAAAGACGCCGCTGAGCGAGATAAAAAGCAGATTGTTGCAAGGGGGTGTCTATCCAGGATGTGACGAGTATTTTTTAGAATGCTGGACCCTAGCTCGGGGGTGTGATGATTTAAAGGGGGGGTATTCAGGCTTTAATTGATGGAGGCACGTTGCAGTTTGACCGGGCAGCAACTGAAGAACCTGCAGGGGCAGTAGCAGACAATCAGAGTGATGTGGCCACTGTAACGATTCCTCGAAAGACAATCACTATAACAGCACCGACCCAGCGACCACCAATCACTATCACTAAAGCCGGACCAATCCCGTACGAGAGCACAAAAGCAGTCCCATGGTCATATGGGTTGGAAGTGTATTGTGACGGAATAAAGATCGATGTTAACCAGCAGCCAGCCGAGACCGTAGACAATATTGTTGGTACAGGAGGTATGACAAGGAGTGGTAGGATCTTTATCTCGCCTGAGGTAGAGGCCGAAAGACTGGAAAAAGGAAAGGGAAAGATGGTTGAGAATGTCCCCGTGCAAGCAAGCGACAAAGCATCGGCATCGAAAGATGTGGAAGAATTCATGCGCTTGATCCGTAAAAGTGATTATAAGATTGTGAAGCATCTGCAACAGACGCCTTCAAAGATATCTATCCTGTCATTGCTACTATGTTCGGAGGCTCACAGAAATGCTTTGTTGAAAGTCCTGGATACTTCCTTCGTACCCCAAGACGTCTCTGTGAATCAGCTGGAAGGAGTGTTGGCACATGTAAATGCAGGCCACAACTTGGGCTTTACCGACTTCGATTTGACCCCGAAGGGGAGAGATCATAATATGGCGCTGCACGTATCTGTCGAGTGTAGAGGATCAGTCATGTCGCATGTATTGGTAGACACCGGATCGTCTTTGAATGTGCTGCCCAAGAAAGCGATGATGAAGCTAGATGTCAGAGGAATCCTGTGCACGCCCAGTGACTTGGTAGTCAGGGCATTTGATGGGACGCGGCGAACAGTTTTTGGATCGATAACATTGCCTCTACAGGTGGGGCCGGAGGTGTTTGCGACTGAATTTTATATCATGGACATCCAACCTGCGTATAGCTGCCTGCTCGGAAGACCCTGGATTCATGGGGCTGGGGCAGTCACGTCTACCCTGCATCAGAAGTTGAAATATATGGTGGGAGACAGCGTAGTCACCGTATGCGGAGAAGAAGACATCCTGGTCAGCCATCTGTCGTCATTTAAATATGTGGAGGTCGATGGAGAGATCCACGAAACACCCTGCCAGGCATTTGAAGGGTTGCGTATCAAGGACAAAGGTCCCGGGCCGAGCAAAGTGTCGGAGATAGCCGTCTCGTCGTATAAAGAGGCCCAAGCCCTGGTGGAGGCAGGAGAAGCGAAGGGCTGGGGCAAAGTGCTGGACATTCCTGTGAAGATGGACCGGTTTGGACTGGGGTATCAACCGTCGTCATCAACACCTGCTGTGGGGGCACCCCGTTTCAGAGGGCCAATAACCATCTCTGCCAGTGGAGTATGTCATGAGACCGTCAATGCTGCTTCAGAGTCTGACGAAGGAGACAACGATTGCGATATGGACGCTTGGATTCAGCCAAGCACGCCAGGACAGGGATTGTGCAACTGGTCCATTCAGGAGCTTGTTCCTGTGACTCTTAAACAGTAATGCTTTGTTTTATTAATTGTTGAACAATCTGGTGTCTTGCCCGGGGCATCATGATTTGCTTAGGGCTGCGCTGTTATGAACATTGCGTGTTTATCATTAAATAAAAGGCGTTTTTCATGTGCAAATATTGTGATCTCTGTCTTTCTATTTTTATTTTTCAATAAAATGGCAACGTGGTTATTCGCTTTATACGCGTTTTGAAGCATTTAACCATTCTTTTTGCAGGATAACATTTTCAGACGACATCCTTGAACCACCTATGACTCGTCCCGACTTTGAACACCCGGTATTTCAGGCCGAAGAAGAGGTTGTCGAAGATAGTGACGTTCCTGAAGAACTGTCTTGGTTGGTGAAACAAGAGGAAAGAGTCATTCTGCCTCACAAAGAGGTCATCGAAATTATCAACTTGGGGTCGGAAGGGGTCGAGAAGAATATTCGTATCGGAGCCGCGCTGCAGAGCGATATCAAGCGAAGACTGGTTGAAATGCTCAGAGAGTATAGTGATGTATTCGCTTGGTCGTATGAAGACATGCCAGGGCTCGATACAGATATGGTTGTGCACCGTCTGCCATTGAAAGAAGAATGCCCGCCGGTCAAACAAAAGCTTCGCAGAACTAAGCCAGATATGGCAGTGAAGATCAAAGAGGAAGTTCAAAAACAGTGGGACGCTGGTTTCCTGGCTGTGACAAAATATCCCTCATGGGTCGCTAACATCGTACCAGTGCCAAAGAAAGATGGCAAGGTTCGAATGTGTGTGGATTATAGGGACTTGAACAAAGCGAGCCCAAAAGACGATTTTCCACTTCCTCATATCGATGTGCTAGTTGATAATACTGCTCAATACTCCGTGTTCTCCTTCATGGATGGCTTCTCAGGCTACAATCAGATTAAAATGGCGCCAGAGGATATGGAGAAGACTACTTTCATAACGCCTTGGGGAACATTTTGTTACAAAGTGATGCCCTTCGGGTTGAAGAATGCTGGGGCAACGTATCAGCGTGCAATGACGACTCTTTTCCATGATATGATGCATAAAGAGATCGAAGTTTATGTTGACGATATGATTGCTAAATCCCAGACGGAGGAAGAGCATCTGGTGAATCTGCTGAAGCTGTTC